>CAOLHI010001422.1:0-384928 GCA_948474755.1 Ctenosaura bakeri
AGTTGAGGAATCTGAACTTAGGGGTAATTCTGGGGCTTGCAGTCCAAAAAATGACGTTTCTGAGCTTTGAACAGACTGAGCCATCCATCCCTGTCCATAGTACCTAGGTCTAAACCAAACTCTGGAATTACCTCCTTTTGTTTCCTTCATATGTAGCTGTTAGGATTTTCATGTGGATTAATGGTTCTGCTCATAATCTCAAAGGAAACGTGCACACGCACAAATAAGATATTACTCTCATCCACCTACCCAGAGCACAGCACAGGTATGATATCTCCTTGTCACTAGAATATGTCCCAACAGAGACACACACACAGACATACAGGGAGGAGTGTGTGAGAGAGGGCATAACTTACAATATTCTGTCCCTGTGGTGGCCATTATTTTGGGGTGGGAAGGGGTGAATCTGCTCAGGACTTTTAGGAGATAACTTTTTAAAGGAGCTATCCAAGGTGCTGAACCCCATCCCCCAAAATATGTTCAGCGCCTTGGATAACTGGTTAAAGTTCAATGGAAAATAGATTCACTGTCACACTGACATGGAAGCCACCAGCTCCCATTGGGCGTGTTTAAAGACCAAGTGCTAAGCTGCCATTTTATTTTCTGGAAGCCCAGAGTCATTCTTGGAATATGATGACACAATGCTAAAGGGTGTGCTTTGCTCTGCAAAATACTAGACTCCCAGTTTTTCTAAAAAGTCTTTTGAAGAAAAAAAAAATCAAGGGATCAGGGAGCCTGGCAGGTGCCAAGGGAGGTGTCCACACTGAAGCACTCAGACCAGGCCCTGGAAGTAATGACTGACAACTAACACCATTATCTATAACACATCAACTTCCACTTTTCATAACTAGGGTGTGATAAAGTTAACATTTTCAAAATAGCATAGCAAGTGGGAATTAAGTTGACTTATTGGTTTAACTGTAATTGATGACATGTTAGTGGCTGAGCACATCATGTCTTCTGGTTTTAACTGCTACCTTTTAAGGGCATTTTTGGCATTTTGAGGGTCAATTTTATAATTTTATGCATTCTTTTATCAATTCTGGCAAGAATTCACCAAGGCAGTTACAAAGGTATAATCACCTTGGTTCTGTAGCTATATAGTATCTCTTAGCCCAACCATTCCAATCCCCACTAACTGAGCAGCTCTTGCTGTGACGGGTGGGTCTCTGTTTCCCTATCTATTGGGAAGCAGCTGACTGATGTTCCCATCCCCTTCCACGAGTGATCTCTGGTGCCACAGCCAGAAACAGGGTCCCTGTTGCAATTCCCTCTTGCACCAGAGTTAGAATCATAGAATCATAGAAATGTAGAGTTGGAAGAGACCACAGGGGCCATCTAGTCCAACCCCCTGCCATGCAGGAACACCCTCAAAGCACTCCCGACAGGTGACTATCAAGTCTCTGCTTAAAAACCTCCAAGGAAGGAGACTCCACTACACTCTGAGGCATGTTAGGCAGCTGCTTCCTGATCTACAGGGGGACAAACTCCTACTGGTTGCTCTGGCTGTTGCCCAGTAAGGACTTTCATGGTCCCTCTGCATCCCCTGCTTATAAATATCAATCAGTCACAAATGCATAACTCTGGGTTATGCATTTGCAACTGCCTTAGTGAGTTTCAGCTTCCATTTTTTAAAAAGGCAATCAAAAGCAATTATAGGTGGTACCTAACCCCAGTGAAGCTAGCCAATATCTAGCTTGGGGAAATGCATTGGAAATGCGTTGAGGAAACAGATACTTTCTTTCATGTCTGGTGGAGATGTAAAATGGCTAGAACATTTTGGAGACAAATTTATAACCAAATTAGATCAATAACAGGTTTACAATTTCCTATGTCCCTGGAGCTATTCTTACTAATTATAATAAAAGGAATCAATAATAATGAACAAAATTGATATGGAAGGCAACTTTTATATATGATTACAGTGGCCAATAAATGGAAAGTTAAAGAGACTCCAAGTGAAGAATGGCTGTTTAAACTGTTCAATATGTACCCAAAATCAAAGTATAGATAAATTGAATCAAGAATGGAGCACCTTAAGAGTATGGAAAGAGAGATGGGGGGAAATGTCTCTTTTAAGACTCTAAATTATAAGCCAGAGTTTTAAATCTATTTCTACATTACTTTTCTTCTTCATGAGTTTATTTTATATTTCTCTTCTTTTCTTTCCTTCCTTCCTACTATTAACATTTATACCTAACTCTCTTGATTAGACCTTCATATTGGATTTTCATATTGATATTTAGGGTTAGAATAAGAAATAGTGAAGAGCCCTGGTGGCGCAGTGGTTAAATGCCAGTACTGCAGCCACAAGGTTGTGCGTTTGATCCTGCCAGGCTCCAGGTTGACTCAGCCTGCCATCCTTCCACAGGTTGGTAAAATAAGTACCCAGCTTGTTGGGGGCAGTTAGCTAACACATTGTAAACCACTTAGAGAGCACTTAGCTGATAAGCAATATAGAAATACACATGCTATTGCTATAGTGCTTATAAAGGTTAAGATTTTGTTCAGGTAATATAAGTATCGGGTTTTTGCTTGCTGGTTGGTTGGTTGGTTGGTTTTTTGGATCATAATAGTCCTGGATAAATATAGATTTATTTATTAATTTATACTCTTCATCTTTTTGAATGCAATTAAATATTGAACAATAATTTTTTTTAAAAAAGCAATATAACCAGTAAGTTGGCAAGAAAGTTTTAAAAACACTGGCTAGTGTTCAACATTTCAGTAACAGATTCAGAACCTAGAATTAAAGTTCTATAACTGCTCCATATTCAGCTGAGCTCCATATTCACGATTGTGGCACTACTAACATGATTGCAAATGGCTCCCAGACCTACCTTAACAGCCAGCAGCCAGATTGAGTGATGGAGATGTGTTCTACAGGTGATCTGGGTGCACCAAGATCATGTTTCCAACCCTCTCCTGTTAGTAATTTGTGGCTCAACAACGAGAAGCAGGATCCTGTGACAACTGCTTGTCATGCCACAGATCACTGGCAGGAGGGGGCTGGAAATATCACCCTTCTGTGCTCCAACCACCCACAGAATAGATCTTCATTGCTCAACATGGCTGCTGGCTACAGACTTGGGGAACTAGACCAGGAGCTAAGACATATATTCATATCTATGATCCTAATGTAGGATCTTGGTATCTGTAATGACTAATGACAACAAATTTTGTTGTAAAATTTCACAGTGAGTAACTGGAACAAATTAGCTTTTCAAAGTAACCTTCCAGATTCTATTCCAGACATAGAACCTGGACAAGTGCCTTGAGCTGAAGGCTCCAAGGCAGACAGTTTCCTTCTCCCCTGGCCTTCTTGAGAGGAGCCACCTTGTCTCAGCCCTGAATGGCTGTGTGGGGAGGCCTGGTGTTTGCATCTGGTCTGAGAGGTGAATAGTCTCCACCCCGGACATGGGTGCATCCATGTGATTTTGTTGATTTGCATACACCAACATGAGCAGTTCTGGGCATGGCAGGTTTGTGTGAACAGAAACTTCTGTGGGAGGAAGAAGGACAAAGAGAGAGAAACAAGTCATGAAAATGGAAGAGCACTGGTGCATAGACCTTCTTAATTAAATCTGGAAATGACACAGATGATGCAAATGCAACCTGCATAGTCTGGCAGAGCCTATGAAACTATTTGGCATCCTCTTGGCAGGAAGGCAAATATTTCCATTAACAAGTAATGCTCTCTCCAGCTTCCTGCATAAAAGAGGGTTAGAATTCCCCCTCTTCTTCCAAGGAACTCTGAGTGGCAGCTTAGCAATAGGTTCAGTTGAGAGCTTATAGTTTGCTGAAGCCACCTAGTGAGCTGCTCAGGAAAAAAGAGATGTGAATCTGGGTTTCCCACAGCCAAGCCCAGCATGTTAGCCACTGTATCACACAGGCTACCACTAAATGCCTGGGTAACATGCATGCACGCCTCACAGTAGATGCTCAGCCCATGGGAATTAGTGTGCGGAATGTGGTTTCACACATACTTCAAAAGCAGATGAAGCAAGCTGCCCCCCTTTTTTTGATCCTGTGCTGAAGTGACTGCTCCATAAGATCAGAGTTTAAATTTACATGGATCTGTATTAGTTCAGGTACTAGAAGTTTCATTTTGCCAATCCCTTCAAGCAAATTCCCAATAACAACAAAAGAAAGAGCTGCCACATTCGATTTGATACCCTCCAGCTGCCCCTTACACCATGGTTTTCTCTTCCTTTGCCATCCTACAAAACAGCTCTTTGCCAGTTTTTCCACTGGATTTAATTTCTTTTGTTGGAGTGGTTCAGATTGGAATTTTAAATAATACAGACACAACCATTAGGCAGATGGTAAAGGAAAAGAGAGTACTGTTTTGAAAGGCAGCTTGCTTCCGAAACTGCCCACTCAAAGCATTGCTAGCAAACGCAGATGAGATCTTAGGGACGTGAATTGTCCTCATTTAGAACAAAAGTGTATAGGCATAATATGGGCATGAGCTGGGTTTCTAAGACTTGTACCCATTTAATGGGGGATAAACTGCTTGTTTTTCTGTCCAGGAAAATTACACAGTCGTTCAGAATAGCGGACTTTGCTTACCCACCCTCTTGTCCGAAACTTTGACGGGAGCAGAGTGGGAGCCAGCTCCATTTGCCTGATTGACCAGCTGGATGGGGTTGGATTCAAAATGGTCAGCTCCTCATTTGTGCTGCATTTCTCTGCACTGTTCCAAATTCAATGAGATAAAATGGGTGACTATGACTCCTGGCTCTTTTTCTTGCAGTTCAGATAATGAACTAACGAATCCATAATACAATATTTTACAGATTTTAAGAATTAAGCCTACTTCTGGAACAGCCTCTTTCTATGACTAAGACTTCCTAAGAAACAATGACGCAGATGGACAGGGTCTCTTCCATTACCACTAGATTGGAATTCCCCACAAACAAAAGCCATGTTAGGTTTAGAAATGCAGTCCTTCCATGCTTCAATGTCTCCAAGACCGCTTTCATAGGACTAAGCATGTGTAGAGTTTGGGAAAGTTATTTTTTGTGACTGTAGTTCCCATAATCTGTCTGCCAACTTGGCTGCTGGTCATTATGGCTAGGGAATTTTCAGAACTGTAGTTCAAAAAACCCTCTGAGAATGTGAGTGTACGAGTCTTATTTCAGCTTTTATGGCAACCAGCAATTTTTTTCAGCCTTAGACTTATCACCTCCAGTACAGGAGAATTAATCCTAGTCTGCTGTACAAGGCCATTGTAAGGGGTTGCAAGTCAATGTATGTAAAGTATTTTAGATACTTGAAATGTGGGATAGTAATACTGTGTATTAGAGTGATATTTCAACCATTGGTTTTAGCACTGGACACTTTCCTTTCTTTTTCTCTGTTTGGCCTGGCTCCTGGCTTAGATATTGCTTCCATTTCATGCCTACATGGTGCAGGGTTGTTGTTCCCCCCCCCCAAAGTACAGTACAGATGGCTAGACACACCACCTACACAGCTTCAGTGACTCATTCTTGGATCCCATCAACATACCACTGGGGAATTCCCACAGCCAAGCATTCCTTGTAAAATGCAAAAATGCCAGTAAACTGAACCCTAGCTCCATTGATAATGAACACGGAAGAGGAAATGGAGCACTTCCATGTTGGACAACAAACAGCATTAGGCCCTTAACAACCTGCTTTTATCCTATTTAATAAGAGAGATTGTTTTGTTTTTTTAGACTAATTTGAACAGTGGGGCTGGAGAAGAGTCCTACAGATGGCATGGAGTGCACAAAAGCCAAATGATTGGGTCGTACAACAAATGAAGTCCGAATTCTCCCTAGGAGCCAGGATGACTAGACTGAGACTTACCTTGATGCAGGTCAGGGTTAAACCATTAGTTCCTCCAGCCCCATATTGTCCACTCTGACCAGCAGCACCAGTTCAGGGTTTCAGGTAGGAATCTTTTTTAGCCTACTAGGAGATCCCTTTTGTTCCCTGGTAGTTTCCCATCCAAGTATTAACCAGGCCTCATCCTGCTTTAAGTCTGATGAAATTGGGTCTGTTTTGGGGCGTATGGTGATAGTAAATGCCTTCTCTTTCTCTTTTTCTCATTATCCATTTACATCAACTGGAACTTAAGGTCTTCGCTGGATTGGCCCTCTATAATCCAGTCTACCTGTCAATTAATACAGTTACGAATTAATTCATTTAGACAAATGGGAGCTTTGGTTTATACAAAGAACTCCCACAAGGAGTTGACAAAAGATTTTTAGACCAAGGCCATCATTTTTTAATTCTTCAAAAGACAGAGGGGTAAAATGTATTCATTGCATAAGAGATCCATAATTTAACAGCCGCTGTGCAGTGGTCTCTCTGTGTTCTAATGCATTCTACTCCTATCAATGATTTTAAATATTTATGCTGTCATCCCGCAGTCATGAAAAAAATATTTAAATTAAACATGGTTAAGGAACAGCTGCCTCTCTGTTCTGACAGGAAACCCCAGCCCTTAAACTTCTGCGAGTGGAATATTACTTCAGTTGACCCCGTCAGTGTTCAGAGTTGTGACAACCAAGACAAAGGAGGCAAAGTTTGCCCTGCTTATGACTTCTGCAGAGATATGGTATTTTGTTCCACAGATAAGCACAGAACTGGAAAGTAATGAGTTACAGGGAATGTAGTTACCTGTGCTGAGTTACTTTTTTTTTTTTAATGAAGGCATAATGATGTCACATTTTGAAGCCATGTGTGAATGGTGATACTTGCTTGGTATAATGAGTATTTTTTTTCCTAGATATTTTAAAATGTACATTTTGAGTGGGGTTTTAAGAAACATTTTGAGTGGGATTTTTTGAATATTATGGCAGTCTTATCAATCTTAGGGTTTATTTTCAAAGTAAAGCAAAGCGAAGTAATAAAGTAAATTTAACAATAAGATAATGAAAAGCAGTGAATAATGGAACAAGAAATGCAACGAGTTACATTTTCGGTACTGTAACAATAGTGGATTGCTATTCATCTCCCTGATGAGAAATGAGAACAAATTAATTTGGAAAAGGAAGTTTCCAGGCTTTAGGTACGTATAAGATGCATTGAAACAATTTCACCAGATGCATCTTTGGAAGACTTGGCTGGAATTCTGTTGGTGCTTTATTTTAGTTTAAAAGCACAACTTACTTTTTAGCTATTACAGCGTTTGGAGTTCACTATCAATTGTGAGATGACAAAAATTGCATCCCTCAAAGCCATCTTTTCTCCATTGCAGTCCTCTGAACCTAGCCATTTCCTGGGGAGGGGCAGAGTAGCTGGATGTAGAGCAATTACATCATCTTCAGGGACCTCCAAAGGACCTCCAGAAATTACTATGAATACCTGTTCCTGGGCATCTGCTGATGAAGGATTCCAGCCCTTGATTTAAAAGAAAGAAGGGCCATTTCTGCCCTACAGTTATAGTGCTATTATTCCACTTCAAACACCCTGTGGAATTCTGGAGTTTGTAGTTTACTGTGGCCAAAGAGCAATCTGGCTGAGAATGCTAAATACCCCTCCCTAAACTGCAAACCCCAGGATTCCATGGGATGTTGAAAGTGGAATAATCACACTATAACAGTGTAGGGTGGAAATGGCCTAAGAAAGAAAGAAAGAAAGAAAGAAAGAAAGAAAGAAAGAAAGAAAGAAAGAAGAACTGCAGGGGACTTATTTAATGGGGACAGTTCACCATCAAGTAATATTCTTCTCATTCTTCTGTTACATTTGCTGCCTTAAAGTCATATACATACTTCTCTATGGCATGAAATCAAGAGTCAAATATATCCGAGAACATTGAGCCAAAGAACACAAAAACAAAAACAAAAAAACAAAAAACAGATTTCATATATAAAATCTCAAAGAGAAATTCACAAAAGTACTAGATCACTGGAAGTTATTGATTTTGCATATTGTTACCAAATATGCTCAAAAGAAACACAAAGGTACCAACAATAACAGGAAAAGTTATCTTGTGGTATTATTTTGCTTTAAGCTCTTGTCTCAGGTTCATAGCCAGCCTTTCTCACTACATAAGACTGCCATATTTCCAGATAGGGTTTTCCAGAAATGCATGGAAATCCATCATTCCTTTACAACCAACTCAAGCATTTTTGCTAACCCTAAATCTATGTTGCAGCCCTCATCAGCCTGAGGCCCTCCAGATACTACGGACTTCAACACCCTTCAGTCCCAGCTGGCATGATCAATTGTAAAGAACACTGCAAGTTATAGCCCAAAAAGATTGAACAGCACCAGGCTAGGGAAAGATGATATATTTGATGGATTATTAATGACCCACATGATCGAATAGTTACAGCTATTTTTAAATTCAGAAGAAGGGAGATTCTGATGAAGCCTTCCATAAGCCACCCCTTCCTGTTAATGAACACAGTCATACTCAGTCATAGTAGCTAAAGAGGGGGATTATCTTACCCTGCTGAATAATAGTGACAACAACCTTTTGTGGAAATCCATTCTGAAACAGAAGAATTTTGGCTGAATGGAATTGTCCAGGATGGACAAGGGGAGTTCAGAAACTTGCCCCATTCAAGATGGGATCAGCTGCCATTTCTTTTCTCAGCTAAACACTTCTCTAAATGAAAAATAAGGTATGATGCTTTAAATGGGAGAAAATGTTGAATTTTGAAAACTCCAAAATTCTTTAAAATGCTTAGGTTGAGCCAGCCACCATTTCTTGGGAATGGTGGTGGTGTTCCCCATGGCTTCACTATGAATCCTTCCTTCATGTTGTGGAAGAAATCTCCAAGAAGTGGCCATGTGAGTCTGCTGCAGTGAAGACCAACAGGCAGGGGTGGCTCCCACCGCAGTGAGGTTATGAGTCCATACTTTTAAGGAGTCTTCCAATGTGCTGTGAGGGTTTTTAACAGATAGTGTTCATCACTTTGGATGGCTCCTTTAAAGTTTGAACTAAAACTAGGAAGTGATCTATCACTCCACTTGGCTGATCCTGCACTCCATTGGACCAGACATCACTGCTAACAAGTTTATCTGGTAAAACGTTTCATTACAATAATTGGTGACCATTGCAGGAAATGGGCCACTATCCATGGAAGCTTATGCCAAATTAAACATGCTAGTCTCTAAGGCAGTGGTTCTCAACCTGTGGGTCCCCAGATGTTCAAAAACTTCAGCTCCCAGAAGCCCTGAGCATTGACCATAGTGGCTGGGGCTTCTGGGAGCTGAAGTCCAAAAACATCTGGGGACCCACAGGTTGAGAACCACTGCTCTAAGGTGTTACAACACTTCTTCGGTTTTGTTGCAAACTGTTGAGTCATCCAAAAAAAGCACAAAAGGAGACATGGCATACAAGTGCCAATTGCATCTGGAATAAGAATTCTTTAGTTCTAAAGCAAGAGTGGCATACGCTTGAAGGCCAAATCCAATTTCCCCCTCAGGTCTGCCATGGGCTGCATCATCCCCACAACAAGCCAAATGACCTCCCTTTTCCTCTGCAGTCCCTCTCAAAATGGTGACAGGAAGTGGCATTGTTTTACTTCTTGTCACAATTTTGAGAGGAGCTACAGAGAAAAACAGAGATAGCTGGGAGAAGTATGGGTACTGGGATAATTTTGGGGGAATTTTTGAGTACAGAAATAAATGCACAACGAGCTCAGTGAAGCACTCTCTCTTTCTCTCTCAATTTTTATATGACACCGAGTTCCCCCAGCACAAAACTGGGCAGTGCCTATTCTTTGACCCCCCCCTTTTTTTCAGTTTGTTTTTAAAAAAGGAAAAGGAATCAGTTCTTCCTTTTAGCAGCCACTCTACTATGAGTGAATGTAACACTCCTCCCTTTTCTGCTTCCTCCACCCTAGTGAACCACAGGTTGTCACTGTTGTATTCTGTAATATGCACACATTAAGAAAATGTTACCTGCCACCAGACCCCTGGAAATGATACATTTCGAGTTTGGGTGGAAGAAAGGATTATGTTTTGGGCTTTGTTTAAAAAATGGTTCCTGCTGGTCAGCCTAATGGATGGAGGATACTGGAGATTTTCTGAAACGGAGACAGCAACGCTGATAGTTTAGCAGCTGCTGGTGGATTGGCAATGCTTGTGAGCCCAGCTGGCCCTGGCAGGTTCACTGGATCTGTACTCACACTATTAAGCAGCTTTATTAGTGCCACTAATTCCACTTGGTAAGCAGACTACGAGGATCAGACGGGCCAGCTGTCAAGCTCTATGCGGAGATTATTATTACGGGATTTCATTTCATTGTTTCAGATTGGAATTATAATTTTAATTAGCAATTTTAGCTATTTTGTAATTCACTTCAAATTAGCAAAGGCTGAAGAGGCTGGCGGGAACCAGCACTCTCCTTGTTAATCCCTCCCATTTCGTGCAAGAGAGATAATGAATTCTCTTTGAGGAAGGAAAAAAAGGCCCTGGCACAGGACTGGTGACATAGCAAATAATACAGTATGGTCTGGCTCATATCGTATGGTCAGCTTAATTATTTTAATGTAGGGGACTTTTACAATGACACTTTCGTAAGATTGTGTGGCACACAGAGGGACCAAATATGTTAATAATAACATGTGTGTGTTCTGTTGGGTGCCTTCAACTCATTTCTGGCTTTTGACAACCCTAAGGCAAACCTATCACAGGGTTTTCTTAGCAAGCTTTGTTCCAGAGGTGTGCCTTTGCCTTCACTCACGGCTGAGAGAATGTGACTTGCCCAAGGTCACCCAGGGGCTTTCCATTGGCAAGCAGGGATTTGAACTCTGGTCTCCAGGGTTCTTTAGTCCACACACTAATATCTTCTTAGTCCAGTGCTCAAACCATTATGCCACACTGTCTCTGAATATAAGGGGTTCATTACAGATGTGCATAGTTCATATGCTGTCTTTCCTCCAGGGTGTATATTTGCATATGTTTATTTATAAATCAAACTTGAAAATATTTTGTTGCTTTCTCTTTTTCTCTATACTCATTCCTTACATTTTAAAACAGACCTGAAACACTGTTTCAGAGTGCAAATTCTTATTTTTCTGTATAAGCATTCACATTCAATTTTATATATTGTTGATGTTACATCTGGGGCTCTTCCACACTACAAAATCATAGCACTATGATTCCACTTTAACTTCCATGGCAACATCCTATGGAATCCTGAGATATGCAGTTGAGGGAGGGGCATTTAGAATTCTCAGCCAGAGAGCTCCTCTAGTGCTTCTGATCAAACTAATGACCCCATGATTGCACAGGGTGTTGCCAGGAGAGTCAAAATGGAATCAGGATGCTATAAT
This sequence comes from Ctenosaura bakeri, assembly GCA_948474755.1. Taxonomy (NCBI): domain Eukaryota; kingdom Metazoa; phylum Chordata; class Lepidosauria; order Squamata; family Iguanidae; genus Ctenosaura; species Ctenosaura bakeri. The sequence continues at coordinate 11,264 of CAOLHI010001422.1, forward strand.
TGTGTGGGATCTAGATCTAGGACCTCTGACCAAGCTGGGTCTTACCCTATTTCCTGTTGACTAGTAGGCAGAGACCTTTTTGCTTAGGCAGCTTTGGTCAAATGAATGGTGCTGAGAAAGGGGTATTTAACAAACTGAGTATGGTTTACTGTCTTTTTACTGAGGAGCAATTGTGAAAAATTATGAAAACACAATTTTAAGTTTTCATTTAATTGGGTTTTAACACATCAACCTGGTTTGTCTCTGAGCTGATTTGTTATTCAGTCTAACTTGAATGGCCTTGAGATTCTGTCACCGTTTTGGAAGAATCCTGGGATATAAACCCATTTTATATTTATGTGTTATGTGCTTTCAAGTCAACTATAATTTATGGCAACCCTCCCAGTGGTGTAGCCAAGCTTGGCACAAGCAGTGCAGGGGCGGGGTGAAGGCCCGGGGGTGGGGCAATGGCATGTGTAGGGGGGCAAGCGAGGAGTGGTGGTGCTCCAAAAAAGTGCCGTCCAGGGCACGCCTCCCCCTTGCTCCCCCATCCCTACACCACTAAACTCTCTGATCTTATGGCAACATTTTTCTTGGCAAGATTTATTCATGAAGGGCTTGCCACTGCCTTTCCCTGAAGCTGAGAAAGTGAAACTTGCTCAAGGTTGCTCTAAGGGTTTCCATGGCTAAGAGTGGATTTAAACTCTGGTCCCTAGGATTCCTAGTCCAACATTCAAACCACAACACTATGCTGGCTCTGTATATGCCTATTAAATAAGGCATATTTGTTTGATCGCTTGTCTCTTCAGAGTGATACACTTTTGATAATTAGTCTGAAGTCTATTGTTTTTAACTGAGGTCAAGAATGGAATGGATGGAAATCAGGCCTCTGCTGTGGAGAAGACAGATGTCTTCGTGAAAAGAAAATGTGGAAATGTTGGAAGATGGAAGAAAAGTTAAATGGTGGTACACCTGTCAATAATTTATTTACTTTTGTGTAGAAATCCCCGGTGCTTAGAGCATCTAAAAGCCATGAGGATATTATGTTGATTAGGTGACAAGAGTAAAATAGAGCAAGATGGCACCATCATCCTTTCTGTGCTACATTTTTGGGATGAAAATTCTTTAAACCTTTTCCTCTATCAATGATGAGTATTGTTTCAGTTTTAATTTATAATGAGACTAAGAAGATAGTGTGTGGAGAGCTACCGTGAAAGCCAGGATACTGAGGCTCAGACAACATTCCAAAGTGTCATTTTATGACCCTTTTCTGTCAGCAATCCAGATAACATTTCTTTGGCAGTGCCAAAGAAGCTTTTCTAGTGAATCAAAAACACTCAACGGGGTTTGACTCTGTCCTGAGACTATAGTTATCTGGCCAGCAGCTTCAGTAAACCTATGGTCACTAACAGTATGACTAGCCGAAGTCCTACTTCAGTGTTAGATCCTTTTACAGAAGTGCAGGAACATTGGAAGGTGAGTTGTTCTCTTCCCTGTGGTTTTCAAGAATAGGTGAGACATATCAAATGATCCAGCTCAGACATATAGAAAGAACAAGAGAATAGAATAGTTTACTGAGGCCCAAGAGCTCTCTGTCTAAATGCCCCTCCCTAAACTGCAAACCCCAGGATTCCATAGGATGTTAAAAGTGGAATAATAGCACTATAACAGTCTAGTGTGGAAATGGCCTCAGTTTCCAAACCCCAACTTTCAGTCAAAGATATCCTCTCCCAACTTGGCTATTGCCTCCCCCCCCCCAATGTTAAAAACAGATTTATTTCTCAAGACCTACTTCAACAGTTGAAAAGAGAGCTCTCAAAACAAGTACCAAAAACTATCTAATGACTGAAGAAGAATGGAGAAGACTTGGTGTTCAGTAGAGCCTTGGCTGGGTCCACTACATGATTCATGAACCAGAACCACACATCCTCCTTTTTAAAAGACCACTTCCAAAAGGCCAGCAGAAATAACTTCTCTCAACTTCTGCAGTCTTGTGTAAAAATGTATATATGTTGGTAGTATTCAGTGAATACTTGAGAATGTACAAATACGTCATTATTTGGCTATTGCCTTTCTGGTGGAAGGCAGCAGGAGAGAGCATGAAAGAGCTCCCAGCTCTGCTTTTGTACCAACTCCCCCCTACCTCATCCCTCATCCTCCACCTGTGAGTCAATAGCTGTGTTAGGAGGTAACAACCAGCATAGCCATTGGTGAAGGGTGCTGAGAGCTGGAATTCCTCAAGATCTCAAGGCTTATTTCAGGCAGACAGCCAACAAAAAAGACTGCATAACGTATACTGCCTCATAGATTTTAACTAGAGTGTGATCGCCCAAGTAAGAGGTGATTGTTGGACATATATTAGATTAAGTACAGGCACATTTTCATGATGAGGAAGAAAAAAAGGACAACTTTATTAAAATTGCAGTTTTAATTTACCCTACCAAAATGTGTGTTGTAGGGTCAGCTCCTAATCTTGTCTGCTATTTTTTCCCCTCTCTGGAATTCTCAGCTTCTTCTTCTTCTTCTTTTCCTTTAAACAGAGAAAGAAAGCACATTTTCAAAGGTTCCTTTGTTATACCTGCCAGATGGAGAGGGAGAAAGGTTAATTGCAAGAGTGCTTTAACTAAGCACCTAGCAAGGAGGATATAAACGACTCTGCTCCTTTGACTTCTGAGGACAGCGTTTTAAGGTGCTCATTAAATTTCAGAGTAGGAAAAAGTTTAAGCCACAGTCATTTGACTGCGTAATTGGTGCACTGATGGTATGTTTTTTATTCTGTCAGGCTAAGAATAATATCATACATCCACAATTCCTTTCTGGGAAAGTATGGGCTTCTTCCTCCATCTTCTTTTTTTTGGGGGGGGGGACTTTAACATTTACAAAGATTATAAAGATAGCTGTTAAATATGCTTTTTCTCTTAAGTTGACATTTCTATATCATATTCCCTTCCCAGCCCCATAGATGATGAAGTACAACAGCTGTTTTCTTCTAGGCAGGCCTACTGTGAACTATAAAAAGGAGGAAGAGAGGATGAGGGAAAGGAATGTGGCAGCACCTTTAAGACTAACTGGTTTCTATTTAAAGATGAGCTTCGGTGGATATAAACCCACTTCAGTACAGAGTGATGTTAAAAGGCTCAAGTTATAAAGCATGTTTATACAGTTGTGGGAGTGGGTTAGAATGTAAGAGAATCCAGAAAGATGCAAATCACAGCTCTGAAGAATCACATGTCTCCACACCTGAAGAAAGAGGTTTATATCCCTGAAAGCTCATGGCAAAATAAAAGCCAGTTGGTCTTAAAGGTGCTGCCACATTCTGGCTTTTTTTCTCCCCTTCCCTTCCTCCTTTTTATGCTGCAAGAGACTTAACATGGCTACTTCTTTGCAAACTGCTATTGTTGTACCATAGAGTGCCTGTTCATTCTTTTGAAAAGAGCATAGGTGGGGGTCTTGTGACCTTCTAGATCAGTGGTTCTCAACCTTCCTAATGCCGTGACCCTTTAATACAGTTCCTCATGTTGGGGTGACCCCCAACCATAAAATTATTTATTTATTATTTACAATGCCTCCCCCCCCCAGCAAAGGCCGTCTTGCCAGCCAGGAACGGGGGGGGGGCAGGCAGGGAGGGAAAGAGGAGCTGCGCGTCTCCCCTGGGAAAAAACTCCGAGAATCCCCCCTGGGCTCTGCTTCTGCTTCACTCTCGTTTCCGCTGGGGGGGGCAGTATGGGAAAAGTTTCCAGAGTGTTGACCCTGGCCGCGGGGAGAGGAATCCCAGCGCCTTTGTCTTTTGCGCCAGGCGCAGCTCGCCCCCCAGAAAAATGCCACCTTGTGGCCCCCCAGCCATTCCGCAGGCCCCCTCCATAGTGAGTGGGGCAGGGGCTGTGGCGAGGAGGGGGCCTGCCCCCCGTGCTGCCGCCGCCTCCCCAAGCTGGCCCGTCAGACGGGAGGTTCTCCCGGTAGTGGAGAAGTAAAGCGATTTCAGTCCCTTCTGAACAGGGGACAGGAGGATGCGAGCACGTGGCTCACGCTTGCGCACCACCACTGAGGAGGAAATGGAGCCTAAGACCATCAGAAATATGTATTTTCCGATGGTCTTAGGCACCCCTGTGAAAGGGTCGTTCGACCCCCAAAGGGGTCCCGACCCACAGGTTGAGAACCACTGTTCTAGATGTTGCTGGACTCAGCATTCCCCACCATTTACTATGTTGGTTAGGATTGTTGGGAGTTACACTCCAACAGCATTAGAAAAGCTGTATGATGCCCATCTCTTGAACAGAGGAAACAGATTAGTGCTTTCTCATTTTGATACATATATTGATATGCCTTCTTTATTGAAGAGAATTAGAAAAACTTTGTGAGTAGGGGAGGTCCATGTAACACAGCAGCCAGAGCTTGGAAGTAACTGGTCACAAATAACTATTTGTTTATAATTAATTAATTTCCCAATAAAGACGGTATAATCAAGTTGCATTACAGTTGAAACTTAATGAGGAATAATTTCATTCCTTTTGGCAGTGTAATGATAACTTTGATTTACATTTATAGTCAGAAGCAGCTGGTCTCAGATAAATGGTGGAGGAGGATTTCATGGTTCAGACATTTCTTGTATTCTGTTGTGGATGTTGAACTGTTGAAATGGATTGGAAGAGGGCAAATTTTATATCACTGTCCAGTGATTTGTAGCATGTTATATACTTTTGAGGAATAGGAATGTAAAAAGTTGCGTTTAAAAAACAACAGCAATAACTATTTTAGGAGGCTATAGAATTATAAAAGTTACAAATTTCCTTTTCAGTGTGACCTTTCAAGCTCTTGCAAGTGCTTAGCATAGTTAAAAGAAAAAAGAAAAAGAAAGGACACAGATTTGCATAGACTAATATCTAACTTCATTTAGAAATGATTGCTATAACTGGAACTGGAGTGTGATACATTTCTGCATAGCATAGAGAACTGTGACCAGGTAGTGAGTTGTCCAGCTGCTAACTGCTGATGAAGCTTGAAGTCCTTATTACTTTGCTTTCCCTTCTCACAGTTCTTTATTTTTAATCTGGATTTGAAATGTCCAGGTCTTCAAACAGAGAAGATCTTCAAACGGAGGACTTCCCTCTGTAAATTGGGACACACGGCAACCCTAGCTCTGTAGGAGTTTTAGAATCTTGACAGCAAAGGACTGCTGAGACAGAGACATTGACTTCAAGATCAATTTGCATAGAAACTGTGATTCTCAAGGAAACAATGGAAGATCTCTGCAACTTGGCAATTTTTTTCCAACTACTACTGCTATTACTACTACTACTACTACTGAGAACAAAAAGCCCAAGCAACCTTCAGAAATGTTATAAGTCCTTTCTGTTGGAGGATAGGCTGAAGGATTGGGGATTTTAATTTTTTAATCTAGTCTTAAGTCTTTCAGGATGGCATGGACTATAAATTTAAACAGTCTGATTTATTCTATTTATAGTCCACTTTCATCCAGGTTCATAGTGGTTCTCTCTCCATTTGGTTCTTATAACAACCCTGTGGGATCAGTTACACAAAATTACAGACAGAGAGGGTGGCCAAGTGTTAACCAAGTGAGCTTCTTGGCAAAGTGGGGATTCAACTAGTGCCCCTTTTTGTGTGCCTCCAAGTTGTTTCCAACTTATGGCAACCCTAAGGCAAACCTATTACAGGGTTCTCTTGGCAAGATTTGTTCAGAGATTGTCTGCTTTTGCCTTCCTCTGAGGCTGAAAGAATGCCACTTGCCCAGGGTCAGCCAGTGGGCTTCCAGGACTGAGAGGAGATTTGAACCTTCATCTCCAGAGTCATACTTCAACACTCAAGCCATTATGCTATATTACTATGCCATAGTATTATTATTGTCATAGTCTGACACTATAACTATTATACTGTTCTGTGTGCATAAATGCCTTCTTAAATAGTGTCAAGTGCCATCACCCATACTGAGGCCATTTCTGCACAAGACTGTTATAGCGCGATGATTCCACTTTCAACATCCTCTGGAATCCTGGGGTTTGCAGTTTCGGGAAACTGCAAACCCCAGGATTCCATAGGATGTTGCAAGTGGAACAATAGCGCTATAACAGTCTCGTGCAGAAATGGCCTGAGAGAAAGCTGCATATGTACCTCAAATCCCACTTGAGGCCTAGCTTTGCAAGAAATGCTGAGTGCCAAAAAGAACTGGAAAGTCTGTAAGCCAAGATCTTTCCTGTCAGCGTATATGTCATTATTTATCAGTTGTAGGGAATGTAATAGTCCATGCTTATTCATGCTTACTGCTAAACCATCCACTTTGACCTCTGAGGTACAATAAATCTACCCAGATGATTGCAGAATACTTCTACATAGCTATGGATCTCGAAATCTTGTTGACTGGGCTTTTTGGTTCCAGTCACTTGAATTTATGATAAACCGCTGAGCTCTTGCATTCAAATATGACTGGACTGACACTGTACATTTCTAAAAATGCCTTCCATGCTAACTTTAAAACACATTTTTCTCAACTGGAAACTTTTGGAACATACAAAGTGGCAATCCAAACCAAACCAATTCAATTTTGTTAGTGTGCAGCAACAGATCCTAGGTAGGATGTTGTACATGTTATACTATGATAAAAACATGGCTTGCTAAAAATCACAAATGGGTTAAAAGTAAATGGAGGGCTTCATTTGTCTCTACCTGTATGGCAGGGAGTTGGAACTAGATGGCCCTTGCAGAGCTTCCAATTTTAAGATTCTATGACAAATTCAGCCACATCTGATATTAAACAAAATTTAGAGTATCTAATTTGTTAGCTTTTTATTATTGATTAATTTTTTCTTGCAGTTTCTGCTTTGAATGCTGACTGTGAGCAATACTTTTAAAACATGAAAACTCAACAAAGTTCATTTTTCAAAATGAGCATGTCAGTTCTGTTTTCAGTCAGTACACTTGGTCCATTGCGCAGCATATCAATAAGTAAAATTATCAAGCATTTGTTCTCATGAGTGGTGTCAGTAACTTACCATCTTTTCCATCAGCCATCCATCTCCATCTATAGCTCCTCTTGACCCATTCCTTCTGGAAAAGAAAGTAGAACCATAGAATCATAGAGCTCGAAGAGACCACAAGGGCAGTCCAGTCCACCCCTCTGCCACCATGCAGGAGTACACTATCAAAGCACTCCCAACAGATGGCCACCCAGCCTCTGTTTAAAAATGGCCAAAGAAGGAGACTCCATCACACTCTGAGGCAGCATATTCAACTGTCACACTGCTCATGCCATCGGGAAGTTCTTCTGAAGGTTGAGAAGGAATCTCTTTTCCTGTAGCTTGAATTTATTGCTCCATGTCCTAGTCTCTGGAGCAGCAGAAAATAAATTGCTCTATCATCAATATGACATCCTTTCAAATATTTAAACATGGCAATAATATCACTGTTAACCTTCTCTTCTCCAGGCTAAACATACCCAGCTTCCTAAGCTGCTCCTCATAGGGCATGGTTTCCAGATCTTTATCATTTTGGTGTCTTTCTTCTAGACGTGTTCCAGCTTGCCAATATCCTTCTTGAACATTTGTGCCCAGAACTGGTCACAGTATTCCAGGTGAGGTCTGACCAAAGCAGAATAGAGTGCTACTGTTACTTCCCTTGATCTTCTATTGATGCAGCCTAGAATTGCATTGGCTTTTTAGCTGCTGCATCACACTGTTGACTGATCTTCAGCTTATGGTCTACTAGGACTTCTAAATTCCTTTCACATGTGCTGTGGTCAAGCCAGCTGTCACCCATATTATATCTGTGCATTTCATTTTTATTGCCCATCTGTAGTACTTTGCACTTCTTCCTGTTGAAATTCATCTTGTTAGTTTTGGCTCAGCTCTCTAATCTGTTCAGGTAATTTTGAATTCAGGTCCTGTCTTATGGGGTGTTAGCTACCCCTTCTGATTTGGTATCACCTGCAAATTTGATAAGCATGTCCTCTACTCCTTCATCCAAGACATTAATAAAGCAGCTCAGCAACAAATAGTGACTCCTTAGTATGATAATGTGAGGCACCTTCTGGTGCCCTGAGGCCAACACTGAGAAGGTTTGAGAAAACTGGGCACAATTTTTTGAACTGCTCCTCAGTCTGTCTTGCCTGGGAACCATTCATTAGGCTTGTGATCTCTAAGTTCCAAAAGCTAGATGCCAAATTCCACATGGAACTCCAGGTTTGGGCTGGCTTTGTAGACTTTCCTAAGTTGGATTTGACCAGGTATGTTAGATGACAAATCCTATTCTGCCACTCAATGTGGCCACAATTTGGGATTTGGGGATGTATAGCCTAATACATCTAGAGACTGGGAAGTCTATATATTTAGTTGTCATATAGCTTGGCTAGGTTTGTATAAATTACTGGGAAAGGGAATCAAGGGAGAAGAATTATCTGAGGGAAGGAATCTTTCCCAGTTTGTGTTATCCCCAACATACTGATCTAAAGGGATCTTGTTGTCTCTGGCTGTTCCCTTACCTTATGAATCTTGAAATTATTTCTGCTTATGTAAGATGTCTGCAACTCTTTGTTAGGATTCATTTGCAAACTGTATAACTAGATGGTGCATGGGCAGAGCTTGAGCAAATTATTTTTTTGATTATAATTGGATTTTGGGAGTTGTAGCCTAAAAAAAGGGAACTTTCCTAAAATCTGAAGACACAATAAAAGTATTTTAGTGGTTTCCAGGCTAGGACATTTAATTCATAATATGAAACAAAATATATCACCACTTAACATTAGTTACCAGTTAACAGCTTATGAGATCTATTTGTGTTAATATTTCCAAAGACACATATCACATGTCCAAAGCCCATCTTTATCTTAAATGTTAAGACTTTAAAGCAGGGGTGGGAATAATGCAGCCCTCTAGATATGGTTGGACTGCAAGTCTCAGCATTCTTTGTCATTGGCTCTGTTGCCTGAGACTTCTGGAAATTGCAGTTGAATGGCATCTACAAATCTGCATTGTTCTCACCCCAGCTCAAAGGAACTACTTGACATTTTTGGCTATTTCTGCACTACACTCTTATAGTGCTATTATTCTACTTTCAACTTCCTGTAGAGTTCTAGGATTTGTAGTTTACTGAGGCCAAAGATCTCTCTGCGTGACAATTCTAAATGCCCCTCCCTAAATTTCAAAGCCCAGTATTCCACAGGATATTGAAAGTGGAATAATAACACTATAACAGTGTAGTGTGGAAATGGCCTGTGTTGATTTACAATGTCTTATTTGTTGTTTCATATTGTTCCAATATTGTGTTAATGGTTTGTTTTTTTTAAAAAAGGAACTACTGACATTTTATGGCTGCTGAATCCAGCTATTGCTACCCACATGAGTCATTCGTTCCATTTCAATCCATGCAGCTTTTCAGTTTTTCAGTCAGTGCTATCTGATGACCCCAGCATCCAGACTGATGGAAGAAGTCCCAGATTTTATTCCCATTCTTTCTGATTTTATGATGGGTTAAAATAAACTGATATGGGGAGCTGATATAGAAAGTCTCTGATTGTACTGGGAGCTGACAGAAAATATTCTGGGATAAACAAAATAGGTATGAGTCTCTAAAATAAAATTAGAAAGAATAAGAACAAAATCTGAGACCTTCTGGTTTTTTAAATCAGTTTGGATGCACTTTTATTGTGTGTATGCTAGGTGGCCACTAACATGGCTGAGTCAGCCCATGGCAATACCCTTAAGGGCGGATGAACTTGCACCAGGCCATTGAGTAAAGGGCAGAGAAAACAATCGTGACTATTCAGCCAGGACACTGGTCGAGTATCTTTGAGAGTATGTATGGTAAACTGTCAAACTTTCCCCACCTTGGGGGCAGAAAGTCCAAACTGACTTTGAGTTGGTTAGTGAGTAAGTTCAGCCAATGCTCACTGAAATCTTTTTCTTGGACTCATCCAAAGTGTTTGCACTCAAACTGAACCACAGCAGAAGCAACAGAAGTGTTTGGCTACTGTGTGCCCACCCACAAGCCTCTTAAGGAGTTCAGTATGGTTAAAAATAAACACAAGTGGGAGGGAGGAGCAGTATCAGGGTGACAGGCACCATCCCTAACATACACAAGTTAATTAGAACATTCGTAGATAGAGCTCCTGTGTGTACATCTGCTAATCAGTTAAGCCCAAAATACTTAAATGGCAGATCAGTAACTTGATAATATAGAAATGATTGCTGGAATCTTACTAGTGACATATGCCTGCATAAGTGTGGGTTATGTGCATGTATGTCTCTTTTTGAATATTTTCTAGCCTTCTGTGTCCCATCTTAAGCCTCCCCTAGAAACAACTCTCATAGCTGTGGTGGTTATACCCCTGCTGCCATTCCTTCTCCTCAGCACCAGTAGAGACGGGAGGCAGTGGAAAGACAAGTTAGGGGGAAGATACAGCTGGTCTTGGCTCCAAGAGGAAAATAAATGAAGATGCTCTTCATCAAGTAGCACAATTTCATTTCTGTCCTCCTCACAGCTAAGACCAGCTGCTTCTTCCTTTTTTAAGTTCCCTCTCTACTTCCTTAAAGTCAGTGGTAGCTGGTTGTTTCCATTGCCATTGGGGCAGTGAATCCACACTGAGTTTTAGTCTGAGCATTAGAGGAGCTATCTAGGATGCTGAACCTTATTCCCCCAAACAGGTTCCTGGCCTACTGGCATGGATACACAGCCTTACTTGTATGGAAATCATGCCCTGCCACTAGTTAAAGTCATAGAGACGGCATATAGAGTTCATCCAGTTGGCCATGCTGTCTGTCATCATCTGACTTGTAAAAGTTCACTTCAGAATCTTATACCTACAAAACACCTCTGGGATGTTGTACAGGTGAGTTGTTATCAGTTTTACTCTGCTCCTCTTTACATGTGATCCATGAACAGAAACAACATTCAGAATTCTGTAATATCTTTATCAGGATCACTAAGATATTACAAATGATGCAAGCTTTTGAGTTCTCTTGAACATTTCTTCAGGCATTTGGTACAGGTAGGAAAACAGTCTGGTGACTTCATTTTGTGCTTGAGGATGAAAAGTTTCAAAAACTTTTAAAAATTTTTTAAGTTTTTTAAATTGGAACTTCTTCACGAAAAATTTATCTGCATAAAAATATATTTATTCGTATTTTATTTTATGCAAATTTGATGTTTTTGCTCAAATGAAATCTTTGGAAAAAGTTCCACAAAGTAAAGGGAAATCCAAAAATGCACAAAAACCCCTCTAACATGTTGATAAAATTTGCATGTATTCTTTGACTCCCAGGGTACAGGCTAGATATTGGTTTTGTGGCTGCTGACGAAGAAGTCTGCACATCTGCACTCCGTGTATTTCTTTTCCACAGCAGCTGCTGTGCTAACCCTTCATGGAATGGCTATGGCACAGTCTAGCCTTTAACTATTTCTGAATGCCTATATCCTTCTCAACACATGTCTATTTCACTGTGCAGGTAGGACAAGGACAATGAACCACTCTGAAAATTATAGGAACCTGAGTGGAAGTTATGTTTGCTTGACTCATTTTGTATAACTTTATGTAGCAGCAATCATTTCTCTTCAACCTTACACTATGCAAAAAAAGAAGGGAGATGGAAATGTGAGTCTTAAGTATATATTCTTCCAATTATCATGTCTGTTGTTGACCACTAGCCCTTCTTGTCTGGTTTTATGGTCTCCCTTCTTTATCCCCCAGTAGAAATACTTTCGTTCCAGGAGAGTCACCTGGAACTCTCGGGTAAGGGTTGTACAAATGTATGTTTCTTGGTGGGTTTTGTAGCATTCTGGAATCTTCCATGAGATTCAATAGAACAATGAGAAAAATATTTTATAACAAGGATAGGTTGCCTTTAGCTCCCTGGATGTTTGTTAACTACAAGTTGCCATCATTCTTCAATATTGCCCATGTGAATTGGGACTTGTGGGAGCTAGAGATGTTCAAACAAACCTAGACAACTCAGATTCCTCAACCCAGTGTTTAGAATGTTCTTCAAAGATTGTAGAGAAGCAAAATAAAATATTTTGCCAATCAAGTCAAGAAGGAATCTTTTTTGGGGGGAAATGGTGATGGTCTTGTTTAGCATGAACTCTTGTGTTTGAGACCCTTCCTTTTTGAGGATGAGCAAACACCACATTGGCATACCCTTTGGCTCAGAGATAATCTCTCTCTGTGTATCTCTCCTTTTTTTCTCTGGATGATGCTGTATTACTGGCAGCAGTCAAAGGATAAAAAAACTGCCTGCAAAGAGACCAGTGGCCCAATAATAAGACAGTTTTAGCTACTGTGGAACGCCACTGTGTAGATATGAAATGCTATGTCAAGGAAAAACAAGAAGCCATCAACATACTGCTATGCTGCCCTGCACTGGAGGGTGGAACTAAAAATCGTCCTGGATATGAAGCTGATGCTGAAAAATGGCTTCCTCTTGGCAGGTTTCCCCTTGCCCTCCAGAATGTGAATAATCACATCCTCATCTCCTATAAATTTGTACATTTTTCTGCTTGACATTCATTGGCTGTGACCAGTGGAAGCAAAGAAAACCAACAACAGGCTGAAATCAAGATATGACCAAGTGGTATACATTACAAGACTTCATCAGAGATCCCATTTTGGGGAGTTGTCCTCTGTCCCATGCAACATGTAGCTCTGACATATCCCTTGAATTAATTTGCTTGACAATGAGGAGAGATAGTCAGAGACTGTGAATACTATTTCAAAGCAACTAAGGACATTATGAGAAAGACTAATTATAACTCTGAAAAAATCTTGCCAAGAAACTCCTTAATGGGTTGCTATAAGTCTGAGTTGATTTGAAAGCACACAACAATAAACAGTAGTAAACTGCAGGCCATCTGTGTATTGCTACTTGTCTCCAGCCAGCTTCCTCAAGACTTTCTTCTAAAGAATATCTCCTTCAGGATTAGACACTTGCCCTCTGCAATGTACACTGAAATACTTATCCATGCTTTTGTGATTAGCACACTGGATTATTGGGTAACTCTCTCATCTGCTGTCTTTGGTTGCTGCTCTTCCGTATGGAGTTAACACTACTGTAGCCAGGTCTTTGGACAAATCTCAACTTTTAAGATCCTTATGTTGACTTAAGCAAAGCCTGTTGTATCTTTGGGGTTGTTTCACAGATCTGATATACTTTCATTCTGTTTTGATAGGGGGAGCCTGGCATTTTGTTAACGCTGCCCATAGATAAAACTCCTCAGTCCTAAGATATTGGTGACATTAGACTGAATTCTCTTTTGAAGGAAATAGCTGTTGACATTGCTGTACTCTGGATCCTATCCTTCCACCAAACAGAACAGAGAATCTCTCTCTGATACTACATGACTTGTTCTTTGTATTGCTTTCTAGTTGGTTGGACTTATGTCAACCCTAGATTTATTCAGAGGAGGTTTGCCATTGCCTTCCTCTATGGCTGAAGGTGTGTGACCTGCCCAAGGTCACCCAGTGGGTTTCCACTACTGAACAGGGATTCAACCCAATGTCTTTAGGGTTCTTAGTCCAACACTCAAACTACTACACTATGCTGGCTCTGGTATATCACATGATATTGTGCAGCTTTTATCAGTAAAACAGCTTCTTTACTGAAGTTTGAGTGAATCCTTGTCTCTACTAATCGACTTACTAGTCGAATGTTTCCTGCACTAATTTTATAGTCACACTTAAATTTTGAGAGACAATGGGCACAGAATTAGCCTGTCTGCCTTTAAAAACACACATATAGCTCAACAGGAAAAGAAAGGTGAAGGCCTAGTTTTATGAAGTTTGGAAGGCTGTGTCTATTCAGAGGTCACTGAATGGGATTAATATTGTGTTCCCCAGTGTGGCATCCTCCTTAGGCCACATCCCATTAGTCCCAGAAAATATTGTCGGTGGTTAAGGATGCTGGGAGCTATAGTCCAAAACATCTCCAGTATACTGGCTTTGAAGAATGTTGGGTGAGCTCAAAGACACTCAGAGAAACACATGCCAAAATGATGAATGTAAAGATGTTCACAGGGGATAAAGTAATTAGAGTTGTTAGATATCCTACAGAGGAACTGAGATAAGTCTAGAGCACTTTCCACCCACAGACTCTCATGCTATGCTGCCCAGCTGGGTATTTGATAAGCCCAAAGGCTCAGCCAAACACTTATTTGATTCTACTTTCCAGGGTCAACTCTTAACTCATAGGAACCTGTTCTCCCACAGTAGACTGACAGTCGCAGATGCCTTGGAGGAAGTTAGAGGTTGATCTCCCGCATCTGTCCTTACAGAACTGAATGGAGGATGCCATAAAGATGTGACTATCATGCATCTTCAAAGTCAGCCTCCATGACAGTTCTTTTATTTTTGTTTAATCAATGACCCAGCAGAGGAAAGAGAAATGTTTATGTACTTGAGCTATATTAAATTAAATATCTAAAAAAAATTCAAGAAACTCTTGTTCCTTAATGGTTATGGCCACCGCTCTTTATGGATCCTTAATGTTTCTGAAATGCAGTGATAACTTTATAGCTGAGGGGTGGAAATACTTAATTCCTTAATTCCAGTGCTGGGTTAATTATGGAATCATACAGTTGGAAGAGACCACAGGGGCCATCCAGTCCAACTCCCTGCCATGCAGGAACACCCATCAAAGCATTCCCAACAAATGGCCATCCAACCTCTGCTCAAAAACCTCCAAAGAAGGAGACTCTACCACACTCTGAGGCAGCATATTCTACACCAGACAGCTCTGACCGTTAGGAAGTTCTTCCTGAGGTTCAAGTGGAATCTCCTTTCCTGCAGCTTGAATCTATTGCTCCTTGTCCTAGCCTCTGGAGCAGCAGAAAACAAGCTGCTCCCTCCTCGACATGACATCCCTTCAAATACTTAAACATGGCTATCATGTCCCCCCTTAACCTTCCCTTCTGCAGACTTAACATACCCAGCTCCCTAAGCCATTTCTCATAGGGAATGGCTTCCAGATCCTTCACCATTTTGGTCACTCTCTTTTGGACACATTCCAGCTTGTTGATATCCTTTTTGAATTGAGGTGCCCAGAACTGGACACAGTATTCCAAATGAGGCCTAACCAATTGTGATACCGGAATGTCACCATGTGATACTAGGATGTAGATTCCAGTCTGTTATTAATTTTAGCTGTTAATTAATCTTCGCTGCCACCACCCACTGAATTCTGGACACTTGGACAGTACAGTGGGACGCTGTCCAGTACATGTTAATCCCTAACCTTAAGGATCTCCCTTTTCCCCCAGTCTATCTAGTGTTGGCGTGGGAAGGAGAGAAACAGGGTTTTTACAGAAAGTATTTATTAAAGGCATGCAAATGAACAAGACAATAACACACATGGAAGGCTTCCCCCTCCCAGGCACACTTAGTTACAAGTAGTTACAAAAACAGATATAAAAGCACAGATACATTCTTTAGATCAGCCAGCCTCCAAAATAACAGAAAAGTTCCTAACATGACTAGATAACTATTTCTAGTACTCACAGATGTTCCTAGGCTTCAATGTTCTAAAAGGAAGAAGCCAGGAGGCAAGGTCTACGGCCTGCAGCCTGCTACTGGCAGTTCCTTTGTTGTTTCTTTGTTGTCCCTTTGTTCTCTCTCGGCCACATGGCCTCCCAAGAAGTTTTATAACTTCTCCTTGGAAGCATCTCGAAGCATCCTGAAGATGCTCACCTCTTACCTTTTGATTGGTCAGTTCTCCCCCTGTGACCTATGATGCTGACCCACACTAAAATGTAATCTAATCCCAACACCTCATTAACCCTTGGTTTACCTGAAGAGGGAAGTGTCCCCCTTTAGCTAAGTCTAGATAATGGGAAGCCCCATTATCACACCAATACAGAATAGAGTGGTATCATTACCTCCCTCGATCTAGACACCATACTCCTATTGATACAACCAAGAATTGTGTTGGCTTTCTTGGCTGCCTCATCACACTGCTGACTCAAGTTCAGCTTGTGATCTACCAAGACTCCTAGATCCCTTTCACATTTACTGCTATCCAGCGTCATGTCCCCCATCCTATATTTGTGCATTCCATTTTTTCTGCCTAAGTATAGGACTTTACATTTCTCTCTGTTGAAATTCATTTTGTTAGCTTTGGCCCAGCTCTCCAATCTGTCAAGGTCATTTTGAAATTTGGTCCTGTTGTCTGGGGTAATAGCAACCCCTGCCAGACTTTTGGGTGTCAAGGTTCTTGTCTCAATTTGACCAGATCAGTTCCTCCAAGAGCTGGCTCCATTCACAATGTAGGCCTATATGCATTTATCCACTGTGTTTCTTTGAATGTACTCCCTAGTAAATATGTTAAGTGTTGCAGCTTCAGATACTAAGCTAAGATGGCACAGTGAAGTGGCTGTCATATCTCCTATTTTTCACCATCTGTCTAGAAAGTAATGTTTGAGGTATGCCTTCCACATGGGGTCACTCCATTGATGCTAAGCCTAATTCCTATGATCTGTCCTCCTTTTTTTCTAAAGAGAGAAAGAACAATGCAGGTTGGGCTGTGTACACAAATCTCTTAGGGGAATGCTTGCATCACAAATTATGTGGTGTCAAGTGATAAAGAGGTGTGGGTTGTGTCTGCTCTTCCACCACAATAAAACTGTGGCTACCCAAATAAGAACCCCCTTTAACGAAATCCCTGAGATGAGTTTTCTTAGGGTTGTTATAAATCAGAAATGACTTGAAGGCAAACAACAACTACTCAGGCAGTCATCTCAATGCAACTGGTAGCTTCCATGTTTAGTGGGAATGTAAATCTGCTCAAACTTTACAGAACTATCCAAAATGCTAAAATAGAGTTATCACCATAGATAGCAACCTAGAATTGATTCTGAGATGGGAAGCGCTAGCTGCTGTTGAATCAATGCACAGATTCAGCCAGGCATTGCTTTCCTTGCCTCTGGAGCCAAATTATTTCTTGTGCCCATTTGTAGTTTGTTCTCCAGTGTTTAGTACTCCCCTACTTACCATTTTTCAGTTTAAAGAATCCCATGAAGCTGCTATTTGTTCAATGTGAGGGGGCAAAATTTCAGAGGCACTTGTATGACATGTCCATTCCCCCTTAATACACATAGGCCTAAATCCTACTGTGAGCTCAGAATAAAGTAGATTCACTGAATCATTGGGATTTACCATTCAACAGTTGATTCACCATTCCACAATTGATTCAATGAGTATCCTCTGGCTGGGATTAACCAAGAGGATGCCAGCCACAATGTGGGGCTGCTTAGGGATGATTGGGTCCAGGATGATGGCATGGGGAAACATACCCACTTCCAGAGGCCACTTTGCCAATCCAAGCAGCAGCTTCATCCTCCCAGAGGCAAATAATTAAAAATAGTTAAAATAATTAAAAACCCAGGGACACACATATCCCACGTAGGAGATCAAGCATAGACCTAAATCTTACTGTTAGTCCTGACCACAGCAGCCCATTGAATCCATTATATTTATTCATATATTGACTCAAGATTCTACCATGAAGTCAATGGCTGTACTCTAGTTGAGACTAACCAAAGGGATTTCAGTCATAGATTTCCTGTTGTAACAACTACAGTTTGACTATTAGTCTGTGAATTTCAAGGAAGGGGGAATTAAAAAGTCCTCCCTGAAATATAACTACAGCATCACTTTTCCTCTTGTCCATCATGTGCATCCAGCGTTATAGACCCCTCCCATTCTTTTGTCCCTTCTTGTGATTTCCAGTGTCAGACATTTAAAAACCTATCCTTCTGTCACAGAGCGTACCTTGTTTTTCACACACACACACACACACACACACACAAGCGTCAGCATATTTTGGCAAGAATTCATCATACTCCCCCTAGTCTGGTCAATGCAGCCAGACTGATATGTTCCCAGTTATCTTAGTGGAGCACAAGTGGACAGACTGTTCCTACAGAACATACCAGAAAAACGGCAGACCTGACCAACGTCATGAAGGCAGATAAATAATCATAACATTTTCCCTCCCTCTGTTTTCCTCTTTCTGGGCTACTTAATGACTACCTGGGATGGGCCATAGGGAAGCACTTTCCCAAAACATCAGTGCTTTTTTTTAATGTGTTTTTTTTTTTAAAGGTGAAAACACCTACACATTGGGGGAATCTTCCTAGTTAACAAACAGAATAGGTAGGCAAAGATCCAGACAGGTTTTTGGCAACTGAGAAATTCTTAAATTTTGTAAATTTCTGAAATTATTTTTAATTCAGCTGTTTTTTTAATATAATAATTTGTTTCATTGCATTTAAATATTGTAAATGATTGTGTTTTTCATCAGACTGTGAGTCATCTTTGGTTCCAACACTGGTACAAAAGTGGGATTAAATAAAATAAAATAAAACAAAACATCTGAACTACTGAAGCTGCAATCATCTGATGCCTAATTAGGAATACACCTCACTGAATTCAACTCAATTTACTTCCAAAAGTAAAGGTAGGAATGGATGAATCAGCCTATATCTGGTCTATGTTAGCTTCATATATATTAAATCACAAGTTCATTACATCCAATTTCTACAACAGTCTGATTTTTTTTAAAAAAAAGTACAAAAAAGTGTATATTTTTCACACACACACACACACACACACACACACATATATATATATATATATATATATATAATTTTGTTTGCCATTTCCCCTAATATACAATTTTTCATGTACAGCTTTTGTGTACACATTTGTATATGAAAAATCTTCCAACGTGTGACTTTTGATATTCAAGAACTGTACTGCAAATTCAGGAATTTGTAAAGAAAATTGGAAAGAAAATTGTCTTCCAGTCTGCACATTAGGATTGCAATGCTGTATTGAAGGCTTATACCATTTACTTGAGTGTAAATCCCACTGAAGACAGTGGGATTTTCTTCTGTCAATACACTCTGTGTGTGTGTGACACTGTTCAATGAAGATGCCGTTTTTGAATCATCAACTGCTTTTCCAGTTCTTAAGCCTTTTTTTAAAATTGACTTTAATTCTTTGGTTTCTTTAATCTTTTTCAGCAATCATTTGCAGTGTATTCAACAAATATGAAACAAAACTGTTGGAAGGCAGTGGAAAAATATGAAATTTTGAATATGAAATATGAATATGAAATATGAATATGAATATGAATATGAAATATGAATATGAATTTGAATATGAAATATGAAAAATATGAAACAATCATGGGAGAATTAAATATTTTCCAGCCTGATCTTAAATATGGTTTCTCAGAAGTAAGTTCTATCAAATTTGGTCAGGCCTGAACTCATGAGCACAAATTTCAGTCTTTAGACGCCACTTCCATGGAAGAGTTAAGTACACATGGATTGCTAATTCCTTGAAATCAACAGCCTCGGTCCAGTTACTAGGCCCAACTAGAGTACAGCCACTGAGTCGATGAGATTTATGTAATTGTTCATTTGTTTGTGTAAATGCCTTCAAGTCGCCTATTGACTTATGGTGACCCCCCTCAATTTCATAGGATTTTGTTAGGCAAGAAATACTCCTAGGCAGTTTTGGCAATTCGTTCCTCTGAAATATAGCCTATAGCACCTGGTATTTGTTGACAGTTTCGGATCCAAGTACTGATCAGGGCTGACCCAGCTTAGCTTCCAAGATTATACGGGATCTTTGTTTTTGGGGTATTTAGGCTCTTACCATTTAACAACTGATTCAGGAGGTCTGTCTAGTTGATACTAGAAGCTAAATTTAGACAGATGGGATTTATTATATTTGCTTAAAATTGGCTAGATTGGATTCATTATTTCTAGACCCCATTAAAACTTCTGAGGCATGTGTGCTAAAACCCAATGACATCTGTAAGGTCCAGGCTACTTCAGTGGCCATTGGATGTATTGAAAATGTTCTGGTTTATTGTGAGTGAAGACAGATAGATGGAGAATAGTACATGTTTATCCAAAAGAAAAGAAAGGAAGTAGAACACAACAGCAATTTTGAAATATTTAGATATTTCCAAGGAGGCGGATGATGAACAATAGATCCTTGTGGTCACAGACAGTAGGACGGCATAATGACAAGAGATGTAATGTGTGAGATGATAGATTTATGTCTGCTGTTAGGAGAAATAATGTATTGTTGCAATTGTAAGAGCGATTGGGTAATGGCTGTTTTGCCCCAGGTTACTTCAGAATCTATCCACTCAAAGTTTTCAAAACAGCCTTGGGAAAAACATTTAGAAGTGTTGCTTTTGCTTAAGTGCAGGAGTATGAATGGGTCTGCAAAAGCATGATGATGATGATGATGATGATGATGATGACGACGACGATGACAACAGTGATTATGATGATGGTATTTATATTAATATCCTGCTTTTTCCCCAATCTGGCACTCAAGGCAGCTTGCATCAGTTAAAACAAGCACCGTGTTAACAAACAGTAAGAAGAAACAAGATTCAGGGCAGGAGGGGGCTAGCTGTGTCATCCTGAAGTGCCCCATTAGATTGTGTCAGAAACATATCTGTAACTACAAATGTGATCTAGGAACTCAGCAGTAGCCATTAAAGATAAAACAATAAATAGACAATACAACACATTATTCAAGCCCTATTCCCCTTGAGCAGTCAGATGACTGCTGACTCACACACAAAAAATTCTTCACCTACCTGGGGAAAGACAACAAGGAGAGGGCTGGTTTTACCTCTCTAGGAAAAGAGTAGCGGAGCCTGGAAAAAGCTAATGAGAAGACTTTCTACTGTGTCCCCTCAGTCTTGGGAAGGTGGTGGAACAGAAAGAAGGGTTTCCCCAGAAGATCTAAAATATAGGCAAGCTCATATGGGGGAATATAGTTCTTCAAATAACTTGGCCCTGAACCATATAGGGTTTTATAGGTCATAGCTAGCAGATTGGTGCATATTGGTGGACACATTTTGAGAGTGCTTTACTGAAGGATGGCATAGGAATAATCTAAACAAATGAATATCATCAACCTGAGTCAATAGAAGAAGCCCTGCTTCCTGTTGCTAGATGGAACGTCCTTTCTTAGCCTTCCTCCATAAATAGAAAGACAATCCTATGCAACATTTGACAGGCAAGCAAGAAGCCTGTCCTACTTGGAAAGGATAGGTTGTTTGATAGGTATGATCTAGGATAACAAGATCAGCCACAGTTGCAGAAGTCAGAGTTGTAAGAGGAAAAAGTAGGCATTGGTTAGAATTCTGTGGGCAACATAAGTTGGCATAATCTCCCTTTATGCCATCATGTGTTGCTTTAAGGTCATTACAAAATATAAATAAATAAATAGGTAGATACACATGTTATATTCCTGGAACCTTGGGTTTAACTAATAGTTGCCTTCTAGTGGTTGGATCCTGCATATTCTTACTTTTGCCAAAAGACTTATACTCCAAGCCTGGAAAGATACATATTCTCCACCTATTATTCAGTGGTCTCACTGCTTTAGTTACTCATAAATGTGTATGTTTTAGATGCAAACTTTAAGAAAATGTGTTTTTGTAAATACAGTCACCTTATGTTAATATATACACTTAAGTCCATTCTCATATGCCATATGCTCCTCCTCTTCAACCCTGTCTTCTTTTTCCCCCCTCTTGTAATCATAATCTTAAAAATACAGTAAAACAATGTCTGCCTGCCTGTCATTGCCTCCTTTTGCAGTGACTCCTCCAAGTGCCTCCTTGTGCAGTGACTCCTGCCACATGCAAGATCAACTAATAGGGCTTGGGTACACCCTCACAGCCAAGCAATGCCTGATGAGAGTGGGCATCTTGACCACAATCCAATGACAGTTTTGCAACTGGGAAAAAGGACCAGCTGCTGCCCTTCCTGAGATCCCCCCCTCCATTGGCCACTGATTGGGGTGCAGACCAGTGCCATCAGCTCAGGTTTCAAATGTGCTGGGGAAAGAGGATATGAATGTTTGGAGATTTACACTTCACACAGATCATATAGGATCTCAGCCATTCTCTTCTCTCAAAAGGCTTTTGCCCTGAGGTAAGAAGGATGTCACATACTTCTAGGATCTTCTTTGTATGGGTTAAAGTTGATCTGCTTACATGCAAAGCAGGGCTTTGAAAATACTTTTTTAAAATTAAATTGGTCCCTTTACTCATTGCAGTGTCTTAAAAAAAATAATTATGTCACATTGTTAAGGAAGCAGTTTTTGCATTTCTTATGACTTCTTGCTACTTTTTCATTTATTTTAAGAAGAAAATCCTTAGGTTAGCTAAGGAAATGTGATGGAACTTGACAAATTCCTGTCAATTTGCCTCTGTAAATATTTCTAAATGACCCTTTAAAATAACTTTTAAAAGCAACTAGAAGCCCCTACTCATTAAAGTACATCAGCTTCTTTCCCACTAGTTATGTCCCTTTTGAGATGTTATGTTATTAGGCCCTGGTAACTTGTAAAAAAAAAAAAAAGGAGCTATGTTAGTAGCTATATGGTAGCTATGTTATTTCTAAGCTGTTACTTCCAAGCCTTGGTGTTAAATACGTATAACATATGCATTTATGTAAACATATGGAAATGAATAGGGGAAATCATTCAGTATGACAGAAAAAGGTAAGGAGAAAAATATGGAGGGAAGTAGGTTTAAGGTGAGCAAAGTAAGTACTTAATATAACACAGAAATCTGGCTTCATGTCCCAAGGCTGGCTGGCTATCTGGAATGAGGGAGATAACAGTTTCCAAATGACAGGTGCATCACAGCAAGTTTAGGGGAGAAACAGTGAATTACTATCATTTTGTAGACACTTGGTTCCCATTCATAACATATATGAGTGAAGAAACACACTCCTGAGTTTAGACCATTTAGCATCTCAGTAGTCTTTTTGGAAAGATTCAATGTGAGAGAGAGATGAAGAGGGAAAGATGGAATGGCTAAGTGTAAAGGACAGGGTTGTTGTTTTTTCATCATCTTGGAAAATAGGTATGTAGTGGACATAATGTTTATGACTGTATTCCATTTGCTGTTACAATGTCATTATTCAGTCCTTGAAAAATAATACAGATTTTTTTAAAAACACAAGCACACACACACACAAATGATCTGGTTCTTCATTGGTTATTCTTTTTCAGCTACTGGAATAATAGTACAACAGATCTATGGTACTTTGTTTTGCTTTGTTTTGTTTATTTTTTTATTTATAGCCTGCTTTTCTCCAAAAATGGGACTCAAAGCAGCACTTAAGATATGATGTAGGGAGAAAGTCAGAAAAGCTAAAGTGCAGAATGAACTCAGGCTTGCCAGAGACATTAAAAACAATAAAAAGGGCTTTTTTAGATACGTCAGCAGCAAAAGGAAAAACAAGAAAATGATAGGGTCAGTGTGTGGAGAAGATGGCCAGTTACTAACAGGGGGATGAGAGAAGGCAGAACTACTCAACACCTTCTTTGTCTCTGTTTTCTCCCAAAAGGATAGAAGTACTCAACCTGGGGGGTGGAGAACAGGTGAGGAAGGGGGGGAATGCAGCACAGAATAGGTAGAGAAGTAGTACAGGAATATCTGACTAAACTAGATGAATTCAAGTCTCCAGGGCCAGATGAATTACATCCAAGGATATTAAAAGAACTGGCGGAAGTCATTTCTGAACCACTTGCAATAATCTTTGAGAACTCTGATATCAGCCACTCTAGGAAAACGACAGACCTCCTAGCCTTTTGCTGCGACTGTGGTAGGACTGTCCCCACAGGTTTCAAATCCCATTAAAAAACCTGCAAAAGCCATACCCTAGTCACATTCTATATTATACGTGCAGCAAACATGTGCAGAATCTGAGCCAGTAATTTTATGAAAAGCTACAGATTTGTCTATTTTCTATCCTTTTGTGTAAAGATCAAAGATGCTTCTATCCCACCAAAGCAGCAATAGGGTACTCGAGATTTATAGAGCCAATTTAGAGAGTTAATAAACCCTGTCATAAATCTTGGTAAGGTTACACAGTACGTGATTGTGCCTGTTTGCAGACATGGAAATTTGGTATCCTTCCAAGCAGGAAAGAAATTTGGGGGGAGAGGAGCAAGAGGAGCCTAACCTTTTTCATTGTAGCTGCAGCAAGTAATTAATTAAATGTGTGCCCCTTAAATAATGAATGGTGAAAGGTGTATGCACACTGGCAGAAAAAGGCAGAGCATAAAATCATGTTGCAGTTGAAATGTCTAACTTGCGAGGAGGAGATCCACTGGGATATACCCAGCAGTAACTAGTAATGGACTTAAAGCATTCACTTAAATGCCCTCCTCTCTATCTGAGGCTGGCTACCCTTAAAAAACACTTTCAAAACATCAACTGTTTCTAAAATATAGCAGCTTGGCTTTTATCTACAGTTGAATGCAGAATGGATGTGTGTTCTTTTAAAGTCTTCACTGGATACTCACTTGTTTCAGTTTTAAAGCCAAGGTGCTAAGTTTAACTTTTGCAGCCTGGAACAGCCCATGGTATCTTAGGGGATGCTACCTCTTATATATTTTCCCTCAGGGACCCTAGAACAGGAGAAGTCAGTTGTGTAGGGATGGGGTGGGGTGGGGCAGTTCGCTTTTTGTTTCTGGGGTGTCCCAGCCTGTAGCCACACCACCATATGCCCTGGCCATGCCCCCATGCATTGCAGCCATGCACAGTGACCATGCCCCTCATGCCGTAGCCCTACCCCCTCCCACGCCCCCTCCACACACTCCAAGCTCCACCACTGGGGCCATTTCTGCACTAGCCTGTTATAGCACTATGATTCCACTTGCAACATCCAGCTGGCCCCTCCCGAAACTGCAAACCCTAGGATTCCATAGGATGTTGCAAGTGGAATCATAGTGCTATAACAGGCTAGGGTGGAAATGGCCTGGGAGAAGTGAGGGGGTAGAGGCCCTTAAGGCTAGGCTGGTGGCAGGTTGTGGCCCTTCTGAAATGGTCTAGCAAAACTGGGACCAGCAAGACTTCTATGTAATTGAGCCTCCTCAGGAATTATCAATGTTATACTAAATATACTAAATGATAAAGCACTAAAAAATATTAAGTTGTTGTCAGTAGGATCTCCTAGAAATGCTTCCGGTGGCCTACAATCTATCCTATGCTGCACCAAACACATGGGGGGCACTTCTAGGAGGACATTGCACTTGTAAGAGGCTTCATACTTCAAGACGTTTGAGTGATAATAGAGAGGGAAAGTAATTAGTTCTCTACCTGCAAGTACCAGCAAGTAGGCAAAATGAATAGCAACTTGCCTGCCAGTGTTGAGGCCCGGCCCTCACACCTTAAAAGAGTTTTGGGGTAGCTGTTTCCCCTCCCTATCGTCTCTATGTAGTAAGAGAAACTGGAAAGAATTCTGCAACAGGTGCAGTTCCTATTCATAGAGAGGCAACCACTTTTTTCAGCAGTGACATGAATGCTGGGAAACTCTTTCCTAAAGGAAAGAAATAAAGCCTTCAAGTCAGTCTGCCACAACTCAGTACGCTCCAAATATGTTGGCATACAACTCTAATCTGATGCTGTCTGGGGATGAAAAGAATCATAGGCCACAATATTTGAATGATGGAAATCACCTTGTTGTTTGGGGATGACGGGAGTCATAGTCCAACTTATATGAGGTCACAAGGTTAGGGGGTGATGGAAGCTAGCTATGATGGAAGTCACAGTCCAACATGTCTGGAGGGCACCAGATTAGGGAAGACTCCTCTTAGGGCTTCTGTAGCCTTTGACTTAATAGATTTTTAGTTGTAGGTGCTAGCAATTTTCTTCTTGCTGCAAGAAAGACTTCAAAAACTCTTGTTCCCAAAGAGTATTTTCAGTTCAATACTTATTCTGTGCAAAATTTTCATGTGACATTTTTGTACAAAAAAATATTACTTTCTATGCAGAAAATGCTGTTTCCTATGCAGAAAATGATGTCGGAGACTTATTCTGAACAATATTTGCATGTAGGGTTGTGTGTGTGTGCGCGCGTGTGTGCACGTGCGCGTGCAAAAAAACCAGCATTTTATGTGCTGGAAATAGCATTTGTGTGTGTGTGTGCAACAAATGTTGTTTTCCTTGCAGAAAATACTCAAAAATACCACATGTGAATTTTGTGCAGAATAACCCCTGAACTGAAAAAAATCTCCTTCTTTCAGGATTCTCTTCATCAGAGCTTCCGGAAGTTTCAGATTATTTAAATCATTCTTCAAATATTTTAGAATATTTTGTCCATTGCTCGCTGAGATAAATTAAAAGTAATTCTGTGCTCGTAGCTAATTCTCAGTCTTGAGAAGGATAGAATTAAAGAGTCAAACTCTTTATACCAGTATGTGTAAAAATGTTTGGCTTATAGCCTGCTTTTAGTGTAATAAGTAATTCTTTAGGCAAGGCGAGTGCTGGTTATATGAGTCGAGAATATGGGAGTCCAGGTTTTCAAAATGGATAAAGCCTTTTATTAATAATTATTTATTCAATATTCTTCAGGATCGATGCTTTGGAAGTGGCTTAGAGTTCAGTACTATGCATATCTACTTAGAAGAAAGTCTCATTTAGTTCTAAGAGGCTTATTCCTAGGTTAGTTTGTATAATAATGCAGCCTAAATTGAGAGATCTCAAGTTTTGACATCTTTAGAGACTTTGAAAGAGAAAACCAAGCTCTTTGTCTACTGCAAACTAATATTTACATTTCACATTGCTAAAAAAAAATGTTGTATCAGCAACTATGGTCCATGGAGGATGTTGTAAGGTGTAAAACAAAATACAGGAAAAGCTCAAAATAAAAGTACAGTGGATATTTAAAGAACATTTCCATCTGTTAAAAATGGAAAAACATATCACAGCAATCTTTCACTTTGTTACACCTTCAGCAGAAAATAGCCTGTTAGAGATGGAATAATCTAAATGTCAATATTTTATACCATTTAGAGAGAGTTTCTGGTATTAGCACAGATTCTATTGGGAATTATGACATGTTGAAATTGGAAAGTTGGCCCCCAAAAGTTAATCACTATTGACAACTGTGGGCATGATACAAGCAAAGTAAAGAATTTCAAAATCCCATTGATTTCCAGAAGAAAATTAAGCACACTTCTGCATTAGTCCCTGTCTGCAAATATTCTACAAATCTGGCTCTGTTCATAAGCTTGCCTCCAGGGAAGACATAAGCAAGATTTCCTAGGAATATTTCTTTGGAGTGATGATGATATCCTTGCTGAAACACATAGTGTGTAGATAGTACCAGACATGGAACAGAAAACCCATAAATAAAGAGGTTGCACAAATATTTTATAGTGAAAAGTAATTCTTGTCCTAATTCTAGCTAAAGATGTGGAAGGGAGATGGGTTCTGTTGGGGGGAAAAATCAAAACTGAGCATGCCATGTACTTTCAGTTTAGCATATAGTTTAGCATATAGCATATAGCATATGAACTCAGAAGAGAAAAACTTCATACATCCATTAGGAGCTAAAGGATGTAATGGTGCTGCTTTTTGTAGCTCTGGAGATAATAAAACTCTGTACATTTCTTACTGGCTGTCAGTCATGAATTTAATTACCCATTTACTAAAGCTTTTACTAGTTCATTCTGCACCCGTCAAAGGTTGAGGTAGAGGTCCTTGTAATTTGTTGGTTGACTAAGTTCCATTTATTTTCTTCTCTATAAGAAGGAAATAAATGCAAGGCAGCATTTGCGTAGCAAATGAAATATTTGGATTGGCCACAAAAAGAGGTGTGAACAAATGGGCAAACCCCAAAGGCATGTTGAGAAATTAGGCAGGGATTGAAAAAAAAAAAACTGGCACAGCACAGGATAAATAGCAATGGCTGTTGCTGGAAGGATGAATGGTACAAGCCAGGCACAGAAAACAGAAAAAAAGGAG
The DNA here is from genome assembly GCA_948474755.1 of Ctenosaura bakeri. Taxonomy (NCBI): domain Eukaryota; kingdom Metazoa; phylum Chordata; class Lepidosauria; order Squamata; family Iguanidae; genus Ctenosaura; species Ctenosaura bakeri. The sequence goes on from CAOLHI010001422.1 coordinate 39,040, forward strand.
AGCCCCCATACCAAGTTTTGTCTAGGCCTTCCCCAATTGGCATGGCAGTGGGCAGTCTTAACACAAAATCACTAACCTGGGATGGAGGTCATGATAAAGCCAAGTCAGATAGCCCTGCACTGTGCATTAAGAAAGACAGTCTCACTGATAAAAAAAAAAGAAGAAGAAGAACTTTATCTCCAAGGAGGGTTTGTTTATACAATTTAGATTCAAGAGGTTCTTTGCCCACCCTTAGGGCTTTTTACTGATGATTGTTGTTTATCCTATGGTGCACAGTAAGGCTCTGTGGAGCTCCAATGGAGAATTTCAAGCTGGAATATATTTTCCTGGACTAGACCAAGAAAATTCCTTGGGAAATTCTTCTGTCCTTGAAAATCTGTTCCCAGTTGTACTGACATACAAGTCTGACATAGGAAGCTGTCTTTATAACTTTATTTGCACATTCTTATTCTTTTCCAGTTGCTCTGAAAAGTATGAGTTCTTTTCCTCATGGATATGCTGTGTATCACATGTTATAGCAAAGGTGGGCATCTCTGACCCACCAGACAGTTTTGGCCTACAGTTCCCAGAATCTCTCACCATTAGCAATGCTGGCTATAGCTAATGGGGGCTATGAGCCTAAACATCTGGTAGACCACAGCTCCACCTCACTTTTTAGAATTTTTAAAATGCAGAAATGGTTGCGCTGCATGTGGATTCAGTTCACAATTGTAATACAAAATGAATACTAAAGAATTTAATCATTTTACTTCTTGAGAATCTATACAAGAGGATGGGATAAATGAGGCCTATGGGCCACATACAGCCCCTGAACCCCACCTTTGCAGCCTGAACTTCACTGACAGTCCCCAAAAGCTCCCCATCCCTCCCCCAGTGTTTTATTTTCTTAAGTTACTTTCTGGCAAACCATTCAAAATGCATGAACATTGCTCACAGATGTGGTAGTTTGGTTTACCACCATGTAACCTCTCAAATCCGTTTTTTTTTTCCTCAGCCAAAATTGGCCAAAAATAGAGACTGGAAGTGTTGCACCATCACTTCCACTGTGCCACAAAATGTTAGCAAATGGGTGTGGGGATGAAAATTGGCCTCCAACTTCCACGTAGTTGTATTTGCTAGATGAACAAGCCATAGATTCTGTGAGACTACTGCACATTTTGGTCAAAATTCTCAATTTTAAAGGAGCTCAAATGACCATCCCATTTTGTGATAGGTAGCACAGAACTGTAGTTATAGTGCCTAGTATCTCAGCACATAGTTAAGGCACTTCAAATGGTTTAACAATCATCTTGATATTCATCTCCTACTCTGTGGGAAAATGAGAAAATATGAATATCGTCTGGTTGAAAATTTTGGTTTTCAGCTTTGTCACAATTGTGTTGTAGTCTGATCCCATGTGGCATCATTGGTGCCACACATTTCCTTTGATAAAATAAAAGAGAGATGAAGAATGAGAATGGGTCTGCACTTATGCTGCTAAATCCTCACTATTCCAAATCCTAAGATTTCAGGGCCTGAACCTGAGCCCTAGGAATGACTCCTTGTGATGCCAGAGAGGACAGACTGTGGTGATGTTATAAGGTAGACTTCATGGTCAGAAAGAGGGCCAGTGTGGTACAGTGGTTTGAACAGTGAACTTCAACTTTGGTGACCAGGATTCAAATCCGCAATCAGCCATGGAAACTCTGGATAACCATTAGCAAGTCACATTCTCTCAGCCTCAGAAGAAGGCAAAGGCGAACTCCATCTCTGAACAAATCTTGCCAAGAAAACACAATGATGGACTCTCCTTAGGGTTGCCATAAGTCAGAAATGACTTGAAGGCAAACAACAACAACAGTGAGGAAGGCTGGTAGATGCAGTCCAATAAAATCTGGAGGGCCGCATTCCCTCTATCTGAAAAACTTGATTTTTTTTTTTACATTTCTCCAAATCTTACCTGTCTTACCTCTTTATCTTATTCTTCCTTCGAATCAATTTCTGAGATTTTTTTTCTTCCCATTATTCTTTCCTTTATTCATTGTTTGTAACGTACACATTTAACTACATACTTCTTCTACAATACACATTTTTATACAGACTTCCCCAGTTGACTGAAGCGAGCTTTTGCATATTTTTCATAATTCATTAGCCATTCACATTTAAAAAAAATATATGCATAATTTCATGCATATTGTAAACATATGTACATTTCTGAGGTGAGATGTGATTTGCCTTACAAGTCTCAGGTGGTATCAAATAGGTAATTTCATACCAGTTCTCAAGTGATATGAAATAGGTAAGCAACAATCTCAAAAACATCAAAATTCTTTTCCAGCTATATTCTTCTTCTTCATCATCATCATCATCATCATCATCATCATCTTTCATCATCAAATTTATTTGTATCCCCCTCTCCACATGGATCGAGGCGGTGAACAGCATGAAATACATTATACATTAAAATACATTAAAAGACATTAAAAGACATTAAAAACATACCCAATCCTCCCCACCCACCAACCCAGCTAAAACCAACCCCCTAAAACACATAACAATTAACAATTAATTTAACTATCAAAAGAACAGCAGGACAATTGGTGGGAGGCAGTGGAAGTACTAGTCTTGGAAGGCCTGTCGGAAGAGATCAGTCTTGACTGCTCTTTTAAAGCAGTCAAGACTGGTAATATGCCGGGTCTCCTCTTCTGCTGACATTTTGAACAAAGAAAACAGCAAACATTTGCTAAGTGAGAGCTGTGATTGTTCCTTTCTCTTCATGTGAGGATAAAGAACAACTTTTCTGAACCTGGCATCTTTCAGATAATTTTGACTATAGCTCCCATTACCCCCAACCAGGGTTGTGGCTGGGGGTGGTGAGAGAGATGAAAGCATTGCCCTCAAAGAAGAATTCTGTGCCCCTATTTTCATAGAATCATAGAATCATAGAAATGTAGAGTTGGAAGAGACCACAGGGGCCATCCAGTCCAACCCCCTGCCATGCAGGAACATCCTCAAAGCACTCCCGACAGATGACCATCAAGCCTCTGCTTAAAAACCTCCAAGGAAGGAGACTCCACTACACTCCGAGGCAGCATATCCCACTGCCGGACAGCCCTGACTGTCAGGAAGTTCTTCCTGAGGTTCAGGTGGAATCTTCTTTCCTGCAGCTTGAATCCATTGCTCCTTGTCCTGGTCTCTGGAGCAGCAGAAAACAAGCCCTCTCCTTCCTCTATGTGGCATCCCTTCAAATATTTAAACATGGCTATCATGTCCCCTCTTAACCTTCTCTTCTGCAGACTAAACATCCCCAGCTCTCTAAGTCTATCCCCATAGGGCATGGTTTCCAGGCCTCTCACCATTTTGGTCGCCCTCCAGCCTTGCAGAGTATCAGACACTGCAAATCATTCACACCTAGAACTCTCATATTTATTCTGTGTACATTCCTTTGGTATCTTTGCCTATCCCTTCTCTTGAATCTTTAACCTACAGGGTCAATTTACAGTACACAATTATGGCACTGTGTTCCACTTCAACTCTCATAGTTCTGTCCTCTGGAATTCTGGGAATGACAGCTTAGGGAGGGGCCTTTGGAATTCTTAGCCAGCGTGCCTCACAAACTACAAGCCCCAGGATTCCATTGGATGTTGCCGCGACAATTAAAGTGGAATCTTTCTAAATGTTCACCTAAAGTTTTAAGTTAACTGCATGTGAGAAATTTGGGGACTGAAAGAAAATTTCATTAGGGAGGGAATTAAATTCTTATTTGGCAAAGCAATGCCATAACTTTGTTCCCTGTAATTAAACCCTTGCTCCCAGCCAGAATGGCCAGTTACACTGGAGATGGGAGCTGTAGTCCAACACATCTGGAAGATGCCAGTTTAAAGAAGGCTGACGCAGAGTCCCTTGCTTGCCACATTAGGAACAGAATACTGTTTACTGCGTGAGTGGGTTTTAGAGAACTAGAGTCCAGCAGGGAAAGACGTGCTTGGGGAGCTGACGTCTTTGGACAAGAGGGAAATAGCATTGATTCTACCCCACCCCCTGCCACGACCATTCTGGACACCTGGCTTTTGTCTGCACTTCAGTTGCCTGAAAGATGAGGAAGTATGAGGATATAGTTGGAAGAGGGAACATTTGAGGAAATTGCTCAGAAGGGTTCATGGAGGATTTTGGAACTTTTTTTAATCGTTTGGGAAAGAAAAAAGAGCAACATGACTCAGAGGAGCAGATGGAAGCTATTGTGGCCAAAAGGCTCCATTTCCTAAAAGATTAAAATGAGGCAGATTTGCTTAGGCAACAGATTTGCACATTAGGGAAGACAAACCGCGTTGTCATTTCTCTTCTGCTGAAAACAGCCCATTGTGGCTTCTGCATTATGCTCAGCACAGAATCCTTTGACTGACAAAGTACATCTGATGAAGTGGGCTGACAGCCACAAAAACATACACCATAATAATGATCTGTTAGACTTTAAGGTGCCACGGGCCTCTTTCTGTACTTGCAGCTACAACTAGCCCTCTAGAATTTGTCCAAGGCTGTCTACATCTAGTTCAGGCTTTCCTCAAATAAACACTACAATAAGCATTACCATTTTAGATTTATCTGATCATATTGGAGGGTATCATTCATTCTTTACAGAGCCTTTTGTTATTCTGGAAGTAGAAGGCTGTAGATGTTGTTGCCTCATTGTCTGTTGGCATCTTCTTTAGTCAAGGTAGTGCTTCTGTCAGGAGTCAGACAGCTTCTGGAGGGAGGCCCTTTGGTTGAGGTTGTGATTCCTTCAAGGGTAATCCGTTAGTTAAGTGGGGCCAGGTCTCAAAGGGAGGGCAGCTGTTCCTTCCCACACACTTTCTCAGTGCTCCTCTTTCCCTTCTTTCTGCCCAAATCCCTACTCTCCTTCTCACTCCCTCTGTCCCCTTGTCCAGCAGGAGATTATTGCAGGGGGTACAGATTGCTCTTGCCAGAGGACTGAACTGATATCTTGTGGAAGTCTTCTGAAACATGGCCCACAGGTGCCACCTCTGCTGTAAAGTCTGACTTGCTGGTCTGATAAGTTATGAGACTGACTCTTGGTACCTGTGGACTGGTACTGGCTTTGCCTTTGCTCACTCTTTGCTCTTGTCTTGATTTGGTTCCTCTAGCTTTGCATTAGAACAGGGATGGGGGATTTGTGCCACACTTCAGATGTACTTGGACTGCAGTTCCCACCACCTTCTTGTGTCTACTGAGAGTTGCACTCCAACCACATCAGGACTCCTAGGTGAAATAAAGGACAGGACTCGTGTTCCTTTAATGATTGTGTAGGAGAAAGCCAGCATGGTATAGTGGTTTGAGTGTTGGATTACAGACCCTGGAGACCAGGCTTTGAGTCTCTGCTCAGCCATGGAAACCCGCTGGGTGACCTTGTGTGCATCACACACACTCAGCCCCAGAACACCACTTTAGAGTCACCATAAGTTAAAAACATCTTGAAGGCAGGCAACAACAACAAGAGAGGGAATCTCAGATGTTGCTTCCATGACAAGTAACATTACTGCAATTCCTCTGTTGTAGCAGCAATAGCAATAGCAGTTACATTTCTATACCACTTATCAGTGCAAAGCACTCCCTAAGCAGTTTACAGTGTGTCTAGCTAATTGCTCCCAACAAGCTGAGTACTCATTTTACCGACCTACAGAAAGATGGAAGGCTGAGTCAACCCTGGAGCTCTGCAGGATCGAACTCACAACGTTGTGGCTGCAATACTGGCATTCAACCACTGTGCCACCAGGGCTGCTGTACATATGGACCACACATCCCACCTGTACTTTACAAATGTATTGGCATGGGGACTTCTTAAGTCTACCTATCCAGACTGAGGTTTTATTATTTTCAAGCCTTTCCTCTACTATCATAAGCAAGGATCTAGTTCTAAAGGCAAGAGAAAAATCTAAGTGATGCTAGATGAGCTTATTAAAGACAAAAACACTGAGAGCTTGCTTTGAAATGCACTCCATTTCCAAGATCTGTGCTCTTGATGCTGTGCCGTTGGTGAAAGAATGGATGAAAGAAAGATAAGAAGATGCATTCATTGCCGTGATCACATTACACGATCGAGCCTTGGCAACCCAAAAGCAGCAGGTGCAAAAGAAGGGAGGGGGCCTGGGCAGAGAGGGGAGGAGAAATAATGATTTCACAGAAAGGAGGAGGGTAAGGGTCTTGGCAGAGAGCCAATATTTGCTAACCTGTTGAAGGCTTCACTTGTAAAAGAGCTGCCAACACAAATACATGGGTTTACGAAAGCTGAAATGGAGCAGAAAAGATTTAGCACTTGATTTCTGAAAAAGCAAACAGGCCAATAAAATGTTGAAAGCTTTCACTTTGAAGATCACTTGACCTTATGAGAAAAGAATGTGACCTTTAAAAAAAATCAATGTTCTCACTTAAATCTTTAGGAATGAAACAACCAAAGAGAAAAGACCACTCTTAGGAGTGGCTTGGGCATTTGTGCAGACAAATAGGTAAGATTGGCACAAGCGACCGATTCACACGGACACTCGCAACCTCCTGGAAGTCATTTCTGTGTGGGCCCCAATGTGAGAAAAGTTGAAAATGTGAAAAATGAGGAAAAATCTGCCCCTACTGCAATGGAAATTCCATTTGGAATGCTGCAGCTGCATTAGTTACATTGATTTATTTGTTTAGTTGTTTAAAGCATTCAGCCCATCAATCAAATTTTCCAAGGTGGTTTACAATAACCAGTTTTAAAAAGTGAGGCATTTTACTCCTTCCCTCCCTTTTTTGCCACAATTAAAGAACCATAAAGGCTTAAAAAGACAGTGGTAAAACCAATCGATGTCAACAGGGCAGGTAAAATAGGCTGGGAAAATAAAAGGTTATGGAGAAAGAGATATTTGCTTTTCTATTTTTTTTTTTAAGGACTAAATGAGGTAGGAAACTGTAGAAGGCTTTGGTGGCTGCTTTTGTCCCCTAGAAGACCTCAGAGGGCCCCAACCCTCATTATACCAACCTCCACAAAAAGAAAAAAGTTTTTGCCCCAACATGCCTTCTGAGGGGCATTTTCACCCTGTTTTGGGGGGCTTCCTCATCTCTTTTGGGCCCATGAGAGGTCTCTCTCTCTCTCTCTCTCTCTCTTTTTAACCATAGGACATGATCAAAAGTCACAGGAAATTAACAAAAGTTACTTTCTGTTCCCCTCCAAAAGGCTTCACTTGTCTTAAATTAATCCAGGGTGGTAGTGGTTTCCAAAACATACTAGAAATGTCCCCATGCCCCCTAGAGGACATTTTGGGGCAAAAAAAAATTGTGAAAATTTTTGAAAAATATTCTTTGATCCTGGGAGCCACAGAAGGACTCCAAACATGGTGGAAATTCCCTCCACAACCCACAAAAGGCATATGGGAGCACTCTGGTAACAAAAGAAAAAGAAAAAAAAGGGGGGGGGGAAAGAAAAGAGAAAAAATGTGTCCGCATTTTTTTAAACCCCTGAGGGGCTTTAGAGACCACAAAAATGGCACTGGGACATGCATGTGGCCTGTGAATTCAGTTTGCAGCAATGGAAGTAAGAGGGGGAAAATAGTAGTAGGAGAGAGAAACTGGGGCATTTTAAAGCCACCTGAAAAAGTGGGATGACAGAGGATTACTTGGCACTGTCCGTGCCAAATCAGGACAGCTGGAGGATTTGCAGTGGATTTTTTTTAAAAAAAAACTTAAACTCTGCACTGTCTCAGGCATGATCTGTAGTCAGGCACTATGGCACTGCCAAGCAGAAGTGCTGCTTTGCCTTCTGTTGGATCTGCAGGTTTTTTTCTCCTCCTCCTCCCCGCCCCTATTCAAACCGCTCTCCTGGGGAAAAGCTGAAATGAAAGCTTGAATTGCTCCCAAGTGGCTGGTGCTGCCCTCAACTTGTTCAGTCAAATGCCTTTCTCTGCTCCTGAGCTGTTGGCAGCCAGCCCTGCTCTTTGGCTCTCCATTCAAACAGAGAGACAAGAACTTGGGCTCTGCTTCAGCATACAAAGAAAGAGGTGTATATGTGAGTGTGTGAGTGTGTATGTTCATGGGTGAACATGTGCAGCTAAACTTGGTTGTAAGAGGCACTATTGATAAAAAGCTGTCATTTTCCGAGAGCTTGGAAAATTTACTTGGGGGATTACAGCCAGTATGGATGATGACTATGCCTGGCTGGGGGATTCTGGGACTTACAGTCCAAAGAAGAAGAAGAAGAAGAGGAGGAGGAGGAGGAGGAGGAGGAAGATTCTTAAGCTGTACATACATTTTCAGGGACGCAATGAATAGCTATAGTCAGGTTGCAAGGAGTTACACTTAGGTACCAGTCTCTTCTGCCAGCAAAAATGCCCTCTGCTGGCAGAATCTTCACTTTCTGTGATCACAGAGATCTGCCAGCAGAGAAATCCCTGAAGGCAGAACTACTCTGCGGACTCACATCTGTCAGGAAAATAGAAAGAGAAGGGGTGGCGCATAGTTGAGGCCAAGTTCTAGACCACAGCCCAGGAACATGGCCACATGTGCTAGCATACAGTTGTGCCAGGGTGAAGATAGTCCTCGGTGGTTTCTAACCGTCTTTGGTTGGTTTGGATTCAGACCAGCTTCAACTGGCCTAGAGTCAGTTCAGCTGGCCCTTGGCCCTTGCAGTGAGTTAAGATTGCACTCTGAGGGCCTAGGGCCTATTGTCCGTCCCAGCAAGAGTAAACCCACTGAAGCCACAGAAAAATGGCTAGTCAACACTTGTGTTATTTCCAGTGACAAATGAGTCTACTCTGGGTGGAACTACATAATTAGTTTTGGGAAATATTGCTTTTATTGTTGCATCTCCTTTCAACTTCCTGAGTGTACCTACATTGGCCTGTTTTATGTTAAGCATGGTGAGGTGAAAATGCAATAGAAATCTGTGGCAGTACTAAGCCAGAGTTCAGTGTTCTGAACAAGCTACTACCTCAAGCACCCCCCCACCTTTTCTTGGTTTCATCATCTCCTTTCTCTTCCCAGATTTAATCTAGTTTTGAGGATAGAGGAAAGGGGAGAGAAAGAAGATGCAAGGAGTCAAAGCAGGGCCAATGAATGAGGCAGCAGCAATTCTACAGTATCTTTGGAGGGAAAAACAAGACACCGTTAAATGTTAAGAGTCTTGGTCTCCTCCCCTCCTTCTCACCAAAGCATTTTTTATCTGTGGGAATGAAAAGGGTGAGGGGACATCAGCCTATTTTCTGTTGTCAAAGAAAAGCATGAATAAATAAGGCTGCCATTAGAAAACAAGAGGGTGAATTGGGGGGTGATGGGTGGGACAGTCAGTATGGCATAGTAGTTAAAGTGTTTAAAAGAGACTGGAAAAATCTGGGTGCTATTGCAGAATGATCTGTAAACTCACTAGCTGACCTCGGGGCAGCCTTCCCTTTCTTTCTCCTTCTTTCTGCTTGACCTCCTCACAGGGTTGTTGTGACAGTGCATAAAAGAGCTGTGTATGCCATCTCAGCCTCCTTAGAGGAAGGGTGACATATAAATGTAGCTAAATAATAGATAGAAGTGTTTGCACATGTCAGGAGACAGATGTTGTTTCTTGCCTTCTTTGGCCTCCCATTAGGCCTTCATGAATCACACAACCTACATTCTGAGTCACTTGTTAGGAAAGTGGTGGGAAGAGGATGGGATATTCCACAAATAATTTTTCCCCCACCCCTCCTTTATTTTTCTCCCAGCCCTCTTGCCTTCTGCCTTCTCCTTTACTGGATTAAGGCAGAAAAGAGGCAGAAGGTCTTCTATTAGCCAGAATTAGGAAACACAGACCTAGGTGCCAGCCGCTCCGTAACTCTAATCCAAGATCCTAATTGTATCTGGTTTAACAGTCATTCAGGCAGTTTTACAGCAGGCATGAGATGGCAATTAGGGACATTGGTTGAGGTGCGGGGGGTGGAATCTATTCATTAACCAAATAAAGGCTGATTAAGCTTGCTTCTTCAGCCACTAATAATAATCCTACTATTAGGACTGTGCTGAGAGCTAAAGTATTAAAAAATATGGCTTACCAGTATGACAGTAGGAATATGGGTCACCTTTGGGCTTATCCAAATGGCTGACTCAAAGTGTGACTCTACCACATAGTAGTCTCCATGGGACAATCCTGGAAGTCCCATTTCAACGGTAATAGCATGATAGCAAGTCTATACATGATAGATGAGACTATAGCCTTGCCGCACAGTAGAACAATGAAAACGTACGTTTCCTCCTAAGTTTTCAGCCCTGTTTTGGAAATTGACCCCCTTGGCCAAAGAAACTGTTACTTCTATTGATGGATGCTCTTGAAGAGCAGTTCAAGGTAGTTCCAACATTGTCAGTGCAAAGTTGCTTAGGCAGTAATTAAAATATGAATTGAAGTTAACTGTCTTCTATGGCCTTTCTGTGCAGAGCTGCACATGGAGAGACATGTCCCATTGCCTTTCATGAAAAGGCCATGTAGTACAAGATCACATATGTAGTAATCTGTACACATTCAGGGGCCCTGGAACTGTTTTTTATGGGGGCAGGGAAATCTCAACATGGACAGGCAGGTTGTTGTTAATTTTGGCTACTTGCAGGCACTTTCAAGGGAAGGGCCAATTACTTTTCTTATCTACTATCATTCAAACATTATCATGTAAACAACTTAAATATGAAGATTCTTATAAACACCACATGTACTCAGAAGTGTCTTCCATGAGTTCAGTGGAGCTTACTCCCAAATAGGGACACATAGGACAGGGTACTGGCAGCCTTTATTATTCCTGGGAAGGCTCCTTGACAATGGCTTTCTTGGTGTTTTTTTAGTGCTTGAACATTTATTTTGTGCACTTCTGATGGATAATCTTGAGGAGGCTCAACTGCATCAAAGTCTTGGTAGTCCAGTTTTGCCAGGTGGTTTCACATGGCAGTCAGGTCCCTCAGCTTTTGCCTTTGTGGTGGCTCCCCTGCTACATGCCCAGCTTCAGAAAGCACACTGGATTTTTTTTTTGTTTCAGGTCATAACATTTGTTTACCTGCAAGCAGTGGAAACTTTCAATCAGCATAGTCAGCAACATTTCTATTAATTATTTCATTCTTTGACCATTACTGTCCTGTTCTGTCCATATTCTTAAAGCAGTGTCAGATTCTTAGGGATGGGGAAGGATTTCATTGAGTCTTGTACTCTGGAAACAAGAATTTCGTTTATCCAGGTTGCATACCTCTCTGAATTCTTCAGGGCTGCTTTTGGCTCAAAAATGGTTACAAAAAGGACTATCTTGAAGGAAGTTACATATAAGGATACCTTCCTTACGCAAAATTACATATCAATATGTATATTCCAGGAAAAATTGCATGCAATATGCAAAATGTGCATGTTAGGGAAAACTGTGTATGAAAATGAGTGTGGATTTGCATTTTATTTTTTTTTTAAATGTAGATTGGCATATTAGTGGGAAGAAATGGAAGTTTGTGAAACTGACAGAGACCATAAATAAATTGATTTATCCAACCTTCTTCTGGACTAGAATCTGGAAAATTTACTTTTTTGGACTATAATTCCCAGAGACTCCCAGCGTGGTCATTAGGATTCTGGCACTTTTAATCCCCCAAAGTAACTTTTCCAGGACCTATTCTGGACAGTCATATTTAGTTCAATGATTGCATAATTTTCAGTTGCCACACAGAATCCAGATGGCTTATATCAAAGTAAAATGTTCTATTATATGGTGTTGCATTTCCCACCATTAAAACCACATTTAAAAAAAATCCCCATGAGCATTCCACAGGGCTTTTATTATGCAGTCCAAGCCTAGGAGAACTTTGGCCCTCCAGCTGTTTCAGTCTCTGATTCCTTTCAGCCCTGTCCTCCAGAGCCAATACTATAGGATTATGGAGGCTGAAACCTAAAACATCATGGAGGGCCAAAAATCCCCCAGGTCTGCTTTAATTTATAAAAGCTATGTCTCTTCTTCCCAGAGTCCAACACACAGCTCCCCATTATGGCATTCAAAAAGACGGATTCCTTTTATTTTAACTAGAATTCAAAATATAGATGTAAGTCTCAGCAATGCCAGCAAGGCATCATTGGCTCCAACCATTCCTCCGCATTAAATTGGCACTTCAGTGTGTTTAAATGGGCAGGGACAATCCCACAGTTTGGATGCCTTACTTTTGGGGAGATAATTGCTCCCAGATTCCCCCATGCTAGCTGGCTGATTTAGGAGATGTAGCTTTTTCAAGCTTCCTCCCTACTTAAGGTTATACAGGGATAGAACTTCTCTTGCTGTTAGGAGAGGACAGGACAGGCCCCTTACTGTAGGGAGTTGATTGGGGTTTTAACACAGAAAATTGGCTTGGAATTTCAGAGTGCTCAAATGGGAGGTCGAAGAGAGAGGAGGGATTTGTGACATTGAAGCAATTTTGGCACTACCTAGTGTATTTGCCCATATTACTATTCTTACATTAAAGCAGAACCAAACCAAAACATTTTGCTTTCTAATAAAAAAATAAGTTTTGGCCTTCTCTTTCTCCACCTACAAAAGCCCACTGGATTGGCCGTTGTCTTGAACATGGGTGGTGGGTAGCATCCTATACCACACCTGAGGGAAACAGGCTAGTTTCAGCTGATGCCTGGATACATACAGGTCTGTCCTCAAACAGAGGCAGTACTCAGGGGACTGTTGACACAATCTAGTTTCCATCTGAGGCAACCACTTCAGCCTGTCTCGTGGTAAGCCTAGCCCTCCACAAAGTCTTAAGGCTGTCACTGAGTAGTGATAAGTGAAGAATATTAAAAAAATGATAGGTGAAGAATGTTCAAAAATATATCCCCCATGATCAAAAATTGTGTTTCCTGAGTGTTGAGAAAACTCAATGAAAACAATACTGGACTGACAAGAATTTTCACAGGTTGGGACTTGTTCGGTGCAAGATTTGCCTGTGGTTGTTTTGCACAGAAAATGGTATTTCCTCTACAGGGAATGGCAGAAGGTATTGTTTTCTGTGCAGACAATGCTATTTCTTGCACAAAATGCCACATGTAAATTTTGTCCAGAACGAGTCTCAAACTGCAAATAGTCTTTGAAAATTGCACTGTTTTTGAAGACTTTCCTACAATAAGAAGAAAATTGCTAAAATAATTTGCTGCTTCCTTTGAAAATAAAATTTGCAAAGCATTACATTCCTAGTAGTGAATCCTTCAAGGTTTCCATCCAAACTTAAGTGGAGCTATCCAGGATGCTAAATTTATTTGAGGAAGGGATTCCGTACCTTAGCTCCTTTAAAATCTGGAGTAAAACTTGAAGTGGTTTCACTGCTTTACTGACATGAAAGCTGTCTGTTTAACTTCCAAACACCTGCATCTAGCAGTTTGAATCATAGAATCATAGAAATGTAGAGCTGGAAGAGACCACAAGGGCCATCCAGTCCAACCCCCTGCCATGCAGGAACACCCTCAAAGCACTCCCAACAGATGGCCATCCAGCCTCTGCTTAAAAACCTCCAAGGAAGGAGACTCCACTACACTCTGAGGCAGCATATTCCACTGCCGGACAGCCCTGACTGTCAGGAAGTTCTTCCTGAGGTTCAGGTGGAATCTCCTTTCCTGCAGCTTGAATCCATTGCTCCTTGTCCTGGTCTCTGGAGCAGCAGAAAACAAGCCCTCTCCCTCCTCTACATGGTATCCCTTCAAAAAGTGGGGAGAACAATGGGAACAGGTACAGGTACTAATTGGGAGGTCTGGTAAACCTGGAAAACCAAGCTAAATCACCTTGAAAGGGCCAAGGACAATAGGAATAGGAGTAGAGACAGTTGTTTCCACATTCAGAAGCATGTTTCTTATCTGTCATGGATCTGGGGCTATTACTTATTGAAAAGAGCTGGCATGGTTTAGTGGTTTGAGTATTGGACTATGAGTCTGGAAGATCAGGGTTTGAATCTCTAATCAGCCATGGAAGCCCACTGGGTGATGTTGGGCAAATCACACTGTCTCATCCTTAGAGGAAGCAATGGCAGCCCCTTCCCCAAACTAATCCTGCCAAAGAAATCCCACAATAGGTTCATCTTAGGGTCACCATAAGTTAGAAATAACCTGTGACACACAACAAATGACTTATAACACATAAGAAATTAATCAGACATGAACCTTGTGGGATCTGTCTTAACTTGTCCTTCTTCTCTTCAAATTGATACCAGAAATAGTCACTGTCAGAGTTTCTACTTAAAGATCTTTAAAGAGAAACCTAGATTGCTGAGCCTTTTCAATAGGCTGGATCCTGATTTAGTCATACATGTAGTTGATCTATTTACATTAGTCTTGATTAATCTAAGTCCCTTTAATTTCAGTGGGTCTACTCAAACTATGGACAGGTCTAGATCCAGCCTAGTGTTTTGTTTTTAAATCCTGTAATCTCTTTATTATCCTTTAGAAACCTATACAACCAGATTACTATTTGTAAATGCAAAACAAGTGAGGAACAGGAGATTACAGATTTCTTGAAACTGTGATCTGTTAAATATCTTTGCCATCCAAAACAGAATGTTCATTTTTTAAAAAAGATTTATATGCATTTTGAAGACCCTAAAGATCCATGATTTCATTGTTCACTGATGCAGGTTGTAACTATTATTCACCATCATTGTGTCCATAGTTGCTGTGGCCAATGCTTTAGTTATGAGACTTATGTAGACATAAACATAACGTTGCTCACCGCCTAATACGTAGGTAGAATATTTTTTTTTAAAGAAAGCCAGCAATAAATTATCTTGTTGAAAGTTGCATATGCGTGCATGCAGTTTGTATGTGTTTGGTTCTGAATGCTTATAAGATCTTTATTCTCAAATACATGCACCGAAGTCTGTGTGTGAAGGACTGATGCCACAATTAGAATTGTTACATTTTTAGCATGTTTTGTATTAATTCTAATTATGTCAAATATGTTAACAAATTCTCCCTTATCTCACAGAGAACTATTATTTATTCACAGCCTTGATGTTTGAGGATGACTCTTTCTCATCTATGCAATGGTCATGGATGTACATTAGGTGATGTGTAAAAGTAAGCCTGCTAAAAATGTAACCTTCATTGCTAAACCCCCAAATCACACAACAGTTCCTCTCTCCAGTACCCTTACGTGCATGCCTATTGTATAACCTGCACGCTGACGTGCATGGATATTTTTAAACACTCAAGAGTGTCCATTCATGGTCCTGGAAGCACATGGAAAGATCATTTGAGTCTAGACTGGAGGGTAGCTTTAATTGGATTCCAGTGGCTTTATGTAAGCACAGGACTTGGTGCTTAATTCCAAGGAAGCCCAGCATGAGGAGTAAAGGCCACCTATTTCAAGGCACCTGTTGGACAAAACAACTCTCAAGCTCCCCAGAGAGCAACTTCTGTGCTTTAGTTGTTCATCCTGCCGCTGGCAGTGAGCTTACCCTTTATTGTAGATACCTGTGCTTGCGCTTCTCTAGGCATGAGGAATGTGGCATTGAATAGCTTTATCATTTTCTGGGAGAATGGCTACTGTTTTCATGAAACCAGTTTTTCCCCACAGGCCATTACAAAGGAAACAGTTCTGAAGAACAGCTGCCAATATTGTGGGTTTCCCCCCTGCATATGTGTGTATGTGTGTGTGTGTGACCTTTCAAGGAGAGCTTGCTGTTGGACAAACCGGTCATAGAAATCTTTACTTGGAAGGTAAATCCCCTATGTTCAGTGGGACTTAATTAGAAGTAAGTGTGCCTAGAATGTAGTTATTTCTTTAATAAAAAATTACCTTGCCCTTCTAAATTTCTATGGAATATTTTCTATAGATTATTGTGATTTTATATTGTATCGTAATAGAAAACAGTCTATATTTTATTGAAATATATTGTATGGAATATTGCATGTTATAGAAATATAGAACATATGGTATAGAATATACCCTTTAGTTATATAAAATATTATATTGCATATAATGGTATAGACTATATTCTGTTTCTATATATTCTCTATGTCTATCCACAGAAGGCTAGGAAGGAAAACTAAACAATTAAGAATAATAAGCAGGTTATAAAATAACAAGGAAAATATTGATATAATAGAGACAGTCAAACATTATTGCTGTTGCTCTAAATTTCTACCCACTAGTTTCACAACTCCACTTTCAGGCTGTAATTAGGGGATGGGAATAAATTGGGGATAGGATGGGAGAAAAGAGAGAGGCAGTGTAGCATAGTGGTTTGAGCAATGGACTACAACTCTGGAGAATAGGGTTCGAATCTCTGGGAAACCAGGGAAACCCACTGAGTGATCTTGGGCAAGTCACACACTCTTAGCCTCAGAGAAAGGCAGACCCCTCTGAACAAATCTTGCCAAGAAAATCCCATGATAGGCTTACTTTAGGATCGCCATAAGTCAGAAACAACTTTAAGTTATACAACAACAAACAGGGGCAAAGCTCCCTAGACTGGTGTTATGCTTCTCTCACATTGTTGCTGTTGTTTGCTGTTAAGTTAGCTTTGACTTATGATGACTTCAACCTTCAAGATCTCTGGTCATCCCTTGTCCTGCTCAGGTCTTGCAAACACAGGGCTGTGCCTTCCTCAATTGAATCAATCCAGCTGTAGTGCAGTATTCCTTTTTTCCTTACTGTCTTCCATTTTACCAAGCACACATAGCATTTCTCTCACATACTCTCCAACATGTGTGGCTGAGCAACATCAGAATGTAGTGACAAAGGGTGAGGCCAGCTAACAAGAAGGCAGAAGTTATTAATGAGGAACAAACAAAAGTACTACAGTCCAACCTCCACATTCACGGGTTTGACTCTCACAGGTTTGATTATGTGTGGTGCCTTCTGGCCTATCCCCCCCCCCATTGTCCCCTTCCCATTCCTTGGCCTTTTGCCAGGGTGGGGAGAGAGAAAGGTTCATGGGCCCACAAGGCTTTCCCCTTAACTCTCCCACCCATTGCCTGCAGGGGCGCACTGGCAGTGGCAGGCAGGAGAGTGCAGGGAGATCTCCCCCTCGTGCTCTCCCGCCCACCGCTACTGGCGTGATCCCGCGGGTAGCAGGTGGGAGAGTGAAGGGGAAGGAAGCTCTTTTTCCCTGTACTCTTCTGGGCAAAGGGGAAATGCTCTTCTCCACCCTGCACTCTCCTGCCCACCATCCATGTGGGTGCGCCTAGTCACTTTTGGGGGGGGGGATTTCGTGGGGGTTAGGGACACAGAATGGGGGTTCTGTGTCCCTAACCCCACAAATGTGGAGAGCCTACTGTATTTTAAAAGAAGAACCTTGGAATTTATGTACTAAGTTGGAGAATGCCTGGAAAAACCATAAATACAATACTGTGTACACATATGTGCACAGCATGATTAACAATAAATATAATATTATATTATATTATATTATATTATATTATATTATATTATATTATATTATATTATACAATGCATTATTGTAAAATCAAAATGCCTTCATGACACTTGCTCAGAATTAGAGCTTTCTCTTACGTCTACTTGGAACACTCTGTGTTCACACCCACCTTGTCTGCCCAATGCACATTACAGATCAAATTAATTTCCATAATTCCCAGAATATAACACTTATGTAGTTACCTGAAGGCAACTGTAGCTGCTCAACCTAACCTACTTCACAGGGTTGTTCTATAATAAAAATGGAATGAGGGCTGTGGGAAAATAATGTGCAATATTTATTTATTTATTTATTTACCTACCTTTCTCTTTGCACAAGACCCAAGCCAGCTGTATTTGACTCCAGGAGACATGCTCAAGTTCAGGAGATAAATGGAATCCAAGAACCTGTATTATGGGTGTAATGCATAATTTTGTTGTCCTATTTAGCATGACTGAAGAGTGAGTCCCACTGAACTAACTGGGACTTAATTATGTCATATGCCATATGTGTATGATTGCATTGTTAATATCAATGGAATATTGCTCTGCAAGGGAAAACGAACTCTTTCAAAATAAGCAGACAGTAAAAGCAACCTCAATATTCAACCTGTACAAGTGACAGTTTCTTTCCTGTGGTTCTCCCTGGCACACACAGATGATTAGTAAAGCTAAAGAGAGGTGGAGACAAGAAAGCCAGTAAAACTAAAGCTTAAAATATAAGGTTCATACAAATCTGAAAAACAAACAAAAATCAGAATTCAAGAGAGGAAGAAAATTCAAATCAGGACCGTTTCTCTAAAGTATTGATACCGTTTCAGAGAAAAAAGAGGTTTGAGAGAGTTTGCGTACCTATAAGAAAGAGAGATTGAGAGAGCACCTGGTACACAGTTCTATGAGTGCTATAATTCAAAGAGGATTGCCTCCTCCTCTTAACTGACAGGGCTTTCCCTTTCCCTGGTTTTTCTAGGTATATTTATCCCATTTGCTTACCTCTAGAAGCACAGGATGTCCAATTCCAAAAGAAAGAGAGGCTGCAGCACTTTCCTTTTGCTTCACCCTGTAGAAAAGAGCAAAACTCCACAACCTCCTCTGTTCTCCCTCTTGCTGAATTAACTGAGTGCAAACTACTTTTGCACTTTGAACTTCTCTGCAGTTGAAGTGAGCTGAGGATGAAGGAGGGAAATGAGAGCAGGAGAGAGAACTAGGACATCTTAAAAACAGTTTAGAAAGTGGGATGGCAGAGGGTTAACCAGGGCCACCCATTATAAACTGGGACAGTTGGAAGGCATGATCTAACTAGTTACCAGCTGGCAACCTCCAATATTTCATTTTAGCCCTCACTCCAAAATTCTGAGAATGACACCACATGATAATGTACTTTTATTGCAAAAGGGCTTCTGAAAATCGTACTACCTTAATTATGTAGTTGACCCACTTTGTAGTTGACTCACTTCATCGTATTTCATTTGACAATAGAGACACAAAATTTGCATCAGAATCACTGTGCTCAGAGAGGAGAAGTTTAAATTTTTTCTCCTTCTAGAACCCTGCCTCCCTCCAGCCCTTGCCATTAAAAAAAACAAAAACAGAAACAGAAAAGCATCCAAGTTCACATTTGAGGAATGGTTCTCCAGGATTGTTATGATAGTCAGAAAGCTGTGGCCTGATATGATTGGTTGGACTGTATTTTTCTCCCTTCCTCTTTCATAACCTAACAGCTTGAAAATCCAAGAGGAAATCCAAGGTGTGAGAAAAAAATAGTGTTAATTTTTGCTGGAACTGAATGAGAATAATTTTGGGCTGTTGGCCTATTTTGGTAGTCCTTAAGGGTAGTTTCATGACTAGATTAGGATTATCCCAGTCCCAACAAACTGCTAAATTTGATGAGTTAAATTTAACATGGTTTGGTTACCGCAAGCTGGAATGGCACACAACAACAAAATGCCTGACTCACATTTACTCATTAGATGATTACTGGTTCCTTTTCTAGCTAGACCAGTTGTCTTAAAGTTGATGGATGGATGGATGGATGGATAGATAGATAGATAGATAGATAGATAGATAGATAGACAGACAGATACATAGACAGACAGACAGACAGAGGAACTGGTTTAAAAGTAATTAATTACAGTTTAAGTTCCAAGCCCCCGTGTGGTTAGTTGCTGTATATTTGCAATTTTAAAAATCACATTTCTGTAAAGTAACTAAATATAGTCACCCCTCCACATGTGCTAGAGGCACAGGACCCCTGCAAAAGTGGGAAAATCGCAAATATCAAAATGTTGTGAATCTGTGGGAAAGGGGCCAAGGCATGGGGGACGGGAGAGCAGGCAACCAGGATCCAAAGCAGGTCAGAGAAAAGAGAGGGAAAGGATGGAAGTTGGCTTGGTGGCCCTATGCTTCCTGTCTCTTGCCCATCTCCTTCTCCTGTCTCTTGCCCATCTCCCCTTGGTAGAGGGGAGGCATTGGGAGAGGGTTTGTGGTGCTGAGAAATTGGGCTGCATGCCCTGACCAACGCAATCAAGAGGGAGGGTACCCCTGGAAAAGAAGCACTTCAGGTGGGGGCGTAGGGGTTACAGAAATGTGCAAATAATCAAATCCATGAAAATCAACCCCGCAAATGTGGAGGGCCAACTGTAGTTAGCTTTTTGTTACTTTAAAATACATCTGGAACTACCAGTTGGGGGCCTGTGATAGAAGACATTCTCTCTTTCTGCCAACCTTGTTATTGCTTTAATAGCCACAAGAAAACACAAGGCAGCAGCATGAGGCAGAGAACAAGCCAGCACTTCAACCATGTGATATTCTTCTTCCACCATTTAATAAGGCCATATCCCCAGAACGATTAAAGTAACTAAAAGGAGGAAGTTACCTTTTTAAAGGAGTGAAATTATGTCTTTCGTATCCTAATTGTAATATAATGTAGTTATTTGTTATTGGAAAAATATTATTTTACTATTTACTCTCAAACACTGGCTAGATGATACACAGACAGAAAGAGAGAAAGAGAGAGAGAGAGAGAGAGAGGATAAATTTAAGGTCTGAGAGCTGTTTTGTGTAAGTAATCTTTCCAGATCCGTATGTCAAACACATACTCTAAACTATCTCACCTATTTGGTGGGGAAGAGAAACCACAGCCAGTCCTTATTCCCCAGTAAAGTGATAGATGCTGTTGAAAGTTTTGATTTAAGAGTAAGAACTTCCCATTGAGAACTGAAACTAAATGGCTGTTCCATGTCATGAACAAGAGGGTTATGGTTCTTATTTGGTTCTTGATAGCGAGACCACAAGAGAAACCTTGATGGAGCAGGCCAAAGACTTATGTGATACTTCAATATCTTTGTCCACAAATAGCAACTGGATCCCTCAAGAACACCTGAAAGTATTATTATTTTAATATTTTTCAGGGGTGTAGCTGCGGGGGGGGCAGAATGGGGGCATTAATCCCCAATGAGAATTCTGCTCGCTGTATAAAACTTTCCTTCAGTCCCCAAATGTCCAGGATTGTAGAGAGGGAGGCCTGGAAAATCAGTCATACCTAGAACTCTCAAATTGGCTGTGTTTACATTCCCTTGGTAAATTTGCCTGCTCCTTTTCTTTGGATGCAAAAACTGTATATCTAAATGCTCAACTGATATTTTAATTTACTTCAATGCTAGAAATTTGGGGATTGAAGGGAAATTTAATGTGGGGGACAGAACTTTTATTTGGCAGGGGCAATGTCCTCATTTCGCCCCCCTCCAAGACACCCTGTCACTTCTTTATTTATTCAGCCCACACTGTAATTCATTTGAATTGTACTTAATTTGTACTTGTACTTAAATTAGAATACTTTTATTAATTAATTAATTGTCTGGTTTATGTACAAGTACAAGAAAACAATGAGAATCACAGAAACAATATATTCTTCCTCATATACAGTGGTGGTGTCTGATTCAATAGGGCAGTCAACCCACACTGGGTTTTACTCTGAACTGATGTACCAGTCAGAAAGCAGCCCAAGGGGAACATGGAGCTTCCAGATAATTCCTGTCTATACCTTGTTAACATTCAGGCCATTTCCGCACTACACTCTTATGGCATGATTATTCCACTTTCAACATCCTATGGAATCCTGGGGTTTGCAGTTTCAGGAGGGGAAAACTGCAAACCCCAGGATTCCATAGGATGTTGAAAGTGGAATAATCATGCTATAAGAGTGTAGTGTGGAAATGGCCTCAAACGAGTCATGGCAGCATGGGAGAGAGTGGAAGAGAGTCAAATCTCACATATGGAGTAATGGAGACTGAGGAGTCTACAGATGTCTGGGCATGTCTTTTGGGCAGAGAAGTGCTACAGAAGACAGCATGGAGGCAGACTTTTGTGAAAATGAACCCACAGAGAAGGGGGACATTTATGTGTGTGGTCCTTTAACTAGTTAATGACATTACCTTTTATTATGACTTATTTTAAAAAAGGATGTCTTCTCATTGGAACTGGTGTGTCTTCAGAAATAAGAACAAACAAAACAAAATGTTAAAAGATGACTCTGAAATCAAAGGTCCCCTCCTCACAGAGTCTCAGGGTGGGCCTTCGTATCCTGAAGCAGGTTTGTCAATCTAAATAATCTTACCCCAAAACGTAGGTGCCACGAAGGCCACCATGTGATGCCAGTGTCTCTGTGCAAAAGTGAGGAATTGATTAGCTCAAAGAGGAGGCTTGCGAGAAGGGGGTAACTTAATGAGACCTTTCTACCCATGTTTACGGGCTCATGCAGGAAAAGAACCAACCAGAGAGTCAAAAGTAAACTAAAAATGTGTTTTATTGAAGGGAATTCATGCAAGATACATACAGTCACACATTCAGACAAGAGCTGACTGAAGGATAAAGGGAGGAAAAAAATATGTATAGAGAGGCTGAGGGTTTTGTGGGGATTTATAATTACCAGTCCAGAAGAGTAGTGAAGAGCAGAAATGTGTTTTGGCTTAGGTAGGACCTAAGAACAGTTCTCATTCGGGAGCCAGACAGACAGAGTGACGGGTAGACCTTTGAGAGACTGCATTAGACATCCTGAAACCAGGGGTATTTGTCCCCCAAAAATAGCCTATGGGAGTTGAGGATCCAGATGCAAGACAAAGGGAACCTGTTGTGAACAATGGGTCTTTTGCCTGTTGATGGGCTTAGTGCTTGATTGACAAAGACATGATGGGTGTTGTAATAGCTGTCCATTGTGGGTGCTATAAGGAAAGAGAAAGGAGTCACTAATTAACTAACTAACTAATTAATTAATTAGCAAATTATTTTTATTTTTGAGATTGGTTTGTTCTTTTTTCCATGTCTTTGGAATGTTTTCCCAAAGAGGTACCTCTAGCACCTAATTTACAGTACAGAGATACCACAAGTTAAGAAAGCCTCTGATAGAGACTTTTTAATGCCCTCTCATCATGCTCTCATCCTCTGTCTAGCTAGATGTTTTTTAGTAGCATCAACACTAGGAAGATGGTGAAAGAAGCAAGAAAAAACACAGACATTTGGTATTGGGTTGCAGCACCGTCTCGGTAGCAAAGCAATAAAGTTTGGATTGGGACAGAATGGGATTTTGCTCTAGCCAATCCTACTATAGCTGTGTGGGCCAGCCTACAACCGGCAAGGAAAAGACTAGCTCTCTCTTTTTCCTGAATGTACATGAACAGCAAGAGAGAAAAAGGGAAAGCAGGTAAGTCTGCCTCACCAGCCCCCCCCCAACACATTAAAGAAGCATAGGTCTATAAGTCTGAACACCAACATGAAAATCATAGATGGGGGCTGGTGAATGAAATAAAACATCCTTAGGTGTGTTTTGGAAAAAGCTTTTAAGTGGTCCCTACCAGGTTCAAAATGCTTTTGAAGGCTTACCTGATCTGGCTGTGTTACCCCAAAATGTGAGTGGCTCAGGGGTCCACCCACGACGCCAGTACCTCTGTGAAAAGTGGAAAATTATTAGCTCAATTAGGAGGACAGCGCGACGGGGGAAACGAGATCTTTGACACCAATGTTTATGAAGTTCTGTGCAGGGAAGAACCAGACAGAGATCCAAAAGTAAGCTAAAACTTATTTTATTGTGAGAAATTAATCACACACACAAGATCTCAAACAGTCACACAATCACACAACACTAACCAAAGGAAAAAGGAGGAAAGTTTTTAGACAGCAATATTTATGGTGACAGTGAGATTTAGGGTGAAGTGTTATTTACCAAGTGTTATTTACCAATCTAGATGAGTAGTGAAGAAGAAGCAATGTGGCTTACGTTTGCGTCTAAGGACAGTACACAATTGGACACCAGAATGACAGAGTGGCGACCTGTAATCAGTGTACTGTGAGTTAGCTGGCCAAAACTGCGGGTTTTTATACACAATTTCTGCCTGGCGGGCATGGGTGCTAATTGCTCTCCAGCTGAGTAAACAATGGAGTTCGCAGAGTGAACAATGAGGTCTTGAATAGGCTGGTGGCATTAGCATTAGGTGACAAAGGGTTAATGGTTGCCTGATAGCTCGGTGCTTGTTGGACAGGTTTTAGGACAATGAAAGGTTGCTTAACCAGAGGAAAAGGAGATAGGACAATCAGCAATTTGGTGGGAATATCCCAGTCGTTATTGCTCCAAAAGACAGAGACTTTAAAGCTAGACACAAGCCTATTTTCTCTGGAGTTACCTGGTGATTTCCTGACTATGACCTGGCTACTCCTAGAGGGAGTTTCTGACCTAATTCGTAGCACATGTGTTTGGCCAGTCTTTTCCTCTTATCTAGCTTGGCCATACAGCAACAGCAGGGCATGTTTATATCAAAGCCAATTGATGTATTTTCCCAATTAAATCCTATTTCCCCAATTAAACCATATCAAAGTGCAAGGGTGTATAGCCTGGTAACAGCTGTTTCATTTCACTTGTGCATATGGTTAGTTTTGGATAAGAAGTTTGTTGATTTTTTTTTATCTAATGTTCTTTATTAATGAAATATATATTACAAGAACAAAATGAATAAAATACAACGATCAAAAAATAAATGAACTTACACACAACATAAAAGAAAAGAAAAAAGAAACTAACTAATATATCCTCTTATCTTCTAAAACATATAAAACCAATCTCAACCTATATAAATCCCTTTCCATTGTTCAATCCACATTTGAGTCACCCTAAACCATTCATTTTCTACTTTATCTTTATCAATCCTTATATCAATCAAACTGTTAATACATCCATCTGGTACATCTCATACAATTTCAATATCCATTGATCTAAACTCGGTATTTCACTCCTCTTCCAATGTTGAGCGTATACCAGTCTGGCTGCCGTCACCATGTATAACAAAATTCTATTATAATATTTCTGATTATAACAATCGTCTAACATATTCAGAAGATATAATTTTGGGCTGAATTCAAAATCCACCTGTAATACTCTCTTAATTACAACATGTATTTGATTCCAATACTTCCTTGCCGATCGACATTCCCACCAGATGTGATATAATGTTCCTAATTCTTTCCTACATTTCCAACATCTATTAGAACAATTGTTGTATATCTTAGCAATTTTTTGCGGGGTAATATACCAACGGTATAACATTTTATAAAATTTTTCCCCTTCAAATTAACACTTCTAGTAAACTTTATGTTAATATTCCACGCTTCCTCCATTCTTCCAAATCAATAGAATACCCAAAATCATTTGCCCATTTAATCATATGGTCCTTAATTATTCCCCTTTCAGTTTCAAATTTTAACAATATTTATAAATTTTACTCAAAATATGACCTTGACCAATTAAATTTCCTATATCTAATTCCTTATCAACCATATTTTTATCTTGTACTCCCTCTCCATCCCGATCTTTTTTAAATAATTCGAAAATAATTCTGCGATGAAACCAATTACCATCAAGCCCAAATCCTTCAACTCATCCAATGACTTCAATTCATCTCTACCTCTATTCCTATATAATATATTCTCATATGTCAAACAACCCCCATTACTAACGAGTGAATCCTTGAAGATAGCCTCCTGCAAAGACACCCACCTTGACTTTTTTAAATAAAATGTTTTCTTATAAATGTTCCAAACCCTCAATAAACTCCGCCTAATTATGTGCTTAGAAAACTCCTTATCTACCAAAGCTTTCTGATACCAAAGATATCCGTCCCATCCAAATTTATTAAAGGCTCCTTCCAATGTTAATAATCTACTATTCTCCAGACTAATCCAATCTATGACCCATTTCAGAACACATGATCTGTAATAAAGTTTAAAACTAGGTAGACCTAAACCTCCTCTATCTTTACTATCAACCAAAACTAATTCTT
Source organism: Ctenosaura bakeri (assembly GCA_948474755.1). Taxonomy (NCBI): domain Eukaryota; kingdom Metazoa; phylum Chordata; class Lepidosauria; order Squamata; family Iguanidae; genus Ctenosaura; species Ctenosaura bakeri. The sequence continues at coordinate 64,733 of CAOLHI010001422.1, forward strand.
TAATTCTAGGCTTCTTCCCTTGCCAAAAAAAAATTTATGATTTTTTACCAATCATCAAGAATTTTTTCATCTTTTAATATCGGTAGGTTCTGAAATATAAAAAAAATTTTTTGGAAGAACACTTTTTTTTATCGGCTATCCGTCCTAATAATACAATTTTAGTTTAGCCCATGTATTTAATTTCTTTTCAATATGTTTCCAAACTGGTATATAATTATTATTTACCAAATCTGCATTTTTATTTGTAAAGTTAATACCCAAATACTTAACATTCTGACCTATTTTAATATTTGAAATTAATTCCAATTCTCTTTGTGCCTTCTTCTCCATATTCTTACAGACTTTTCCTTATTTACCTTAAATCCCGATAATTCTCCAAATTCCCCCAGAAGTGGAAACAATTTCACAATACTTTTAATTGGTTCATTTAAAATTATAATTAAATCATCAGCATAAGCTCTAACCTTGAAGACCTCTGCTTGAATTTGGCATCCTTTAATCTCCAAATTTTCTCGAATCTTTCTGACTAAAATTTCCAATGTTAAAATAAATAAAAGTGGGGACAATGGGCAACCCTGCCTAGTCCCCTTTTCTACTACGATTTTATCTTATTTTGCCCCGTTAATTATAATAAAGGCATTTTGCAAAGTATAAATAGAATTTATCCAATTGTTAAATTTATCACCCATATTTAAAATTTTTAAAACTTCCTTCAAAAAATTCCAATTGAGATTGTCAAAGGCTTTTTCAGCATCTATAAAAAGAAGTGCCAGTTCACGTGGGACATAATCGTGGTGCTCAATTACATTCAACAAAATCCTTATATTATCATTTAACTGTCTTTTAGGTAAAAAACCAGACTGATCACAATGTATCCAATCACATAATATTTTTTCAATCTATTTGCTAAAATCATAGTAAAAATCTTATAATCTGAATTTAATAAGGAAATAGGTCTATAATTGTTCATATCCAATTTGTCCTTTCCTTCTTTCGGAATCAAAACTATATTTGCATCCTTCCATGACGGGGGAATATCCATATTTCCATCCTGGTTGACTAATTCTAAAAAGGGGTCAACTAATTCTTCAGCAAAGGTCTTATAAAATATTGCCGTATAACCATCTGTCCCAGGGGCTTTCCCTAATTTTAAATTTCTAATTACCATATTTACCTCTTGTAAAGATATTTTCTCATTTAACACAGTCCTCATTTCCTCTGATATTCGAGGTATTTTTCTTTATCTAGATAATGCTTTATATGTTCCACTTCCTTAGAATCAGATCTACCCTTAGAATATAGTTTCTCAAAAATTTTTTGGAAAGACGAAATTATTAGTCCTTGCTCCGAAATCAACCTATTTTCCTTTCTAATCTGAATTATGTAATTGTTTTCTTTTCTCTTACGTAATTTATAAGCCAACCATTTTGAAGTTTTATTCCCAAATTCCAATTCCTTTTGTTTAATATATTTAGATTTAACTTCTATCTCTTGTAAATTTAACATTGTTATTGAGCTCTAATTATTTGAATTTCTCTTTGAACTTTTTTATTATCCGGGTTTACCTTCAGATCCTCCTCTTTTTCTTTCAAAATTTTCTGGAGTTTATCCTCTTTAGCCCTCTTTTGTTTTCTCAATGTATATTCCTTTTTCATCAAAATTCCCCTAATATAAGCTTTCATGGTATCCCAAACTATGGCTATTTTAGTTCCTTTATTTAAATTATCCTTAAAAAAATTTCTGATTTCTTGCTTAAGCTCTTCTATAAATTTGAGATCTTTTAAAAAAGCTTCATTAAATCTCCATTTATACCTTCTCGGAGTACGATTAAATTTCATCAATACTGGTGAATGATCAGAGATTAATCTGGGTAAAATCTGAATATCCTCAACCGTGGTAGCTAGACTTTAGATGCCCAAATCATATCAATACAAGACCAACTTTGGTGATATGCCGAATAAAATGTAAAATCTCGCTGAAGTCCATGTTTTACCCTCCATACATCAACTAAGTCCTTCTTTAACATCCTTAGGTAAAGTTCCATGTTTGGCACTTTTTTGAACAGTTTGCTTTCTATCTAATTTAGCATCTACAACCGCATTCCAATCTCCAATACAAATTATTTTTTGATAATCCAATTGTGCTATAAAATTTAAAACCATCTCATAAAACTTTTGTTTTTTTTCTAAAGGGGCATATATACCAATAAGCAATGTTTTATCATTTTTCCAATTTAATTCAACAACAATAAATTGGCCCTTATTATCCTTATAAATTAATTTTGATTGAACCTTAGGCTTGACAAATATTGCTACTCCATTCCTCTTCTGATTTTGATCACAAGTTGCATAGCACGTCCCTAGTTTATTATTCTGTAGGTATTTCACTTTCTCTTCCAATATATGGGTTTCTTGCAAGCAGGCTATCTGCACCTTTAACTTCCCCCCAAAAAAATTTAAAAAATCTTTTCCTCTTAACTGGACCATTCAGACCGTTAACATTCCAAGAACATATAGACAAATCCTTCATAGTATAGCCTTCATAATATATTATATTATATTATATATTAACCTCTAAACGTATAAAACATAACAGACAAGAGAAAGAAAAGAGAGGAAAAGAAAAAAAGAGGAAAGAAGAAAAAAAGAAAAGAAAAGAAAAAGATTTCGCAATAAACACTTATGTTTACTTCAGTGTTGTCACGATCTGTTGAAGAGCTTTCAACCCACGTTCTGCTTCACCATGAAGAAGTGCAATTTCTTTCGAAGTGGCCGAACTCGGTTCTTCCACTATATTCAACAAGTCTGTTTCATCCTCTTCATCATGAAAACTCAGTTGAAGTTGATTTCTGGCTTTCTGTGGGATTCGGTGTTTCTTTAGAGTATCTCCTCTCATAAGATGCATCTAGCTCATCTTCCTGTTGCAATTTCTTCAGGAATTCTTCAGCTTTTTCTGAAGTGTCTATAATGTGTCTTCTAAATTTATAGGTAAAGATTATTCCTCCTCTCTCGCCCATTTATATCTGATTTGTTTTCTCGCAGAGCTTTTGTCAAGTCCTTATAAGTCCTTCTTTTACGCAACACCTCGTACGGAAAGTCTTTTAATATTAATATTTCTGAACCTTCAACTGAGATCCGATTTTTTTAACTCTGTTGAATTCTTAGATCTCTAACCCTCTCCCTAACAAAATGTACAGCGATATCTCGTGGTAAATGTTGCCTTGTTGCCACCACCGAATTTACCCGGTAGATTTTATCGACTTCAAGGTCCAGTTGAGCCACCTCCCAACCTATAAAGTCTGCCAAAATCGGAACTACCATTTCCGCTAGATTTTCCCGAGGTCGCTCCTTAATAACTCGTATCTTCAAACACTTAGAACATGCATGTACATCTATGTCCACTTTCAACTTGGATATCTCTTCATCCACCCTCTCCTCCGTTGCCTCCAAATGCTGCTCCACCAGATTGACCTTAGATTGAAGTACCTTCGTATTACTGCCTATTTGAGTAATTTCTTTTGTAATGTCCAAAATCTTATCTTTCATTTCTTTCATTCTTCTGTAACTTTTAACTTCAGTTCCCCAAGCTCTTTTCAATATCTTGATTTATTTCCTCTTTCAACTCTCTCATGTAAGTCTTCATCTCTAATCTAAACTCATTTCCAAATTTCCGGAATTCTTCTAACACTTCCTTATTTGTACTAGGATTTTCTTGGATGTCTTCCAGTGAAGTACTTCTTTGTCTAGTTGATCTTTTTACTTTTGTCGCCATCACTCTCTTCAAATATCTATCTTAAAAAAACCAACCAATTAAACTATTGTGTATAATTAATGAAAAATTAATTAATTAATTAATGAAGAAAGCAATTAACAATTAAAAAGAGAGAGAGAGGGAGAAAGAAAGAAGAGGAGAAAAAAAAAAAGAATATAAGAATATAACCACTTATTTTAACTATCTCCCTTTTTACCTCTAATCAGTTATGTCTCTTTCAACTATTTATATATCAAGACCCTGAAGGATCTAAAAACAAAATATACGTATCACCCCTTCAATCACAATATATCAATATGAAATTAAATATAAATATTCAAGCTATATTTTAACTAAATGTTGTATATATTCCTTACCCTTGACCTTGACAAATCTATCCACCAAGCAGCACAAATTAAATGTCCGTTCCAATAACTGTTAAATTCTTAATACAATTACTATTAAATTTACAATTCAATCATAAATCACAAATATTTGGTTTTATAATATCCCTCACCTCTTATAACCTCAGTCTATTTGTCTATGTATATATTTATATATTTATATAAATACTTTCCCCCTCTTCCCTTATATTATTTCCAAATATATTATATCCAAATATATCAAAATATACCCCAATATACCCAAATTTAAATCAGAACAACCTGATTATTATACAACAATTTTATGAATACTCCCCCCCCCAACCAAAAGAGGGGAAAAAGAAAATCAGGCAATTTCTGGATTCCCCATTTAGTTCTCATCCGCCGGGGGGAGGGATGGAGCACAATTCTGTTGAAGCCGGATCCCCAGTTCCGTCTCTATCTCTACACTTAAGTTCCGGTAGACACATGCCTGAAGAAACAGACGCCTGGAAAGATGTACGCCTGAGGAGACTGGGCTCAATACTCAACTCTTCCGTCAAGCAGACAAAAAAAATAAAAATAATAATACCTCCAAGAAAGCTTCCAAAAAATTGTCAAAATAAATCCTCCTCTCGAACCAAAGAGCAAATTTCCTCCTTCTTCCTTCCTCTCTCCTCCCCCCCTCCTCCTTCTCCCCTCCCCCCTCCACCTCACTTGCTCGGATTACAGTAAAAAAAAATTATCTCGAACTTCAAACAACAGTCGCCGCCATGTCACTTTGCAGGCATCCAGCAGCCATATCTTCAATGTTACTCATTCCAAACTCATATGGCTCAAAAAAGAAAAAAAACTCATATAGCTCATATAGCTCAAAAAAAAAAAAATGAGTCATCCAAATTGTCCAAAAACATTAATCTGTATCCGACCAAATACAGTCTCTTATCCGCATTTAATCTTATATCAAGTCTTCCTCCAAATCGTCCTATAAAGAATATTACGCTCACTAAATTGTAGTCTTTCTCCCAAAATTCAATATAGTCTATAAAACTCCTATTATTTAAATCCACTCCACAAACCCCGAGAAGGGTGCAAAAAAGAAAAAGAAAAAGTAAAACAAACAAACAAACAGACAAAACAAATAGGGAGCAAAATATTCTTAAAGATAGATCTGCGACGCTCAAGCCTCCTGGCACCACGGCGGGGTTTGGTTCTTCGCGAAGTGTGTTCTCCCTCGGAGCCTGACAGAGAGCTTCGCCGGATCGTCCTCTCTCCTCTCTGGTTCCCCAGCTCCGGCTTCCCTCACCTTCTCTCAGACTATTCCGATCTTCTTTTAAGTCTTTCAGAGTCTTTTCAGATCTTTCAGATCCTTCGGCTCCGCAACACTTGAAATCGCGACCCTCTCGTTCATCCCGCTTCGGATGAGCTCAGGCAGCTTACTATTTTTCGCCGTTTACTCCCGCCGGGTTGATCGCTCCAGCAGAGATTCTCACGGTGTGACCACACGCGTCGCCATCTTCTCCCCCCCATAAGAAGTTTGTTGAAACATGATGAACTGTTCTCTCTCTCTCTCTCTGTTTGTAGAAATCTATCTCTATTTTTCCATGTTATTTCTGTTTCTGGTACCAAGTTTTCTGTCAAAGACATACTTTGTCAATTGTATATGCAATACTACCTTCAGATGTACCATTAGTCAGCCATTTTAGTCTCTCTTGTTTTGCGTTTGTTGTTGAAACTGATACTGAATTTTTTGTTACTCTATTCTATTATCTCTGTTGACTGGTAATTTTGTTGTATGGGTTTTAAAATGATGTATTACATATATTGTACATTGCACTGGAATCTCATCTGATTAAGAGTAGGTGAGATTGTAAGGCTGATGGTAGCAGTGCTGCTAGTAGGGTCTCCCATATCAAACGGGCTTTTGCTGAGGAGACAGACTAAATGTGCCAAAGAGCTACTGGGCAGCAGTAGTAGTGGGGGTAGCACAGGTGGAGGATCTCTCAGATACAACAGCACTAATACCAGAGCTAACACTTCTAAGTACTGCACAGAAGGACCACAAAAGCTCTATTACGAGACATTCCAAAATGAAACAAGAGATAATGCCAGAGCATGAGACCCCCTAGGTCAGATGGCACTCAATGACCTGCTAGGGTAGAACAGAAGACAACTACACATAATACTGTGGCTAATGATGCCACTGGACACAAGCTGAAAGGACATTGCTGCTGTTGAAGTGCTCAGAGATGAAAGGAAGGTCTGAAACCACAGATCATGTATTATAGAAACATACAATATAAGAAGCATCAATCAGGGAAAGCTAGACACAGTAAAACAAGAAATGGAACACTGTAGTACTTGAAGTGAGTGAGATAAAGTGGACAGGAATGGGACATTTTGAGTCAGATAATTACACAGTGTTTTACTTGAGCAAGAAAATCTAAAAAGAAATAGGGTGGCATTAATAATGAGGAGAGATACAGCAAAGCAGTCAAAGGACAGAATGCAAAGTCTGACAAAATCATATCAATAGGACTTCATGGTAAATCCATCAATATAACCATAATCCAAATTTATGCTCCAATTACAGAGGCAAAAGAAATTGAAAAGTTCTGTGCTGGAGTCTAGGAGGAAATTGGTCATATACCAAAACAGGACTGTTAATATGAAAAATTAGAGTAAAGCTAAAGAAGAGCACCAAACAAACCACTGTGTCAAAGCATAACCTGAAGAACATCCTCATAGACTATAAAGATAATGTAAAAAAAATATTTTTGCATTATTAAGCCAAAGAAGAACCAAAAGAACCAAAAGTACTCTGGACTGAAGCCAAGGACATTGTCAAGAAGGAATGCAGAAAGACACTATCTGCTGCCAAAAAGAAAGAGGAGCCTCAAGGGATGACAACTGAAATTCTTCAAACAGTTTAGGACAGAGGAGAAGCCAAAATAAAAGACGACAAAAATAGGGTTAGAACCCTGAGTGCAACTGTATAGCAACTTGTTTGCAGGGACAAAGAGAATCACTATAATAATCAATGCGAAGAAACAGAAGATGACAACAAAAAGGAAAAACAAGAGACCTCTTCCATGAGATCTGAGAAATCAAAGGGAAATTTAAAATAAGAGGGGGGATGCTATATGACTAGCAGTGGAACGCATTACATGGCCAAGTAGAAGTTAAAGGATGATGGAAACAATACACTGAAGAAATACACAAAAGAAATGGAAAGATGACAGAAAAGATGACATATTCATTCAAGGAAGAACCTGTTAAAGATGAACCTAAAATTTTAGAAAGTAAAGTCGAAGCTGCATTCAGGGCACTTAGGAAAACTAAGTCACCAGGAACAGATGGCATACCAATAGAGCTGCTTTAAGCTACAGAGTCAGAATATGCTCTGGTTCTAACAACAATTCGTCAACAAAAAGGGAAAACAAAAGAATGTCCCACAAATGGGAAATGCTGGATATACAGTAATGCAATAATTCTGTGCTTACTGTACTCCCCCAAAAAAGAGATTGCGGTAACCATAGGATTATTGCATTAATTTTCCATGCAAACAAAATTTTACAACAAAAACTTCTACCATGTATGGAGTAAGAAATACCAGATGTCCAAGGAAAGGGAGAGCCACTAGGGATCATATTGCAAAGTTCTGAGGCTACTAAATGCCAGAGACATCTCTCTTACAGTTCTTGAGTAGGATTATCTATTGATATAAGATTTTTATAAATCAAATGTTCATGTCTGAAATGCCACAGCCATGTATTCGGGCTGATTTCATGATCCTCATATTTATGATCTTCATTCACATTTGGACAAAATTATGCAAAATAAGCCTGGGATGTAGTTATAGGGAAGGCAAAATAAGTACATTGTTCTTACAAATATAAATTCTGTCTCCCCCCCCCAATTAATTTTTTAGCATTGCACAGAGTGAGGCATTAAACACTGTTCACACCTACAATTGTGTTCACATTCCCTTGGTGACTTTGCTGGTCCCTTTTCTTTGGATGTCTAAACTGTATTTCTAAAAGCTCAGCTGAAGTTTTAAGTTACTGCAATGCTAGAAATTTGGATACTGAAAGAAAGTATCATTGGGGAGATTTGTATTGTGGGGAAAATGCCCTCATTTTGCTTCTCCTGTAGCTACGCTCCCAGAGAAGCATGATGGGAGCCAAAATGCGCTCTAACCCTTCAAAGAAACAACAGTTGTAAAATATTTTTCATCAGTAACTTGTCCAATGATCTCAAATATTGACATGAAAAAGCCAGTGATTTGACAAACACAGTGGGCACTTCTCTTCTCATAAAATAAACATATTTTGCCCTGTTACTTTGAAATTAATGTAGGCATGGTGTGATTGTTTCTTGCATTACCAGTAGGTTCTTTAAGGAAGCAGTGCTTTATTCAGAAAATACCAGTAAACTTGCTCAAGGTGAAATCTCCATGTATTTAACACTGTCTAATGAATGGGAAAAATCTGACCAAAGAAATTTGTGGGTCCAATGGGAGGAATTATTTCTGCTTTCCCATGATTGAAATGTGAAACTTTCTGGAGTTCACAGACTTTTTGGAGTACACAAAGGGCATATTTTTCCAACTCATTACTGGGCAACCTATCCCTGCAGAATATTAGACTGTCCTATGAAATCTGTAGTTCACCCAAGGTAACTGTTGGCCTCTGAACATGTTGTTTATTTCACAATAAATACTTGACATCACCTTGGGCTAGCGTGTATATGTTTGGATAGGTCTTGTTTCCTTAGTCATCCTTATCTCAAATATTCTGCTTTCCTTGTGTTTTTAGATTTCCCTTGACAGTGATCTGGGGTCACTGCAAATCAAGGACTTGTTTGCATGGTGTTTGACGTCATCAAAATAGGCGAAGATGGAAAAGATAGGCCATGGTTGTTGGTGGTATTGTGTAACCTACTACATGCCAGAAATATCTCACATACAGTTCTTGAGTGGGATCATCTACTAATATCCACAACCAAGATGCTTTTTAAAGATAAAGAATAGCCTTGTGAATGTTTTGGAACCATCTGATACTACAGGACAATTTAACATAGTAGATATAGACTTTGTTGTTGCCCAGGTGGGAGGCTCATTCACATTCCTCTGGGAGCTTTAAAACAGTTTGCAACATTTGGTGCTCCACGTGTTTTGAACTTCAACACAGAAGTGGTCAATGGTAATAGAGTGTCATGGAGTAGATAGTCCAAAACAAAGCCAAAGTGATATAGTGGGTTGGGTGTCAGGCTGGGACTTCAGGAAACCAGAGTATTAATCCCCCACTCAGTCACGGAAACCTACTGGGTCACCTTGGGCAAGTCACACTCTCTCAGCCTCAGAGGAAAGTAAAGGCAAACTGTCTCTAAATAAATTTGGTCAAGAAAATCCTAGGAGAGGGTAGTTATAAGTCAGAGTTGACTTGAAGTCGCATAATAAAAGTCCAAAAACAAAGATTTCATTCCTGCTTTAAACAACTGAAATAGTATTAATCCAAATGATACCAATCAGATTATATATATATATATATATATATATATATATTCTTCATGACATTTTGAAGACAAAGACATGGATTTTTTTTAATCTCTTGAATTAAGATATATTGTCAGTTAATACATGGAATATCAAACACATTCACTTGGGCTTGATAAAACGACCGACCTTTAAAAGCAGGAGAAATTTGCAATAGATACATTATCATAATAAATCAGAAAATTATACACCATGGAAGAGAGTATCGGAATAAATAGAATTCTGCTCTGTACAATGGATTCTCCCAAATTTAATATTTTTCCATCAAATATCTCACTTTCACAACAAAGGCTAAGACATTATGTTAATGAAAATAGTTCAAGTGTCTGTTTTTCACTGTTCATTTGGGATCAAAGTCACAGAACGTGTAATAGGACCAGGATAGATGAGATTGGCAGTGGCTGAACTTTGAACATTTTCGTGCCAAAACCCAAATTCCCTCCTGGATTCCACAAATTCCACCAAAACAATTTTAACATTCCTGCTCTTGGGAGAAAGAACAAACAAAAAAAAGCCAGGACACTGAACTGACACTTTCTCTCTCCCCTCTCCCATTCCCCATTCTGGTGTTTTTCCATACATAGAGAGCTCAGAGAAATGCTCAACAGTTTTTGAGGCCACTTGATGGATGCATGGCTCAAAGTAGCATAATAGTTCCATGTGTGGAACCACATTACACAGGGGGCCATTTATCCCCACTCCTGGGCCTACTGTAGAGCCAATGTGCCCCCCAAGAATGGCCAAGTGTGCCCAGGGGCAAGTGAAGGGATCAAAGGAGCATATATTTATGTCTTCATAGCTAGACATTAAGTCCTTACGTCATCCACTGAGGTCTACTTGGTTCCTTTGGAGAGCTCAGCAGCTAATGTAATAGCTTCATGATTGGCTATGGGGACATAGCCAGATTCGTCTGCAGTCACTCTCTCTGCTGACTTCCAATGCTGGGAATGGCCATGGATGGGGGGCTTTGGAAGCGCTATAGTAGGTCCTAGGGAGTGGGCTTTCCTCATTTTGGAAGGAGGCAGGGAATACCAAGCTTGGCAATAATCAAAAAGAGATACATGCAAGCAGAGGATCACCTGTGTATGCCATTAGCAGCATGCCAGCTTGTGTGTGTCATTGTGTGTCATTGTTCATTGCCTCATGTCAACCTAATTCAGTTTAGGATTTGGAAAGAAGAAGAAGAAGAAGAAGAAGAAGAGGAGGAGGAGGAGGAGGAGGAGGAGGACATTTATATCATGCCTTTGTCCCAATTTAAGACTCAAGACAGCTTATAAAAGTTAAAAGAAATACAGATATGAAATTACATCACACTAAAGTTAAGATGTAGTGAAACTATTAATAAAGTTGAAACAAATTAAAAACACAAACAATAAAAATGCTTCACAACATTTTGCCATTAGAGACTCCTAATGTACAGGAGGAAAATGTGTGTTTCTTTTTGTGACATTTTCTCTCACACTTCCCTCCTTGCCCAGTCAAATCAGAATGAGAAGTTCTCAGCTTGTCAGATAACATATACTCCAACAAATAACTTGCAGGCCAGAGATTTTCAGGTCATTGGTAGAACTTGCCATACTATGGACAGAATGAGTGAAGGTTATATATAAATAGTTTGAATTTTGGGTTGTAAACCTGTTACTTTTTTTTTTTTTTACACTGCTATGAAATTTCTCACATATTCCAGTTTCTTCCAGCTACTGCAGGTTCTTGAGCAGAATGCATTTCTTTCAAAATAGTCCACCATGATGTTGTGTTGGGCTGCAGATTCTGCATCAGAGTGCATTACAAAAAACTTACTATCAAAGAAGAAATCCATTTGTTTAACTAGCAATATGGTATGTGGTATGAGTAGTACAGAACTAGGGAACAGGCTTTATTAAGGATCAGCAAGTTATCTCAACAGCAGAGACTTCTAACATAGATTTGACCTTTCCAAGAACTTCTCTCACACCACAGAGAACAATGACAACCTACAGAAAGTAAAACCATGGAACAGTACCACTTCTCCATTGTTGCTTATATAGAATTATATAGCACATCCACCAACCTAAGGCTGGGAACCTGTCTGCACATTTCCGTAACAATTGGGACTAGACTATTATCACCTATGCTCTGGTACTTTCCTATATTGGTTACTGTTATTCATTCTACATTGAACTATCACTGAAGATGGCCCAGAACAGGATGGGAATAGTACGAAGCACCAGATGTTGTTGAACTGCAATTCCCAGTGGCCTTAGCCAGCATAGCGAGTAGTGGAGAATGTTGGTGGTTATGTCCAGCTGGAGGGCCAAACAATTCCCACTGCTGGCCTAGAAACTGCAGTTAATGGAGAACACAGCAGCTCATTTACCAACAGAGATGGCCACAGAGAGTATAAAGGACGTGTGCTGGCTTGATTGCACTGGCTGGGTATTGACTTCTGCTGGGCCTCCTTGAAGATGTTGGTTATAATATAAAAAGGCCTAAATGAGCCAGACTTAGTGTTTCTGTGGGAGTGTTTCTCATCCTGTATCCTCCCATTTTGAAAGAGCTGCCAAGCTCTCGCTTCCTTCTTTTCATGAAATGAAATCTTGTAGGACCTGAGGCAGGCCCTGAAGGTATGGAATCAGCTTTCCAGGGAAGTTTGCCAGACCACCTCTCTATCAGACCAGAGCAGAAGAAATATTTTTTAATTATCTCCTGTTTTTTAACTGGTTTCCCATCTGGTTACCATTGCCTTTTTCATGTATGAGTTAGGTATTTAATAAACTGTGCCTCAGCTTGAGTGCTTAAAAAAAAATAGAAAGACAATTTAAATGCACTTTATAAATAAAATGCATACGCCCAAGGATACACAGCATAGTACCTGCCCCTGTAGCATGTGATCATATGTACAAAAAAAGAATCCCTGGAAGAGGCAGTTTTGACTTTTGACTTCAAGGCAATACAGTGCCAAAGCAGGATAACTGGTTGTGTCAACCGGTCAAATCTTTAGCCACACCAAAACAGTCTTTGACATTTTTGTGGGTAAACAAGGAAAAAAACACAGCTTCAAATCCTCACTCAAAACTTGGAAGTAACAAGTTACTTGTAATTAGCTCCTTTCTGTGATATCTAAGACATAACTAAGTTTCATCACAACTGTAATTAAACAAGGGATAATTTTGCTGCTTTTGAAGTATAAGTTCAATACTTTAAATTACTTTCACATTAGAAGGTTGTGACCTGGCTAAATGGTGTAGGAAAGGGGCATGGTTTGATTGTTTACTTGCCAGCAAGTTATAGCATTCAGGTTTTTTATTTTAAAAAAAGAAATTTAAAAGGTAACAATTTTAATTCCTTTTTTTGAGAAACAGGAACATTAATGCTAGAATCCTATTGGTCGTTCCAGTTACAATAGACTCTCTGACTCAGCTGTTGAACAGTAGTAAGTCAACACTTATGTAAATTCAATTTATTCAAGCTGGGATTAAAATCAGGATTCAGGTCATACTGTTGTTTTGAAAATTGTAAATATAGTGATTATTAACTACTGGGGGTGGGCTTGGAACTATAATGGTGACTAATTACTAATGGGCTTGCCTGGGTGTGGTGGCATCGTTCCAATCTGTTCTTGGATAGCTGCTATTTCATTTCTTATAATACAGATGCTAAGTCAGGGCACTCTGCCTTGCTAAAAGTGCTGAGCTAGGGGCAGGGGAGAAAGAAAATGAAGGGGATTTCAGGACAGGACAGGACAGGACTGGTCAGTAGTATTTTCAAGGGCAGTAAGGTTCTGAAGGCATCGCTGCCTCAATATATGTCATTAGCTTGCCATGTTTTTAATATGTACAGTGAGAAAAAAAAAACTCCTATTGGTAGGAAACTTATTCTCTGTGAGAACTACCCCATATCATAATGTTGTATGGAAAACTATGCCATTAGGTTTGAAATTGTGTGACAGGCAGAAATGAAGTGTCTGTGCCTACAGATTATCATCTGTTTGCAGTCATGACGGCATGTCCTTTGGTTTCCTTGATCTCAAATACATGGGATTTTTCCAGACCACATTCACATTTTTACCACCAATATTTTAGGAGATGCACAATTTAATGCACTACATAAACAATAGCAAACATGAAAGACTTATGATGCCACAGCCTAAGTATCACATTGAAGAGAGAATATCAAGAATGCCTTCTGTTCTCCTTGCCTAGAATAAAATGTCTTTGTCACGTACCACCTAGTGGCTCTTTAAGTATGGAGAATTATCCCACCATATGCAACAAACTTGCAACTGGTGCATAATGGTATGACCTCCTGCCTTTACAGATAAATGGCTTCCTTGTTTATACCGAAATGGGCTGTTTCTCAGGAAATTGTCTCCATACATAAATTTTCTTCTATAACATGCATGACAGTTGGCAATGGATCACAGACAAAAGATTTTCCAGAACTGGCACGCCCTATAGCCTGGATGATGGATAATAGCATATTAGTAATGTGGGAATTTTTATATCCTGCTTCACTAGGAAAGATTGAGCAATGCAATTGTTGAAGCCCATGCTGCTCTACTATTTTTAGAGTCCAAAGATGGGAAAAATGTGGCTCTTCAAGATATTGCTGGACTTCATTTTCCATGTGTTCTCAACATTGGGTCTGTTCTGTACAGCTGATAGGAACTGCATTGGGAGGCCACACATTACATACTCTGTCATGGTCTTCTGGAACAGAGGAATGTGCCATGGAAGTCCTTTAGTCCATCTAGCTCAGTACTGTCTATTCTAATTGGTGTGAGTTCTGGGACGTCAGGCAACAATCTTCCACAGCTTGGATGGAGAAACAGCAGGGATGGAACTTATCCTCTTCCCTATACAGACCATATGCTCTAGCACTGAGCTATGCCTCATCCTCAAGCAGTATCATAGTAGCCACAACTCAACACCAATTGTACGACTTCCCTTCACCAGTATGAAGGAGAACAACAGCAAGGACAAGGTGGGCCATAGTCCAAGAATTTAAGAGTCTGGAAATCAATCCTGTAATAAATGGCTGAGTCAATTGGATATGGTTAGCATGGAGAAGGGAGAGAAACTGAGAGGTGATATGACAGTTATCTTTAAATATCTGAAGGGCTGTCATTGTGATAGATGGTGCAAGCTCATTTTCTCTTGCTCCAGAGAATAGGACCTGAAGCAATGGATTTAAATTACAGGAAAGGATATTTTGACTAAACATTTAGAAGAACTTCCTGATGAAAAGACTTGTATAACCGTGAAACGGACTACCTGGGAATGTGACAGATACTCTTACATTGGCAATTTTGATAGTGAGATTGGATGGCTATTTGTCAAGGATGCTTTAGCTGTGGATTCCTACAGTGGCAAAGTCTTGGCATAGAGGATCTTAAGGATCCCACCCAGCTCTGTGGTCCTAGCAGCAGCCATCTGAGGTTTCCATTGTTAGCAGTGTGACAGAAAAACACAGGTTAAGACTAAGTTACTCCTCTAATATCACCTAGACCTGTGAATGGACTTTGCAAGGACAGAAAAACCTGGAGTTGCTTCATGTTCAGACAAAGTCAGGAACATAGCACGCAGTATCTCTAATATAAGGAGAGGGGGTAGACTTCTATGCTGCTCTGTGACCTTCACTGTTGGGCTGTCCAGGTGCTACTCACAGGCCTCACTATTCAGGCCATGATACTGATATCAACTTCAAAGTGAAAGAAACAGAAAAGTGAGAAATACGAAAGTTGCTCTGATCCCTCCCCTCCACCTCTTTATCTCTAGGAACAATTTTCCCTTTCATTTTGCTTGGGTTTGTGGGCAGAAACACTGCTCTTTTCAAGGTCTTATCCTTGTGTCATATTGCCCCCCTGTCCTGGGTATGAGAGTTCATTTAGTGAAAGAAGAATTGCTCATAAGCTGTTGGGTATATTTCTGTTTCTTATCAAGCCCATTTCCCACTACTGCTCTATATGCTAAAGCAACTATATCCAGTTTCATTAGGTACCGTGTGTATGTGTGTGAGGAGAGAGGGAGGGCGAGAGCGAGCAACTATGGGAGTAAACAGCACAAAGAATAAGCCACAATTTTCATATCTCCATCTTGAGTCCAATAATTGACAACAGAGAGAATCTGCAAGTTCAGCTGTAAGGCCCTAAAATCAGAAGAATCTAAATGGTAAAACAGAAAAGTAAATGCATACAGAGGAATATTACTAGAAAAGGGTTGATGGATTTGTTAGTAACTTAGCAGATAAGCTAAGAAAATCTATTTCAATTGCATTTATGTTATATTTGAGTCAAATTCCTGCATTTACCAGAGTGACACTGGAAAATGCCAACCCAGAGTGTTATTGAACTGTTAGCTTGTTATTAATTCCTACATGGATCCCAGCCAAAAGTTTAGGGTTAAGAACTTCAAAATTTAGTTTTCTCTGATAGATGAGGAAGATAGAGGGGACAGATGCAGTCTGTGGTACAGAGCATAGGATGACTACCTGTATGTAAAGAAGATCACCTCCTTTCCAAGCTGCCCTTTTTATTTATTGGTTTAAAATCTTTTAACTTTGGGATTAAATTAAACTAAATCCTCAATAAAAAATATAATTCACCCTTTAGCATTCATCTCTCTTTCAGTTAATAACTTGACTCGTAAGCCAATGCTGCAATGAAGTCAATGCTGACATTCTGATTTAAGTGAATAACATTAGTTTAAAATAAATTTAAACAAGTTACCATTTCTTGTTTGAAAATTCCAAACTTAACAACTTAATTGATTTTAACTAGTTAATTCTTATCTGATGCATGACTTATTCTAAATAAAATACACTTGCATCTCTCCTCTTTCATGCCAATGCCTCTATTTATTTTGGTGCAACTCTGCAAAATAGACTTCAGCAGAGCTGACGCAGGAAACTTGACACTCTTATTGAGAGAGAATGGTTTTATCTAATGCTGTAAAGCATAATGCTCCATCTTTCCTGTACTTTTCTATATAGCCTTTTACCCCTACCTGGTGCTTGGAAATGTGACCTTTGGCCAGTGACCACTAGGAAATTCTACTATGAAACAGTCACTTCTCCAGGTTTAGCCCTTACCTTAAGCCTCCTTACCCTAGTTCTCCATCCTGTCCTGGTGTATTTTTCCCCCTTGCAATGTATAAGTATACTTCAGTTACTGAAATACATGTGTTATTTCTTTAACAGAAAATTTGGTACCAGAGGCAGAAGTAACATGGAGACAACAGAGCTTTCACTCTTGTTATGATTTCCATTTTAATGGCTGAACTTCTCAATACATGTCCTCCCCTTTTTTTATATAACTGAGGCAGCTTGTGAGGCACATTTATCTGTTTTTCTTTTTCTCTCTCTGTTCTGCTGTTCATGCATTGTCAGAAAGGATTCTGGCTGCAGCTGTGGTTTACCTGGCCTGTTATAGGCAAGTTCACACGGCTGTGTTGGAATTTGGTAAAGCAGAATCCCATTTGTTCCACCTCAAGCTTTATTGTATTGTTTGCTGCAGACATGCTGGCACAACTTGACATTGAAAGCCTACTGTATATACGCATATATAAGGCCATTTTGGCATTATGTTGTTAGTGTTATTATTCCATTTTCAACATCCTGTGGAATGCTGGGATTTGTAGTTTACTGAGGCCAAAGAGCTCTTTGGCTGAGGATTCTAAATGTCCCTCCCTAAACTGCAACCGGAGGACTCCACAGGGTTCCTCTCAAAGCAGCACCAAGACAGTAGAGGGCTTCTTTCAGGTTCTCCTGGGATGGACTAAGCTCTCCCCTTTTGCCACTCTACTCAGAGAAGGGAGTTAATGCTGTGCCTTAACTTTTATCAAAAGAAGAACCATCCTCTTTTCTGAATAGAGTGATAAAAAGACTTTTTGAATGCCTATGCAGGCAAAATGGTGGCCGCAGTAGCTGACCCCTTGAGGCAGTACTAGTGCTTTCCCCTCTCTATAGAATGACCTTAAACTTACCCATATAAAAATCCATAACTTTTTGGCCCTCAAAACTGCCCTCAACTTACACATGAAGTTGACTTATACCTGAGTATATACAATATATTTCTTCAGCCCTCCTTCACAATCCTCCCAATGCCACTGGTGCTCCAAAACTTCCATCTAAACAGAGGATGAGGGAAAAAAAGGAGGCAATAGACAAAATGCACAGGTAGAAAACAAATAGGCATTTGTATATTTGTTTTGTATACCTTCCTAGCAGCCAAATTCTTTTGACACTCAATATCAAGAACATTTACAATACTGCCCCCTCCCATCATTCTGTCATTAAAAAGGGCTGCGGTGGGATGAAACATAGCTTTACCTTTCTGAGGCCATTTCCACATGACACTGTTATAGAGCTATCATTCCACTTTCAACATCCTATGGAATCCTGGGGTTTGCAGTTTAGGGAGGGGCCTTTAGAACTCTCAGCCAGAGAACTCTTTGGCCTCAGTAAACTACAAACCCCAGAATTCCACAGGATATTGAAAGTGGAATAATAGCACTATAACAATGTACTGCAGAAATGGCCACAGGAAGTCAGTGACTTGAATGCTTATCTGACTACCTTCCCAAGAGCCATGCACATTCCAAGATGTGAGAGAAACCATGATGAAGTGAAGCAGAAATAATAAAATCTTTCTCAATCTCTGAAACAACGAGATGAAGTCAAATGTGCCAAACTTTCCCCAGGCTTGTAGAGCTAAGTAGATGGGCTTCTTTTATGGGCCCCCAAAGTCAGTTTAGTCTTCTCAGTGTACTAGAAAAGTCTATTTCCTTCCCGGTTGATAATGGCAGTGATGGGTTTTATATAGTCCCATAAAACTCTGCTGAGACCCATGTGTCTTATCAGCATAGAACTTAGATAATAATAGTAATCATAAATACTTCTTCCTTTGACAGTTGGTTCCCCTTCCAAGGCCTCAGCATCAGGTCTGTTGAATGAAGTTTCCCAAATACCCCAAAGAGGGGAAAGACTGGGCTGCTCAGAGTAAGTTCCTAAACACCCAGGAATTCTGTTGCAAAATGAGAAGTAAAATAGGCATCAGGGTAGAATCAAGATTCAGAATACAAAAGCAATAGAGGTCAAGTATGAGCTCTCACAGCTGGGCAACTGTCAAATACTAAACATCATTGCATCTCATGTTCCAAATACTATCATATATTCAACACCACTATGTGGCATTAAAAAAGAAAAGAACAAATAATGGAATCAGATTGCGAAAGCAAAGAGAACTAGACAAAATTATCCACCCCTAATTCTTACTAAACAGAATTTACTGAAGCATAGGAAAGAAAACCTTGATATGTTAGCTTTCTATGTGCATTGAGTCCCCCTGCTTTTATACATGTATTTTTGCTAGAACATATCACTTTAATATAATAAAATTACCATCTACAAACAAGACAGACAATAAAACATACATAGAAAAAGTACAAACATTAAAAAGAGGGGCAAAAACAGCCTGAAAAAAACACAGCAAAAATACTTTCCCTACTATGTTGAATTATTGTAACACGACTACACAGATATTATTAACCTCCCACTCCCTAGATAATGGTTGTTATTCATCCTTTAGGCTGCCCCTCCAAAATCTTAATTCTTTCTTGTTTGTACTAGTGTTCCAAGTTTCTCTAATTAAATTTATTTAAAGCCACTAATACATCTATTGATAAAATAAGCAAAAAACTGACCTGCTAACACTGATCCAACTTTGCTCTTGCACATGGAGTTTTTTTGACACGCAGCCCACATACGTGATCCTCACCTTATAATGGTACAATTCAGAGAAAGCCTTTTCATTTGGTTTCCAGGCCTGAGTCAATATGTACAGATAAACTAAAAGCAAAAACACAGGAAGTTACCTTACACAGCATCAAACCATTTATCTGTATAGCTCAGTAACATTCAAACCAACTGGCAGTTTCAGAAAATATTTTTTCCTAGCCCTATGGGGTGAAGGCAGGGATTAAACCCAGCATCTTCAGCATGCAAGTGCATGTTCTGCCCTGAGCTAGAAGACCAACCTTCGTGTTGTCAGGGGGACTCTGAAAGTGCCTAGTCTCCCAGAGTAACTTTTACACACTCTGGTTCTATTACTGAATAACACCCACACACACACACACGTCAAGGGAAATATCCTTACAGGAAAGATATATTTTCTTGCCCACTTTCATGCCAGTTCTAATGGATGGTTAAAATCCTGGCCTGTTCTGTTTTCTCTGGGACAGCTAGAAATATGTGAAGGGATTTCTGTTTACTTGCAGGATTCAAGAGGCTTTAGATTGTGAGATAGATGCCCTTTGGCAATAATTCTAAAAAGTGCATGCTTGAGGATAGGCTTATATGTACACAGAAAGGAAACCTACATGGGAGTAGAGATCATTGAATACAGTGGGATTTCATTGCCAGTGACCATGCAGAGGATTTGTCTCTCAGTTTGTTCCTAAAGATTGGAAAGTGGATACATGGAAAAGTGGCATCAGTGTAGATCTGCTTTTTATTTAAAAGAAAATGACATCACTGCCCCTGTTGGCCACGTGGCATTATTGCTTTTGTGGGAATCTAAAGCATCTCCTTGGGGGTCTGGCATACAAGATCAAAAGGCTCTTCCCAAAGCTTTGATGTTGGACTTTTTTTGGGGGGAGGAAGGGGGGTGGGTTGCTTACTCTGCCTGTGGTCACGTCATGGTGTGTGAATCACAAAGAATGGCCTGACTTTGGGTTTGGTTTTGGTTTTTAAAAAAATCAAGTTCATTGGCAAGGTACAAGTAGATGAATCAGTAAGATGTGGGATATGGTAATCTCAGAAAATCCCATTGAATAACAAACTTGATATTTTGCATCACAGAAACACAATGTGCAATGCTGGCCTCTAAATATTGTGTTTTCACTGCTTGTTTCCATAGAGAGAAGAGTATGGTCAGACCCACGCACCACACCACACCCATCCACTTATGTGTGTGCTTAGAGTATTTTAATGGGGATGACTCTCTTATTCAGCAGAGGGAACAGATGTTGGTCAGTGGAAGCAAATCTTTGGAAGAGAGAGCCTTGTATTCCTCCTCTTTAAAAGAGACAGCCTACTGACTTCAGGTAGTGAGGATCCTGTCCCACTGCCAGTGTCAAGGACCAATTGGCTGTGGGTCTCTTTCCAGGTATAACTCAAAGTGCTGACTGTGACTTAGAAGATCCTGTATGGCTCAGGTCCAACTTAATCTGGAGAACTATATTCTCCCATATAACCCCATTTGTGTTTTGGGACCTTCAGAGGAACTTTGCTCTCTGTCCAAGATCTCCATAGGAATATCCAATGCAAACACAGGACAGGTGCTACTTAGTAGCTGCTCCCAAGTTCTGAAGTTCCTTTCCTGGAGAAGCTACATTCGTGCCCTCTGCAGTGTCCATCTGCTAGCAAGGACACTTTTTTTAAAAAAAAATTGTTTTGTTTTTGTTTCAATAGGTCTTTGGAATTGGAGAAAGCGCTTTTAATAATATGATGCATTGTCTGTATTTTTTTTAAAAAAATGGATGTGCTTTTACATTGCTTCAAATTCTATTAATAGTTTAATTATATTTTAACTTTTGTGTGTTTTAGTGATGTGAATTTTTATCTGTATCTGTTTTAACTTATGCAGGCTGTCTGGAGTTCCACTCTGTGAAAAAGGTTGGAAATGAATAAAACAGTTGCCAGTCCAGCGGGCTTTGGGACAAGGAATGGGAGACCTGTTATCTTGTTATCTACTTTGGCTAGCCCTGCCTAGAATGTGGGGACCTAGGCAGTCACGTAGGGATGGGGGGGCAATGGGGACAGTTTGTCCGTGGCGGCAATTTTGGAGGCACATCCTAGCTCTTTGCTTGCCCTCCCTCAAGTGCCATAGCCACACCCCATCCGTCATAGCCACGCCCACACACACTGTAGCCATGCCCCCCACACCATAGTCATGCCCCCATGCTGTAGCTTCCACACACACTGTAGCCATGCCCCCTCCCACCCTCTTCCATACACTTCATGATCTGCCACTGGACATAGGTATCAACTGGACTTAGAGGGGCACTGTTCCCATTCTCCAGCCAATGCAGGCCTCCTTTCATCACCTACCCTACCTCCAGCATCTACCCTCACAGACAAGACAGGCACCCTGAGGGGCTCCATTTGTGCATCTTGTCCTTGGGCCCCAGGAACCAAATCACTCCCCTAGTATAAAGCATAATTCTGTGAGGAGAATTGCTAGAAGTTCTAATGACAGAGTTCTTGACTCTTTCATCAAACAATCCTTCCATGAATGCTTTGGTGAAAGCCATGGCAGTTTGGAAAGTACATACATCCAAGGCCAATCCAAGAGACAGTTCCTGAGGTCTCAGATTGTGCCAGAATATTTTGGAAGAAACACATGGAAGTAGCACATCTGGGCCTCTGTCACAGAACCTTGAAGCAACAGAAATTGGTGTATCTCTTACAGTAACCCAATAGTTTTCTTATTTTTCCCTTATTTTCTCCACTTATCAGGCAGGCAATAGGAGCTACAGAGAAAAGCTACTGAGAAAGATGCATGGTTCTACCACTTTCTGACCCTTGTGTAAAACAAAATGCAGAGCAGGGGCAGCAAAATACTGTCTTTTCCTTTCTTTCTGTCTGTCTGTCTTTTGCTTGACCTGGATATGCTCAGCAACTGAAGACCAAATTGCTAAGAATATGCTCAAAGCCACAGTAGTCATAACTCTAATTTATGCAGACTTTCAAAGCAACTCCAAATCTTTTGTGCTTTCTTCCTGTAAAACAAGAGGTACAAATGTAATTTATGGCAAAACAATCAAAATTGCATGAAAAATCCAGCCCACTTGCCAACTTCACATGAAACCTCCCCCCCAACATATTTCAAGTTTATTATAAAATGTAACTGCAACACAATGGAGCTTCGATTTATGTTTTCTGAAGCCCACTGGAAGAAATCTGTAGATTTAAGTATATCTTACTCTCAGCTAGAATGTTAGATACTAGCCATAAAATTATGTTATACTTTTATTATCCTCCCATCACCCTGTCCTCCATTTTAAGTAACACTGAAGTATTTGTTAGGTATAAGGGACAATCCACCCCTAAATATACTAGGCTACATATACAACCATCCACAGTCAGTTATGAAGTGTACTGGCTGGGATGGTGGGAATTCTAGTCCAGCACTTTGGAATGGTACTAGTTTGTGGAAGTCTGCCTTAGAAACTGTCATTCCATCACACAAACCCTAGTCAAAAGAGTCTAATTCATTTTCATGGTTGATTTACCCCAAGATTTCCTTTCTTGTCTATTGGCTGGTAGCAGTAACCATAGATATATTATTCCGCTCCCCCTCCTTCTGTAATGTAGGTTGTGATTTCTCCATGTCGTGAGACCACATTATGAACTCTCTTCTTTTTCTCATCTTTAGCAGAGGAATTGGGCTTTACTCTAAAGTTGGCTACATGCATATGGTAAAAAAAGGAAGAGATAAAAGAAGCAATGCATCATCCAAAAAGAAGAGACAGAGTACATAAAATGTGTACACACATTTCATAATAATTGGGAATGCAATGACCAGGAGACCTGTGGGTAAACTCTCAATCTGGGGTGGGGTGGGAATTGTTCAACACTCTAGATGTTCTTGGGTTTCAGCTCCCAGCAGCCCTGGCCAGCACAGCCAATGGTGAGAAACACTGGAAGCTGTAGTTCAACAAATACCACCCCAGCCCGTGTGCTACATGCTGATGGCTACTTGAAAGCTCCTCTCTGCTCTAATTTCTTATGATTCTGCATCTTTAAACAAGACACAGACAGCCCTTCAAACAAAAGATTCCTTCAAATGGAGGAGTATATTTTCAAAGGAGGACATTTGCCCCACCCCCAGTCTCATTACTTGGATCCGGACTATCTGCAAGACTGTATATCCCTGTATAAGCCTGCCTGAATTTTGAGATCTCTGGGAGAGAGCTTGCACTTGGCCTCAGCACTGTCACATGTGCCTTTAGAGGGGACATGGGAGAGAGCCTTCTCGGTGGCTGCTCCCAGGCTATAGAATTTCTTCCCACAATAGACTCAGTTGGCCCTCTTTCTGTTCTCTTTCTCTCATAAAAACAAAGGCTTTATTTATTTATTTAAGTAGACAGGTCTTTGGTTGCTAACTGCTTGTGCAAAATGATCTTTCAAGGGGATGTGCTCTATTTTTGCCTTCTTTACTGTGCTTTAAATGGGTTTTTAAATGTTTAACTGTTTAGAACTTTTTTTCTATGAGATTCCATGGATTCAATGCCAGAAGAGAGGCAGGACAGACAACAGATAGACTGATAGATCGATCAATAGATAAATACTATTTTGTATTGATTGAGGTACTTTGCTTGGGATTTTTAAAGGATTTACTTAGGCTGCTGATTGTTGTTTGTTTTCATCATTAATATGTGGTGCTTATTCTTACTTCTTTTATACTGCAGTTGCTGGGGAGTAATTGCCATGGAATCAAATGTGACTTCTGAGCAGACATGTATGAGATTGCGTTCTTACTATTTCATTTATTTCTAAATATTGCTTTTGATGTCTTTGTTCTAACTTTACATGGTTCTTGGTTGTTGTATTAAAAAATTCAAAATAGTTTTGAATGTAATTTATTTTTTTAAAAAATGGTCCCTAAATATTAGTTCTAATATGGATCCTTAGAAATTTTTGCTGAGAAGGAGGAAAATACCAGCTCTTTCCTGCCCCTTTGTGGCTAAACTCACTACATTCATTTCTCGATTATCTTAGCTGATGAGGTAACTTTGAGCAAAGTAAAAGCAGCCCCTTTCTACAAAGGAACTTGAAGTATGTGAAATACGCTTTTCCATTAGAGCTAATTTCTTTGGGCCAAACCACACATGATGCTACACACATTGCTTGGAAGCTCTGTAGGATTTTATCATCATGATTAATATTATTTAGTGGTCTGTGCAGAAGGGGGAAGGGGTCTGATTTCTGTCCAGACTGAAGCGTGCACATAGCTTTAACTCTCTCCATCCTAGTCAAAATCATGATGACCATCCCCCTGCATGGCTATGCCAGTGGAACTCTTTCCTAAGACTAATAGAAGTGTGATGGGGGGGAGGCGTAAAAATCAGATGACTTGACTACTAGTATTATTGTTATTATTATCATACTTTCTAGTGACACATTTAGCAACATGAATAGTTTGGACCTGTACTATGGCTACCAGACACAGGATATTTTAAATGAGTGTTTGCCAGTCCAGTTGTCAGGGGACGATAAGTCATTCATGTGTTTCAAATTAGCACATGGATTGACCTTTTCATACTGTTTGCACTTCATTGTTTGCAGCATTGTCTTAAAAACCATCTAGTCCATGAGCAGTCACCAATAAGTCATTATGTGGTAATACCTAGATCAGTAATGGACAAGATCCAGCGGCTCAGAGATCGTGTATGCCTCCAACAGCCTCAGAGAATTGGACTTATCCTCTCATGCCACCCTTAAGCCCCAGATGTTGTGTGTGTGTGTATGTGTGTGTGTGACAGAGAGTATGATGTAGTAGTTTAAATGTTGGAGTAGGACTGTAGGTAACCATGGTTCAAATGCACACTCAGCCATAGAAGCCCACTAGGTAAATTTGGGCAGATTTGGGCACCTTCTCAGTCTCAGAGAAAGGCAATGGCAAACCTTGTGACAGGTTTGCCTAAAGTCACCATAAGTTGGAAATGACCTTAAGGCATAGAGCATAACAGTAAATCACATGAGAGAGAGAGAGAGAGAGAGAGAGAGAGAGAGAGAACACCCTTCTGTACCCTTGCTTAAAACAAAAAACATGAATACTCCATCCCACCATCATCAGTGGATGCAACATGCACATACACATCCTGGCATGGGCATGCACCCAGCACATCCATTACCAATAATGGGACATGAGACTTTGCATGACCTCACACGCCAGCAGAGAGAACACTGTGTGTATGTCTGTGTGTATATAATTAAAATATACCTATGCCACCTTATCTAAAAAAATCTCATATATATGTCTGTGTGTTTGCCCATGTGTGTCTGTATTTGCTCATCCTTATCTTTCTCCACAAGTTTCAAGCAGTCATTCTAATGGGGGGCGGGGCAGTGCATGCTGTAGCTACATCTCTGGTATCTATAGTATCCTTCTGCATTCATTATTGCTGTTGTGTGTCTTCAAGTTGTTTCCAACTTATGGCAATCCTAAGGTGAACCTATCATGGGGTTTTCAGATATTTGTTCAAAGGAGATTTGCCTTTGCCTTCCTCTGAGGCTGAGAGAGTGTGAGTTTCAATAGCTTCAAACCCTTCTCTCCAGAGTCATAGTCCAATGCTCAGACAACTAGACCATACTGGCTCCTTTTACATTCATTAATACACTTTAAATAAAAGCCAAAAATTAGAGAGGGGACAGGGGGAAGAGCTGGAGGGTGTACACACTTGGTCCTGCTATGCCATTTGGAACAAAGCAGTGGGAATGGAGCATGAGCATTGTAACTGGTAAGGCTTTTTCTTGAACAAGCTTAGGCAGCAGCAGTATAGGACCTGGAAAAAAAAACTCCCTCGGAGCTGACACTGACTTCCACAAGCCCCAGCAGTAGTCCAGAGACACTACCATGCCATAGGTAAGATTCCATCTCCAGTCAGGTGGAAATCCCATTCCCAAGGGCTTGTCAAATCTTGGAGCTAGTCCTGGTGATGATGGCCACATGGAAGACTCCTTTTGCTTTCTCTTTTGTCTTCTGAAAACTTGAACTTCTCAGTTCAAATGGTTAAGCATCAAGACAGTAGGCAGCATCATGGAGCGCTTACAAACTGAGTACGGAAAAGTCAATTTGACTATATGATGTTCCCAGAAAGGATGTCTACCATGTCCCTTAATAGGACTTTTTATCAACCTTTTATCACAAGCAGGCTCAGAAGAAAGAATGTCTCCTTGAAGACAGTTGAATAAATAAATATAAAGTGAAGAGACCTAGATATATAGCAGTTACAAATGGTTACTGTTCAAAACAGAACACCTTAAATGTCAATGAGAGAAAGAAGGCTAGCTTTGACACAGTGAACAAGTTCCAGGAATTGGACCTAACTGTGCTTTGTCTCAGAAATAAATTGGTTTTCACAGTACAGGTGCTGACCTGGAAAGGTGCTGAGTATTTTGTTCCTATTAAGCTTGCATATATTCTGACTATGTAATTCACAATTACATCATAGGATGCTTTGAAATTAAGTCTGGAAAAGGAATTTGAGAATGATTAAATGATGATTAGCCAAAATCACTTTAGATGAAGGTCTCCAGATGGACTTCTGGCATGTTGTGCAATGGGATTCCTCCTCCTCCTTTACAGCCCCTTTGACATCCTTGAAAATCTGTTTCAAAGGGCCCCTAACTCAGCATAAGTAGATACTAAAGGCACACCAAGACTATAGGAAGGAAGAATTGTGCCCTCTTTGCTCTGCTGATTAAACTATTCCTGCTTGGGAGGAGTTAATTGTAATAGCTTTTGTAAGCCTATGCTTCCCCACCCCAGAGGATGGCTAATTGCTCCAGCCCTTCCAGCCAGTGTGGGGCTCCTGCTGCCCGCCGCCCTGCCCTGCCCTCAATCTCTCAGACAAACAAGATGGTGATGGCTGTTCTTGGGGATGAGCCTATTTGTTCTCTAGGCCTCCAAGCATTTAGCTACACTTCCCCCACCCCACTTCCAGTATTGCATGGAATATGTACTCCAAGGAGAAGAGATTTCTCTGATGTCTTTCTCCACTTTCACTGCAACTTAGTTCATAGTCAGTGTGGTCGAAAGAATTACAAAACAATGACCTCGCAGCAGGAAACATGGTGGTCAGAAGTGACATTTCCCAAACAATTATTTTTAAGAGCAATGTAGCTGGGCAAAAGAGTGCACCTATTATGTTTTCTTTATTTCTGTTTTTTGAAGATTCTGCAAGCTCTTGCCTCATTACATGAGAAGATTATCTGCAAAGGACACAATCTACTAGGAAGTTCCCCACCAGCAAAAAATGAAGGGTCGTATACACACATTCAGTTTCCATTCAGTTCCACAGTATACTTTGCAGGGAACCTTCCTGATGGGTTGTGTCCAAAGACTGCTGCATGAGCAGCCTAGTTAATGCCAGTGAAGTCCATGGGGCTTGAGCAGACCAGTTATTTGCAGGGTGGCAGATCAAACATTTAGCTAAAAAGGCATGGGAGCCACCCAGATAAAGTCACTAACTTTTTCATCTGTGTATCTTGGTCATATCATACAAGTGATTTGTGGAGGCCCTTTTTGCACCGCTGATGCAATTGACTGGAGTACACATCTGTTTTTCACATCTGTCAGTGTTAAAAAGGAAAAGAAAACTGGCACATTTGTAAAACTAAGGCTGAAGACAATCAGCTAATTGGGTGAAGAACATATTAGCCATAATAGCTTCAGTTGTCTCAGAATCCATCAATGAAAGTTACAGTGCAATCCTATGTACATTTAATCAAGAAGAAGCATCACTGAGTCTAATGTGCAAACTGGTAGGTATGCCTTATACCATGGAAGGCCAGAGAACTGTGACTTTTCACAAGTAACACATGTGCAATACTTTCCCTTTTTAATTTATGTAAGCAATCAATAGATATTTTATCTAGTAGGTAGGTTTTGCTATAATGAGACCACATACATGTAAACCTACCTGCTTCATTTAGAACCCGCACAAAAACTGTACATTATACTATGAAAATTCATATAAATTTAGGCTCCTTCCACACATTACTTGCATCCCACGATGCCCCAGTGTCATCCTGGCAGTGCCTTTGCCCAGGATGGGAGCATGTCCCGAACACTCACCTCCACACCTGGCTGACTGCCAGCAGATGATAGAGTTCAGGACATGTTGCTTCCTTCTGTAGTGCACCCATCCTCTTTCTGTGCTGCACTGAGGAAGGAAGAGCCTAGATAGCGCTTCCGCCCTTTCCACAGAGCCCCATCTGACACGATTGTCATGCAAAAGGGGCCTATTACTGAATTTTTTCTGGTAATAGCATAATGCATGGTTATGACAGCTGGGAATGGGACAGGAATGAGAGTGCAACATTGTGTGGTAGCACATGTTATGGATCAGCTTCAATGCATCCCCAAGCTGAGATGGAACCATAGTGCAGAAATGGCCTATGGTGCCATTTATCTGGGATTAAGTTTATTGGTCAAAGTGGGCCTTGCTTCCGAGTAAATAAGCTTAGAAGTATGCTGTAAATCAATTAACTGATTAATGTTAGAATCAAAGTAGTTGAAAAGTTAACTTTAACAATAAATACTTACAACTGGTACAAGATTCAGCAGCCAGAATGGTGTCAGGCATGTATTTTAAAGGCCAAATAACCTCAGTCTTACAAAAACTGTACCTGGCTTTCAGTGTGCTTCCAAGCTAAATTTGAGGTGCTAGTTTCAGCTTACAAAATCCTAAACACCTTGGGGCCAAGATATCTAAAAGACGATCTCTATCCAAAGGAACCTGTCCCAGACTTGAGACTGCATTTGAAGTCTTCAACAGAGACTTTGTTGCATGTCCCAATACCTCACAAGGCACGCTTGAGAGGGCTTTTTTTGTAGCAGCAACCCAACTGCAAAAATTATATTTAAGGTACTATTAGGGACTGTTTTTAAAAGTTCCTGAAGAGTATTTTAATTTGTTTTTTAGGCTTTCATCTCTGCAGTGTTTTAAAAATCTAACCTGCTGTGCATTGCCTCAAGGGCCCTTGTGGGCTTGGAGGGGGGGCAATATATAGATACTTTAAATAAATCAATAGTTGTACATAGATCAATTAAATACGCTTACTTTATTGTCAACCTTAATCAGGTTCTGGTAACCATGATAATTGTCATATGACGTTCAGTTCTTTCCCACTTTTCTTTGCATTTCTGTTTCAATACTATTTTGTGCATAGATTCCACATAGTATTTTCAGCTAGAAAACCTAAGGACTTGCTGGAAGGTCAGTCTTCTCTGTCACTACTAAAATTCTGCTGTCATGCATGTACTGTACCCTGTGAGACCTTTTGTACATTAATTTTATGGAGTTTAAAGAGAGTCCAAATACCTGAGGGAGGTATCTGTATGATGACAGTTTGACATGGTTGCAAAATCTTTATCCTCAAGGGGACACTCAGTATTTGCTGTTTTTTTTGGGGGGGGGATGCACATCTCCATTCTGGCTTTATTACTTGATAGGTAGAATGGTTCAGTGATTTTTTTTTTTTAAAAAAGGGAATATGCTCATTTATGATGCTCATAGTTTGTTCACATTATCACTTTTCCAGAAATTTAAAGAGATTTTATGATGCAATAAAAGGTTGGATAAGGTACCATTGTTCAAACACAACAAAACTTAACCAATGTATGTAGCTCTAGAATCATAGAATCACAGAAATGTAGAGTTGGAAGAGACCACAGGGGCCATCCAGTCCAACCTCCTGCCATGCAGGAACACCCTCAAATCAATCCCGACAGATGGCCATCAAGCCTCTGCTTAAAAACCTGCAAAGAAAAAGACTCCACTACACTCCGAGGCAGCAGATTCCACTGCCAGACAGCCTTGACCGTCAGGAAGTTCTTCCTGAGGTTCAGGTGGAATCTCCTTTCCTGCAGCTTGAATCCATTGCTCCTTGTCCTGGTCTCTGGAGCAGCAGAAAACAAGCCCACTTCCTCCTCTACATGGCATCCCTTCAAATATTTAAGCATGGCTATCATATCCCCTCTTAACCTTCTCTTCTGCAGACTAAACATACCCAGCTCTCTAAGTCTAAACTCATAAGGCATGGCTTCCAGACCTCTCACCATTTTGGTCACCCTCCTCTGGACTTGCTCCAGCTTGACCATGTCCTTCTTGAGTTGGGGTGCCCAGAACTGGACACAGTATTCAAGATGAGGTCTAACCAAAGCAGAGTAGAGTGGTACCAGTACCTCCCTCGATCTAGACACTGTACTCCTATTGATGCAACCAAGAATTGCATTGGCTTTCTTGGCTGCCGCATCACACTGCTGACTCATGTTCAGCTTGTGGTCTATTAGGACTCCCAGACCCCTTTCACACGTACTGCTATCCAGCCACGTGTCCCCCATCCTATATTTCTGTATTCCATTTTTTCTACCTAAGTGTAGGACTTTACACTTCTCTCTGTTGAATTTCATTTTGTTAGCCTTGGCCCAGCTCTCCAATCTGTCCAGGTCATTTTGAATTTTGATCTTGTCCTCTAGCGTATTAGCAACCCCTCCCAATTTGGTGTCATCTGCAAATTAGGTGAGCATGCCCTCTATTCCTTCATCCAAGTCATTGATGAAGATATTGAACAGCACTGGGCCCAGGACTGAACCCTGTGGCACCCTACTAGTCACTTCCCTCCAGAATGAAAAGCAGCCACTGGTGAGCACCCTTTGGGAACGGTCAGTCAATCAGTTACAGATCCACGTGACAGTAGCCCTGTCCAGCCCACATTTTACCAGCTTCTTTGTAAGAATGTCATGGGGAACTTTGTCAAAGGCCTTACTGAAATCGAGATATGCTACATCCACAGCATTCCCTTCATCTATCAAGCTAGTAACTCTATCATAAAAAGAGATAAGATTAGTCTGGCATGACTTATTTTTGAGAAATCCATGTTGACTTCTCATGATTACCACATTGCTTTCTAAGTGATTAGAAACTGCCTGCTTAATGATCTGCTCCAGGATCTTTCCGGGTACTGATGTCAGGCTGACTGGGCGATAATTATTTGGGTCCTCTTTTTTTCCCTTCTTGAAAATGGGGACAACATTTGCCCTCCTCCAGTCTGCTGGAACTTCTCCTGTCCTCCAAGATTTCTCAAGGATTATAGCAAACGGTTCCAAAATGACCTCTGCCAGTTCTTTTAATATCCTAGGATGCAATTCATCTGGCCCTGGAGACTTGAATTCATGCAGTATGGCCAAGTATTCCTGTACCACCTCTCTACCTATTATGTGCCTCATTTCTCCTGCTTCCTCACCTGCTCCCCAACCGCCAGGTTGAGTGCTTGTATCCTTCTGGGAAAAAACGGAGGCAAAGAAGGTGTTAAGTAGTTCTGCCTTTTCTCTTCCTCTTGTTAGTAATTCACCATCTTCTCTGTGCAGCGACCCTATCGCCTCTTGTTATCAGATTCCACTAGGCTGCAACCAAGGAAGTGATGGGAAACATAGCCACTTAATTGTCTCTGCTTAGAGACCACCTCCAATGGATTTGTCAGTTTGTAGCAGCCATTCCAACAGCTGCAGCATAGAAAGAAATGTGAAGCTGAGACACTCCATCCACTCTGCTGAGAGACTACCTCCCATAGGCAATTCCCTCCCTCAGTTCTCAACTGACTTCAGAGGCCAGATGGGAAACAGAGCCAATAGAGTGCTGTTTCATCTCTTCCCCAATCCAGCACAGACCAATTCCAACAGGCCTCTGGGTGCTGTTGAAGATTTTTGTTGCTGTCAGTTCTGGATTGCTGTTGAAGAAGCTTTAAATTTTGATTTTGATTACTGCTTTATTGCTGTGTTTTAAATCTATTAGCTTTCATGTTTAATTATAATTCTATTTTTAATCTATATTTTAGAATCATCCACCACCTTTAGGGCTGCTTTTGACAGAAACATAGGATATTAATTTTATTAATTCATTTTTAAAAGTATATGGTAGCAACAGAGGGAACATCATTCTTTGCTGAGACTCGATGCAGGGAAGGACATTTTAATTTCAGAGCTTGTGCTTCATAATTGTAATTGAAGACCTAGGTTCAGTTCCTGCCTTGGCCATTACAGGCAAGAAGGTCCTACCTAAATAAAATGTGTGTTTTGTAAGCAACAGTTCCCCAGGTTTGATCATCAGATAAGGACTTGGAGACTTTTGCAAGTCAGAAGAGATAGCAGATGGGTCAAGAGTTTGGTCCAGTGTAAGGCAATTACATACGATGCTATGACACCAGCCTTCCCAAAGAGACTTCTTTTGGTTCTAGAGTCTGAGCTTTTATCTTTGTTGCTGCTGTTGCTGAGGATGGGAACATGGATAATTGCATGGGTCTTGTCTAGAGTATGGCTATGAAACTTTCTTCATTGAGTTGACACTGGTCCACCAGGGGTCCACCAAGCCCTTCCCCCATCTACTCTGATGTTGGGAGCAGCTCTTCAAGCTACCTGGGGTGTGGTCTTTCTCACAACCACCACCTGAGACTTTCCATCTATCTCAACTGATCAGGTGAATAATAGATTCAGATCCAGTATCAAAAGTCTGTTCATTTCCTAGATTTTAGAAATGTGGAAATGATAGTGTTAGGTGAAGAGGAAGAAGAGGAGGTCTCTGCTATTTAAAACAATATAGACTATGCTTTGGTATTTTTGGAGGAGTATATTCATGAAGCCATCAGAGTCTGACAAAGCCAACCCTCCAGCAGCTTCTGAATTACCAAGGGTTCACATTTATGCATCTCTCAGCCCTTGCCTGCTTGAGCTAAGGTTATTCCTTAGCGCCTTAGGGGGCAACTGAATGCTTAGCTATTCTGTCCATCTGTTCCTTGAAATTTCTCTTGGGAGCACTTGTTTTACTTCTTCAGACCGTCCCTAACAATCTGGTCTGGTTGTTACCACCCACTGTCATAAACTCTGTATGAACTTCCATGCAACAATTAGAAGTATTGTTTTATTCTGGTCAATAACCTGCTGCTGTTGGAAGTAGTGGTAAGGGACGGAATCTGCCTAGTGGTTCACAAGCTGACCTGGTAAATGAGGATTTGCTTTAGCAGTTGTGTGGAGCAGGAAACTTTTCTTTTTTAATAATAATTTTATTGTAATTCCAACATATCGAACAAGCATTTCTCATTGTACATTTAAGTGAATTGTTACAGCTTTCTTTCAGACCTCTCTGGATTGCATTAACTGTTCTTTCATTGACATATTAACATTGTGCATCACAATAAATTGTTATTGTATAAAGATAGTTCCTGTTTTTCAACCCAACTTTACATGTTCCATGATATTTCCCCGATTTCTCCCTCTAGCTACACATACCATGAATTAAGAATTGTTTACTGTCAAAACCCAAGCCATATCTAGAACAATTTGCCATTCTTTGTTAATGTCATCATCTGATTTCCCTTTTAGTCTCTGAGAGACTATATCTGCATTTCGGATTTCAATAAATGTTGCCCACCATTGCTCTATTGTAGGTATTTGCTCAGTTTTCCATTACCTTGCATATTCAATACAAGCTGTCGTAATCATATACAATATTATTATCCAATATTTCCTTGCAACAGTTCCATCTAACATATGTGTCATATTTAATAAGTACAATTCAGGTATCTTATCGAGTTGAACCCTCAGTATTATATTATGTATTTCATTCCAATACTTTTTAGCCTTAGGACATAACCACCACATATGAAATAGTGTACCGATGTTCTCTTGACACTTCCAACATTGCCCTGTTCCCATATTATATATCTTCTTTAATTTTTCTGGTGTCATGTACCATCTATGAAAAAGCTTATAGTAATTCTCCTTTAGGTTCTGAGCTACAGTAAACTTCTGTGTCCATTGCCAGCTCTGTTCCCAGCACTCTAGTTGGATTGAATGTCCAACATTTTGAGCCCACAATATCATCGCCAATTTAACTGTCTCCTCGTCCCTTTCTAGATGTAAAATCTCTTGATATAAGTGAGATAATAAATGAGGTGGGTTTTCATGCAATAGCTTCAATAATCCTCCTTGCTCCTTTTGTTCTATTCCATAAGTTTTCACATCCATCTGGAATCTCTGAGTCAACTGTCTGTAAGGAAACCAATTTAACTTTATTCCTTCTGTTTCCAATTTTTCTCTTGATTTCATCTTAAAAGCATTCAGATTTGTCTTTTCTAATATATCATCATAACAAAGCCATTTATCTGAATCAATCCATCTTCCAAAGAAGGCTTCTTGAGGGGAAACCCATGTAGGTAGCTGCCTAATGTTCTTATTCTTGTAGTTGGTCCATATCTTAAGTAATGATTTTCTTACAAAATGGTGCGCAAAGTCTTTGTCTACCGCAGCTTTGCCATAGAACATATAGGCATGCCAACCCATCTTTAAATCAGCTCCTTCTAGTGCCAGCATTCTCATATTTTGTAGATTCATCCAGTGTTTTATCCAAATGAATGCCGCTGCCCTGTAATATATCTGCAGATCTGGTAAGCCCAGCCCTCCTCTTCCTGCTAGATCCGTCATGATATTCCATTTTATTCTTGGCTTTTTTCCCTGCCATATGAATTTGGTTAAATCTCTCTTCCATTGTATAAAAGGCTTGATATTTGTAATAATAGGAAGATTTTAGAAAAGATAATTCATCTTTGGAAGTACATTCATTTTTATAACAGCCACTCTTCCCATCATGGATAGTCGCAATTGAGTCCATTTCTCCAAATCCTTGGTTATCTCTTTCCATTTTTTTTCATAATTATTCTGAAATAGTTCGTTATTTCTTTTTGTAATCCAGACACGCAGATATTTTGCTTTTTGTCCTTTATTAAAGCCTGTTAGATATGTAAGCTCCTTCTCTTCTATCTCCCTCATATTTTTTGTTAGAAGCACTGTTTTTTTCTTGTTGA
The DNA here is from genome assembly GCA_948474755.1 of Ctenosaura bakeri. NCBI lineage: Eukaryota > Metazoa > Chordata > Lepidosauria > Squamata > Iguanidae > Ctenosaura > Ctenosaura bakeri. The sequence goes on from CAOLHI010001422.1 coordinate 100,028, forward strand.
TCTTAAAGCCAGAAAATTCTTCATATTCTTGAACAATATCCATCAACCCTTGAATACTGCTGAGGGGATCATCGAGAAACAAGACCAAATCATCTGCAAATGCTTTAAGTTTGATATTTCTTTATCTGGACTCCTCTTATTGCGTTGTCTTCCCTTATGGCATTGTTGACTATTTCCTTTGTCATAATGAATAACGAAGGAGATAAGGGACAACCTTGTCTTGTTCCTCTATGCAATTCAATCTGTTTTGTTCTCTCTCTGTTAATAATCAGTCTTGCCTGTTGTTGACTATATATTGCTTCAATCCAAGAAATAAAATTGTTTCCAGCTTCCGTCTGTTTAATGACCATCTTCAAGAATGACCAATTAATCATATTGAAGGCCTTTTCCGCATCTACAAATATCACTGCCAATTTTCTTTCATTATGTTTCTCATAATACTCAATTATATTTAACACTGTCCTGATATTGTCTCGCAACATTCTCTTTGGTAAAAAGCCATTCTGATCCTCATGTATATTTTCTTGAAGCACCTTTAAGTCTCTCTGCCAGAATTGTCACACAAATTTTATAGTCTATATTTAGTAATGAAATTGGTCTGTAATTCTTCACATCCGTAAGTCTCTTCCTTCTTTTGGTATTAGAGCTACATTAGCTTCTTTCCAGGTGTCTGGTATTCCCTCCTTTTTTATCTCATTCATTGTATTCTGCAGAGGTATTGAAATTTCATGTTCCATGATTTTGTAAGATTTTGCAGTAAAGCCGTCTGGTCCAGGACACTTGTCATTCTTCAGATTCCTGATAGTTTCAACTATCTCCATCATCGATATGAGTTTATTCAGAATCAATATCTGTTCCTCGGTGAATCTCATTTTATTCATTTTTTCCAAATATTCTTCCATTTCCCATTGCTTTTTCATTGATGAAATCCTACTCATCAACTTCATGCAGCATTTATAAAAAGCCTATTTTATCTCCTCTTGTTTTGTAGTTTTCCCCTCACCGATTCTAATCTCCGTTATTATATTTCTGACCCTTCTTTTACGGAGTAAACTGGCCAAAAGTTTTGAAGGCTTATTTGCCTGCTCAAAAAGTGTATCTCACTCTTCACATCTGTTGTTCTGTTTCATACAAGTTTAATTGATTTAGTTCTGCTTGACAAACCTTCATCTGTTGTCTTATCTTGTCATCCGTTGGATTTTTCCTCATCTGTTTTTCTAATTCCTTCATCTTTCCAAGAATCAAACGTTCAGTCTGTTTCTTCTCTTTTCTGATTTCCGCAGACCATCTTATAAAATTTCCACGCATCACGGCTTTACTGGCATCCCAAATTGTCTTCATTGACAACGGTTGCCATATTCTCCTTGAAATAATTATTTAATTGTATTTTTGCTTGTTTAATGTACTTCTCCTTCTTAAATATCTCTTCATTCAGCCTCCATGTCCTCTCTCTGTCTTTAATCTTAAATGTCACTTGTAATGGATTGTGATCCGAGCATAAATTTGGAAGTATGTCTATGTCCACTGTCTTCAACAATAAGTCCTTGGATGTCAAAATCATATGAATTCTGGACATTGATTTATGTCAATCTGAGTAAAATGTATGCCCATCTGATTGTCCATTTTTATATCTCCAAATATCATAAAGATCTAGATCATTCATCATTTAGAAAAAGCTCTTAGGCAATTTACCGTTGTTTCGGGGGACCAATTTCTGTACAGTTCTATCCACTTTTGGATTGATGACTCCATTAAAGTTTCCCAGAACAATAACATTTGAATTTCTTGTTTCCTGTATATATTTCTGTACCTCATTATGTACTTTGGGGGGAAATTCTCCTTTAGCTCTATTTGGTGCATATACTCCAACTATTAATATCTTGTCCTGTTTCATATTCACTTCTATCACCAAATATCACCCATTATTATCTTGACATTTTTGTTGTGCAACATGTATTGAATTGACATATAACGGCCCTTCCCCTTTAGGCTTGCTGGGCTCTTGAAGCTATGAATAGATTCAGGCTGGTGACCCCAATGGCCCGGTGGCACCAGGAGCACCACTGTGCTACCAGACCCAGCAGCTTGAAACTGAACGGAAGAAAAACTTCTCCCCTGAAGACAAGCTGAACCAGCAGGCACGCTGAATGATTTGCAGCAGCCAAAGCTGTATCAAAGAGATCCAGCATTGCAGGATTCCAGTCAACTCACTTGCTCACCAGAGGACTGGCTCATTCACAGAAAGGAAAAGAGACAGAAGAGAGAGTGGCACTGCATTAAAAAGACTGTGGCCCTTTTCGCACGGGCCTCTTCTCGCGCGACAGCCCCGTGAGCCTCGCGGGCGTGGGAGCGTTGCTCCGCACGACGCACTCCCACTTCCGCCGGGCTCACGGGGCTGAAGCGGCGCGAGCGCGGGTTTTTTGATTTTCGCTTCCAAGCGAAAATCACCCGCGCTCGCGCAACGCTCCCGGCGCCCACGCGCACTTACCTTTCATGAGGAGCATCCGGGAGCCGGCCGGGTCGCGCTTCCTTCCCTCCGCCCCTGCGGAAGGAAGGGATGGGGCGGGGCGCTCGCGCGACACATCCTGCTTCGCGCGTGCGCGGGGGGGCAGACGGGAGGAGCACCTTTCTCTCTCGCGCGCGCGCGGGGGAGGCGGACGGGAGGACCGCCTTTCTCTCTCGCGCGCGTGGGGGGGCGGACGGGAGGAGCGCCTTTCTCTCTCTCGTGTGCGGGGGGCGGACGGGAGGAGCGCCTTTCTCGCGCGCGCGGGGGGGATGGAGGGGACAGGCTCCTTTCTCGCGCGCGCGGGGGGGAATGGATGGATGCGCGAGCCGCCTCCGCCTCCGGGAGGCTGCCGCTTCCCCGCTTGTTCCTTTGCCTGCGGAAGGAAGGAGGGGGGAAGCGGCAGCCTCCCGGAGAAGGCTTCATGCGCGAGCCGCCCTCCCCCGCTCGCGCGAGAAGACTAATGCGAAAAGGGCCTGTGGCTCTGCCCCTGTGCTCTATCACCTGGCACAGAGCACCAGGACACACATACTGGCCTCTGGTCCCACGAAGCCAGCAAAACTGCCTTCCTCTGGTGAAACTGCATGGTATAAATGGGGGCATTTGCACTGCTGCACTGAGAACCCTCCAGAACAATTGAATACACAGGAAACAACATTTGAGACAAAATGTAGGTCTGTGACTCCGCCATCGTCACCTCTCTTCTCCTGTATGTTTTTTTTTAAACATCTTTTGCCTGATGAAGAAGCCAGTGGGACTTTGAAAGCTTGTATGATATATTTTGTACATTTTGTTTGGCCAGTAAAGGAATTGCGCTTTTGTAGTTTTTGGATTTTGTTGTATTAAGCCTCAGTTTTTGTATCCTTTCTCCCCCACAGGCTCCCTTCACAGCATTATCTGTGTTTGGCTGGCTCCAACCAGGCTTGCCTAGTTTCTCCTTTCACATCAAAGTTCAACATGATCTGTTTCTCATCCTCTGTTGCCAATTCTTCATTGCAAGAAGGACTATGAATATGAAGATTGTCAGTGATGTGGGTTTTCCAGAAAAAGTTGAATGGAAAAAAAAAATTCACTGCTCCAAATAATATTAACTGATTTAGCATGTTTTGTTTAAATACTGTGTTCAAACGGATTCAAAGCTTTATGTGGAAATTATTTTTATTGGAATATTTGTAATAATATAAAAAGAATAGCATACATTTCCCTTATGTCTGAAATATATTTATATCTGAAAGAACACAATTTTTAAGACCATACGCCCAAAGAGTTGAACTTGATACATCAACAACTTATTTTTCTTTTGCTTAGGTATAATTGCAATATTTGCAGCATCACCCACTCTCTTTATTATCAGTTCCATTTCAAGATGAAAAAAACAAAAACAAAACCTTATTCAGTACAACTAGTTGAACATTTTATTTCACTAAAAGATGCATACAAGTTTGTGGCCACAGGAAACTTACCATATTTAGTATTGGCTACTTATACTTTTTTTATTATTTCATATTTATTAATTTTAATACAAACATTTACACAAACTAATTCACAACTAAAAAAAAGAACAAAAGCAAAAGTACTAAACTATAGGTAAACCATATACATGTATAATAAAAGCTAAAACTAAACTAAATAAGATTAACCTGAACTAAGACACAATAGTGAAACCAAAATAGGAAAAGACTAAAAGATTGATTTATTACCATTGCACTAATTAACTAAAACTAATACAAAAGAACTCTGACCTCCCCATACAAACTGTAATGAAAAAGAAAAATTAATGTTCAATGTCTTTTTCTTCCATTCCAGATCTATGTACATTCAACTTACCAGTACTAGAATTACTAGCAATTATAAAGACCAATTATTACAACATTAGGTTTCTTATTGCTCAAAAAAATCCATAAATGGTTTCCAGTCTTTAAAAAAAAAATCAATCTATCTTTTAAAATCGATGTCAATTTTGCAATTTGGACAAAGTCCACAACTTTAAGAACACACTCTTCTGCCATTGGTGAGATAACTAGTAATATCTTAGGGGGAAAAAACCTTTGCTTATATTTGGAGTAAACTCACAGAAGAGAATTTCTGATAAATGATTTTTAAAACCAGGATGTGCCCTGACTTTATCTTACCAAAGTTAATCATGCCAGCCAAATCTTTTAGCTACTTATAATTGTGATTGACTGAGAAGCAAGAGATTTCATGCAATAGAAATAAGCTTAGCATGTATTTATTTGTTAGTCTGTTCCCCTGATGAGTAGGGTTTGTTAGTGCTTCTCTCTTTAGAAGAACAACTAGAACGACATATCTGACACTGAGCCCATCTAACATGATTGTCTGCAGTACAACAACCCGTACAATGCGCTCTCGCTCTCTCTCTCTCTCTCTCTCTCTCTCTCTCTCTGGTACAGAAAATTTTCCACAGAAAAATAGAGCCCACCATCAGTATCTGAGAATATCTAATCTATATAATCTTGGAAGATTATATAGCAGAGAGGCACAAACTAAGGGAACGTTAAACTTACAGAAACCATGAACAAGCTGCTATAAAGTCAGGGCACATTCCCCAGGTGTTCCATGACATGCTCATCAAATGTATTTTCAATTGGAGCAAATGTCACTGCATTTTTAATCCACAATTTGTTCTATTTCCAAACCTCTCTTACCAGCAAGAAGTTCCTTCTAGTGTTCACTCAAAATCTACCTTCCTGTAACTTAAAACCATTAGATTTGATCCTACTCTCAGGGGCAGCATAGTACAAATCTGCCCCTTCTCATCTGTGACAGCCCTTGAAGTATTTAAGGAGTACAATCATGTCACCCCTCAATCATATCTTCACCTGCTTGAACATGCCCAACTCCCTAAACCTTTCCTCATGTTTTGTTCACCATATTTCTTATCATCCTTTTTCCTATCTTTGAATCTGCTCCAACTTGTCTACATGCTTCTTAAAATGAAGTGCCCAGAACTGAATACTCCAGATAAGGCCTGATCAGCACAGAATATAAGGGAACTAATTACTTCTTCTAGTTACTTCCTTTGTCTTGGAAACTGTGGTTCTATTAATGCAGGCTCAAATATTGTTTGAGAGCCAGTGTGGTATAGTGGTTTGAACACTGGACTACAACTCTGGAGACTAGGTTTGAATCCCTGCTTGGTCATGGAAATGTACTGGCTGACTTTGGGAAGGTCTTGGCTTCAGATGAAGGCAAAGACAAATCCCCTCTGAGCATCTTGCTGAGAAAACCCCACAATAAGTTCATTTTAAGATTGTCTTAATTTGGAAACAAACTGAAGGCACACAACAAAATATTATTTGCCTTCTTTGCTGCAGCATTACATTGTTGGGTCATGTTCCACTTATGATCAACAATAATCCCACTCATTTAGTACCAGCATTTAGCTTCCTTTTGATGTTAAATCCAATGTTAAATCCACTTTGAGATGTCACTAGAGCTATATTCACTGGGAATTATAGAAGATAGTCATAAAAAAAAAGTGGGGGAAATACTATTCTACATGATGGCAGCTGCTAGAATTACACTAGCCCAAAATTGGAAACAACTCTTCCTACTGAAAAAGATTGGATTATGAAATTATTAGATATGACTTGTATGGACAAACTTACAATTTTATTAAGAGGTGAAAAACTTGAAAAATTTACAAATGAATGGGATGTTGTTATCTTGTATTTTAAGAATACTTGGGGAAAGTCTGATTTCATTGAGATAATTTTATATGTTAATATTATAAGGAGATGAAATAGTTAGAATCATGTTATATTAGATGAGAAAAAAAGATACAGAATTTATAGTTAGCATAGACCCAAACTTTGTCGGGAGGAAGTCAATGTATGTAATAATGCAGAAAGGTTAAGAATGACTGTGTTTATATGTTTGATGACTTTGTTTTGTTTTAAATGTTATAATGTTTATTTTAATAAAAATAAATTAAAATAATATGTTCTATGTTCAGTGCATGGCACACTGCATAATACACTACTATAGTAAGCAGAAGGACAAGATAACCTTTCTCTCAAGCTTATTATTTTCACTTCACGTGAACATGAGTTCAGATATGCATCATCAATCAGTGAATTTTCAGCCTCACCAAACAATCTTGCCGAGGTAGAGATTTCAAGTGACTTGGTACGCACACTGTTCTTTCCAGTGAAGGAAAATCATATTTCCAGCAGAGAATCTCACTTTACATAGCACGTGCCACATTAACTACTACGACTACATTCTAAGGAATCCTAGGGTTTCTAGTTCAGTGAAGCCCTAGAGCTCTTTGGGTGAGAATGTTAAACACCTCATGAAATTACAGATCCCAGAATTCCATAAAATGGAGCCATGGCATTTGAAGTGGCCTCAGAGTGCTATAATTTTGACATTTTAAAGAGACCATTGGGTGATCTCCAATCACAGAAGGACATGGCAGTGGGTGTGAGCATGCATATATTAATTAGCCCTACTCTACTTGTGCATGTTCTACTGAGGTAGGAGCCAGAAGGTTTAGAATTAAAGGCCTCACTGTGATCACCTTGGGGAACCAGAATACACAATGGAGCTGTCCTATGTTTTTGTACTCCATAGATGTAACAGGGCCTTATCCAGTAACATTGAACCACTCTATGCTCTGCTAGCAACGATCACTTCTGGTCCAGATGTACTGTGTTTGATTCAGGTTGGCACACCTGCCAAGGCTTGTAAATGTCACTATAAGGAACACCATCGCAGCATTTTTTGGTGGCCTTCCAAAAGGAGCTATCAGATTTAGCTCTCTAAGCCTAAACAAAAATCAACCATTGGGTCTGACCTCCATTGAATTCATCAGAACATCTATGAAAACCACTGTTGGAGACCTGGACTGGGGCTTAGGAGATTTGGGTTCAAGTTCCTGCTGAGCCATGAAATTCACTGGGTGACCTTGGGATAACGTCCCCCTCTCCCTGACCTACCTCACAGGGTTGTTATGAAGATGAAGAGGCAGGAGGGATAGTCATGTATTCCAGCCTTAGACACATATCTAGAAAAGTGGGATAGATATTTGCTGAGAAATAAATAAAGGATCTCACTTAGTTCTGTCAATTAGCAGTGGAAGAAATTAGAAGAATGATGAGAGAAGTGTGAATCACAGACAAATTTTCACTTTCCCCAATGGTATAACAAATCAATGAAACCATGCAGTATCACTAGGCTTCTGCTTAGCTGAATTAGGGCAAATGTTCAGTGTGCTGTCTGGTATACCTCCACTGTGTCCTGTCGCTTTTGTTAGCTCCTGGTGTTTGCACTATTCCTATCCAGTTCATTTGGTGTAGTTGCCCCTCGAGTCCTAAATAACCATGCAAATCACAGAGTTCCTAATGTACTTGTAAAGCTTAAAAAAAAATCTAACATTTCTTCAGGGTGGGTAACTCCTAATTTTTCACATGAGTTTGCTATACTTGTGTTAGGCTACTGATTGCTAAAAGAAAGGTTCCCACAGGCTGTTCTTTTCACACCTTCAAAGTGTGTAATTTCCTTTTCTTCCCCATTAAGTTACAAAGCTGAGGTGATGGTTCTGTGTATATGTGTGTGAGAGAGAAAAGGCTTGGCTTCTTCACTTCTGATTCTAGAAATTTAACTCACAAAGAGTGTTTTGCATACTCTTCTGAGCAGCAATCCCGCACTGTGCAAAATAAAACCTTGCAGGCTGCCATTTTTTAAAGGAAAACCTTGCAAACATTATTGCTTGGACATTACCCGTCAAACTCCACGCACTGCCCTTTTAGCATTTGTAAGAAGAATAACACGCCCACCATTGCTCATGACTGAAAAAAAGCTAACACACTTTTTTGCTTTTTTCCAACAGGCAAAAAGTCATTCTCCGACTCCCATTGGGAGTTCTGAGTAAAACAGATCTGAGCCTTGAGTCTGTGAGCAAGTCTTCCCTGTATATCCCCAGTATGCCCCTGGACCACTTGGGAGAAGCTTTTGTGGATGCTATTGTTTCACAAATAAGGTTGTTTTGAAACAGATCGCTCTTGACCCAGATTCAGAGGAAAGTGCAACAGTGCCATTTCCATCTCCCACACCCCCGCTCATGCTTGCACCTCCTTCACCTTTCTCAGTAACCTTTACTCTCATTCTTGCCTTCTTCACTATTTGCAGCCACCCAATAGCTTACTGTTCCATTAAGCTTATTTCTCAGGTTGTTGGGTTTTGTTTTGTTTTTCTTTTGAAAGGGAAGAACTTATTCAGCCCATGCCACAGAACTGTACAGCTTGAAGATTCCACAAGGGCCCCCACCATGCAGGAATTCACCATCAAAGCATTCCTGACAGATGGCCATCCAGCTTCTATTTAAAAGCCTCCAAAGGAGACCCCACCACACCCCGAGGCAGCATATTGCACTGTCAAACTGCTCTTGCCGTTAGGAAGTTCTTCCTAATGATTAGATGGAATCTCTTTTTCCTGAAGTTTGAAGCCATTGCTCCATGTCCTAATCTCTGGAGCAGCAAAAAAACAGGCTTGCTCTATCTTCCATGTGACATGCTATTTATCTGAAGGCACAGCTGTGACCTGAAAGTGCGTTTGCCATACCACTATAACATATCCTGGATGTGGATAAATTTGACCCAAGACAGCATAAACAAATTAAAGTAACACATCTTACGTATGCAAAGAGGTTACCCTGTTAGTTTTTCTTAGTCTTGAGATTAAGAAAAAAAAAGATTTCTGTCATCAATGTATGTCACAAAAACTCATTTTCTTGTATAGTCTCTCAGGTGCTACAGGATTCCTTTATAATATTTTATGTATGTTATAGATTTTTATGAGTATGAGCGCTTAGGTAAACTAGAAGTAAACTAGAAGCTTGGTATTATTGTTAAGGAATGAACATCATAGCAAGATTTTATTGATTTTTTTAAAAGTATACTCTAAAATAAGCTGCCAAAGCTTCTGCAGGATCTAAAACTAATTTCACACTCTAACCTGGACACTAAGGCCATTTCTGTCCTACACTGTTATAGTGCTCTTATTCCATTTTTAATATCCTATGGAGTCCTGGCTTTGCAGTTTAGGGAGGGGCCTTTAGAATTCTCAGCCAGAGAGCTCTTTGGCCTCAGTAACCTACAAACCCCAGAATCCCACAGGATGTTGAAAGTGGGATAATAGTACTATAACAGTGTAGTGCAGAAATGGCCTAAGCTAAGTCCATGATGGGCTCCATACTTGATGGACGTGTCTTAATTCCCCTCGATTACACTAGGCTGGCCTTCCTTAGCTTACTGCCTTCCAAATGTTTTGGATCACAACCTCCATCATCCCTGACCATTGTGGCCTTATTCTGCCCCCCCCCCATAATATCTGAGTTCTTTGGGAGATGTTAGGCACCTTGAAAACTACCAGTTGTTAACAACTAAATCCAGTTGTCAGTCTCATAAGTAAACCCCTTTTATCAATGGAAAGGTATGCAAATCAACACTTATATAAGTTCCATTGATGCAGTGGACCGATTCTTGTTAGGACTGATCATAAGATTTAGACTCTAGTTTCCAGTGTGTGTAAAAACAACACAGACAGCTCTAATGTCCTGGGAAAGTTAAATTTTACAGAGAACTTGGTGTCAGGAGTCTTTCTTGCACAGTCACACTCTCAATGATGTAATTCAGAGTGCAATGAATTCTGAAAGAAGTTCAAAATTGGGCTTGGAATAAAAGAACTACTTTCCTCAGAAGAACAGCTTGATTTGTTTGAACAAAAATCCACCATAGTAGAATAGGTGGGGTGAAGATTCACATGTTCATAGCAAAGAATACATATAAAATGGGTTTGAACAGTGCTGTGCAGCAATGCAAAGTGGAGCAAACCAGTAGTGGTACTGATTAATATGAACAAGCTCCGGTCCCTGGCTAAGTCCCTTCAGTTGGATAGATGGGGCATGACCTGTAGGTGCAATGTTGCCTGCCAGTGGCCCCAGAGCCATAAAGCTAGCAAGAAATCTCAGGGTCATTATGTCAAAAGTCAGTGGTATTCAAATACAAAAATGAAGGAAATACTTTGACTTCAGTGCAATTTTTCCTACAAATGGAAAAGTCCACTTTCCTTTAGAAAGGAAAACAAAGTTGCAATGTTACCGTGATAAATAATTCCTCCACGTTTAAAGCAATAATGTGAGCCAACTTCTAAAAATCGTAAGAATATCACCTACTCCTGTGATTAACTAGCACTGTTTCACCACCATCCCATGCCTTAGATGAGGGTGGTAGAATAGGAAAAAACTCACTTTCTAATCTTTCACATATTTTTGGTACATATTTTCAACCAAGTTTTTTCCTGTTGCCACTATGTTTTTTAAAAAATAATAACAATCAATGGGCTTCTTTATTGAAAGTTCCCAGCCAATCAAGGATCACAGTGGCATCAGTGCTGTGTAGTAATCAGAATTTGTTATTGTCAGTGCTTTTCAATCTTTTATTCTTATAGAATTATAGAGTTGGAAGAATTCTCATGGGTCATCATGTCCAACCTTCTGATCAGTGCAGGATCTCCAGCTAGAGCATCCCCAGTTGGTAGCTGCCCCTAGCCTCTTTTTGAAGATGTCTAGAGAAGGAGACACCTCTTAAGGCAATTGGTTCCATTGCTGAATGACTCTGATCATTGAGAAGTCCTTTCTGATGTTCTGTTAAGATCTAGCCTCCTGTAACCTAAAAAATGGTTAGCTTAGGTCCTACCTCTGGGGCAGCAGAGAATAAACCTAGACCTTCCTCTCTGTTTAAAATAGAGTGCCATCATGTCACCATCAGTCTTCTCTTCACCAAGCTGAACATGCTCAACTCCTTCAACCTTTCTTCATATGTTTTGTTCTTCATACCTCTTGTTATTCTTGTTGCCATTCTGTGATTTGGTCAAAGCTGTCCTATGCAAGAGCCATTGGGGCCCATATGAATGAGGAGAAAGGGGTACTGATCTGTGTTCTTGATGAGCTTTGGCAAGTAACATCCTGAATGCATGAACTAGGAAGGCAGCACTCTTCCCAATTCATCTTGTCAGGCCACCACACAAGTCTTGCTATACCACTGAGCAATGAGTCTGCTACTGCTAGCAACTTTCTTTTCTTCTTGCCTCTGTTAGTAGCTGTACACCCCCACACTTTGATATGATTTAATTGGCAAAATATATCACTTGGCTTTGATATAGAAGGTATCCTGATGTGACTGGAAGACCCAGCTGGACAAGAGGAAGACACTGGCTGCACTGTAAAGGAAGATTCAGAGATCTCTAGGCGGCCAAGTCATTGGCCTTTTCCACACTACACTGTTATAGTGCTACTATTCCACTTTCAACATCCTATGGAATCCTGGGGCAATTATTTGACCTCACACATGAGGATAAAATAGTCAAAGCCTGACATCCCTATTTCTGATAATACTTTGTATGTGGAAAACTAATTGATCCCTGTGGGACATACCATAGTGAGTAGAATGGAATGTTGAAGGAACCAGGGCTGCCACTCCTGCATCTCTAGCTATGTGACATGACTGTGTAGTGATGGCCTGTGCATACCTCAGATCTTGACTATGGATGTTGGTGGGGAACTCACACCAGTGAGACCATCTTTATGCTAAAAAACCAAGGTGTGATAAGAAAGAAAGGGAAAGAGGCTTGGAATGGTGGCTGCTTCCTGTATCTGTAATTTCTAGTTAGAGGCCCTACAGACATGCTGCCTCAGGTAGCTGATGGTCAGTGTGGAGGAGAGAACTATGTGTGCCATAGTTCTGCTCTGCACCTCTTAACCTAGCCTGATTTCTTTAGTTGCAGCATCAGAAAAGACTCAACTGCTATTCCAATCAGCATCTGTAGGTGGAATGGAGTGCAGTATACATGCATACCTTCATGTTCATCACTTCAGGGAGTACAATGTCTTAGACCAGCCCTAGTTACAGGTCTGGATACAAGCTTAGGACCATACTGCATAGGTGCTGGTTACAATTATGATAAAAGTATACTTCTTATTGTAGATGCTCTCATTGCTGCTACTTTTTGAGATGCCAGTGTCCTTTTACTGCTGTACAGTAGTGCCATCTTGTGGTCACTTCAGAGAATGAAAACAATGGCCTTTCCTTTCGCTCCTGTTAATAAATTCATCAATGCAAGCATGGCTGTTGCCACCTAACAATGGGCTGTTATCCTGTTAGTGGCATGCCCAGACACAAGTTAACCTGTATGTCTGTTTTGGTCAGTGCAAAAGTTGGTATCCCTTCCCTCCACAGCAACCAAAGTGCCCCCTCCGGGTCTGCTGTAGAGTTGTTGAAGCCCCCCATTCATAGCCATTCATGCTTGAAGAATAGAGTGGGGGAGAGATTGTAGATGTACCTGGCAATGTCCCTGTAGCCAGACATGAAGCAATTACATCGGCTTCTGAGACTTCTGGAGAACCTCAGCAGACGACGCAATTGCTTCTTGTCTGGCTACTGGAACATAGATAGATGCTTATGGAACCCCCTCCCTCCTTGCTCTTCTCCAAGCATCACTGCCCATATGAGGGGGCTTCAAAGGCTGTACAGTAAGTGCATGGGTGATATATGTCTCAGCCTAGGGTAGGTCTGCATGTGGAACTACTATGCTAAGGCTGAGCTATGCAGGATTGCAGCCATTGTTTGTTAATGGCCACCTTTGAGATAATTTGTTAAGATTTGTTAAAATCTTAATAATATAATGCCACATTCCACTTCCTCTCTTGGTTTACTGTTTACATCCCAAACCCGCTTATCCACCCATCCAAACATGTGTATATTGTAAACACATATGTCTGCCAACTGAGGCTGCATCCTCCATCTGATAATGATGGCTGCAATTCACAAAAGCTTGGGCCAAATAAAATGTCATTCAAAGAGAGAGCCATGTTAGTCTGTTTTAGCATAAAAAGGCATAAAGGAATTCAAGAGCACAAATGACTGGCTAGGGGGAGGGTGCAAAATAAGAATTGTATCCCACAATGAAATTTTCCTTCAGTCTCCACATTTCTAGCACTACATTAACTGGAAGCTTCAGTTGAGAAATAGAGTTCAGGTGTCCAAAGAAAAGAGTGTTACCATATCCTGCCAGCTATCCTATGAGATATGAAATTTTCATAAATGGACTTATTAGCAACTGGAGAATACAATCAGAGTCATGGTGGCTGGAGAACATATTCAGGATCATAAAAGTTCACATAAGATTATGCGGAAGACCCAATGCCTATGAGTTTGTGCTAATTTCTTCACTGCTTTAGGCTTTTGGCATTTCTGAATACAATGAAAGACGAACTGCCTAGATTGTAGAGCACTCAGAGACCATCCCTCCATCTTACCCTACAGAGATCTTCCCTATACAGCCTACCTGATCAATCATTAAGAGATTGCCATGAGTCCCATCAATGTTTTGCCGCTTCAGAGTTCAGCAATCAGCCCATTCTGGACCCCTTTGGCAGTTCCATGAGAAAATCACAATGGCTTTTTCAACACACCCCTTCAGGGTGTGAAACAGGGTACAAAAATCTCAGCCTCAGTCCCAGCCAATTGCAGTATGCAGTACTTAATGCCCCAGACAGCTGTCTCTCTGTGCTACTCCCAGACACCATCTGAGTCCCTCCACTGTGACCCCTTTTTTAAGGACTGGTAACTTTTACCCTTTGCACCCAATCTCTCTCTATCTATCCTTTCTTGCTTTGCTTTTCAATAGCCTTGTATGGTTCTTAGGAGTGTCTGATTTTTCATGTGTTTGTCAATTTGAATAAAATACTTTGTTAACTTTAAGTGGAATCCTCTCTACAGTTACTACTAGTATACATAGGTGAAAAAATCCAGTGTTACCCTCCTCTCACAGGCCTCTGAGCTGTAATTCTCCAAATTCTAAGGAGATGCTGGCATTGTGAGTGGACCTCAAGGTCCCCCACCTCTTAGGGTAACAAGAGGCAGGCAGAAATACCAAGAGAATGAGAATATAGCAAAGTTCTAAATGTGAGTAATCATCATGGACTGCAGTGATAATTTGGGGGTTGAAAGGAAGTTTCATTTGAGAAGCAGACTTCTTATGGGGGAGCAATGTCCTCATTTTGCCCTGCAACACCTATACATCTTGTTGAGATTAACTGAGTTATTATAGTACAGTGGCCCCTTGGTATCTGCTAGGGTTTGGTTCTAGGAGCCCCTGTGGATACCAAAGTTTGTGGATGCTCAAGTTCCATTATGTTCAATAGTGTAGTAAAATGGCATCTCTTATATAAAATGGGAAAATTAAAGTTTGTGTTGAGGGATTCTTTTTTTCTTTTAGTATTTCCAAGCTGTGGTTGGTTGAATCCATGGATACAGAATCCGTGGGTACTGAGACCTGACTGTTTTCGTGTTCACAGATTCGAGCCCAAAGAACAAGTCCATCATGCATCTGACTTGAGTCCATGAAACCCTGTTGGAATAAAACAGTCTCAATGATGCTACTGGATTCCTTTATGTCAAATAAAGCTTGTTAGACTTTAAAGAGTCACAAGACTGTTGTTGTTGTTGTTGTTGTTCTCCTCACAGGTTTGTCAAATACAAGGCAAAGTCAACTGTTAAGTATGATGCTTAGAGATTACGTGGGAAAACTGACTCAAAATTTAGGCACAGACCTCCCTAAAGGAAGATTATTTCATTTCCTCAAAATCTTGTTTTTCATATTATGCTACAGAATAATTCTTAGTTGATCTCATACATATTTCTGTGAAGAATATTAATAAGTGAAATGTGTGTTCTCACTTTCAGTTGCTCTATAATTAATGAAAAATGGCCCTTAGAAAAATGCTGAAGATTTGATTCACTCTAGACACCTGGAAACAATAGCACCTGGAAATGGCCTGCTGTTTGTTCTGTGAAATGCCAAAGTGCAAAGTGGGGGGGGGACATAACTCTTTAGCGGAAGCAATTTTTATTGGGGAACCTGGTTGAAAAATAGTTCTGGAACTATTTTGCAGCTGATATTTTCATTCTGTGTAATTCAGTAGAACTATCTTCTCTGGAGACAAATGCAATCAAGTTTCAGAAGTATGATCTGATTTATCCAGGACCAATGGATCTCAGCCAGAAACACTCCAAACAGGGACCCCAGAATTGTTCTTTAAGGATAGGCTCAATATTTGCAAGGAGTTCATTATTAATTTTGCTCACTTGCAGGAGGAAGATATGTTATTTCTCTCATTCATTATTATTCAAACCTCCTTAAATAGGAAGACTCTTATGAGTGCAGTGTTTAGCTGGAAGTGCTCTCCGTGTATTGAGTGGAACTTACTCCCATGTAAGTGCGCATAGGATTTTATTGCCAGCAGCTTTTATTATTCCTAGGAGAGTTCAACAACAACAATTGTTTTATACCTTCTTAGTGCTTGATCATTTAGTACCTTTCTGATGGATAATGTCCAACGGAGCTCAACTACATAGGAATCTTCATTCTTCAATTTTGTGAGATCATTGGGTGGGAGGGAAATTTGAGTGTGTGTGCCTTCAAGTCACCTGTCTACTTATGGCAACCCCATGCATTTCCTAGGCTTTTCTTAGGCAAGGAATACTCAGAGGTGGTTTTGCCAGTTCCATCCTCAGAAATATAGCCCACAGGACCTGGTATTCATTGGCAGTCTCCCATCCAGGTACTAATGAGGGCTGACACTGCTTAGCTTCCAAGATCATAGAGGATCTGGTGCTTTTAGGGGAGATTTAGCCTCCCCTTAGTCTAGTCTTGTGGGAGCTCAAGCCCACCTGCCTCCTCATTCAAGGGTAAATACCAAAGAAGAAAGTTGGCAGGGCAACATGCCTAGGATGCAGGTCCCCTGCTGCAACCTCTCTTTGTAGCTCCACAAAGAGTTAAGAGAGCAATTCAGTGCGGGAGAAAGGAAAGCTATGACCCTGCCAGGAGGAGGATATGCATGTATATCTGTGTGTGACTACATCGTATTCTGGAAACTATATTTCTTTCTTCCTTTCTTAGCTTAGTTCCACATACCCAAAGTTGGAAAAGAATGAAAGAGCTGTGCCCATGAGACTTCTTCCTGCTCTTCCACATTTAAAGCACTATTCAGTCAGAGAATCCAGCCTGTGTTGGGCTCTGAATCTCTGGGGCACTGCACATCATTTATCTGAAAAGCCCCGAGAAGCAACAACGAGGAGTTCCACTCCTTGCATAGAAAGCTTTTCATCAGCCATTCTGATTCCACAGAACAGAAAACATGGAGTAAGTGGAGACAGTGGGCTTCATTAAGACCAAAGATTGTTCAAAATGCAATAGCCAAGCTTCTAGATAACACAGAACTCTTACATAGGCTGAATGTTCAATATCATTTTCTTTGAAAATGAGAGAGAAGGGAAAGGAAAAAGGAAGTAGCACTCTTCTGTGACAGGTTATTCCATTATTCTTAGTACTTCTCTGTGCAGATTCTCCTGGTGTCTGAGAACAGAAAGAGGAATAAAACATATCATTTTTTTAAAACCAAACTTTCCCAACTCAGAACTCTCTAGATGTGTTTAACTGTATCCCCCATCATCTCCACCCAGCATAGTTATTCTTGGGAATGATGAACATTGTGAGATACAGCTGGAAAGCTCCAGCTAGGGAAAGCTGCATTAAATGCAGAATCTTTTTTCATCAAACTCAAACCTCACTCATGCTTCTACTGATGGGAATAAAACCAGATCTTTTTCCCTGGAAAAAATACCTGCACTTATGACAACTGCAGCACAGACAGATGCAGCAGGCTATGGGGCAGGAGTAAATTTTGAAATGCAGGTGCTCATCATCACAGTCCCCATAGCTGCTCACCAAGAAGAGTCCAAAAATGATGATCTCTGTGTTGATTCATTTCAACAAAGCAGTTCCAGCAGTGTTCATCTGCATCAAGAGCAGGTCTTTTATAAAGCCAATGGAACTTAATTGCCTGTTCAAGATGAAAACTCACCATGATGGCAATTAAGCTCAGAGGGACCAGAGAAACTGGAGAGGAGGAGATGGCAGATGGCATCATCCCTACTAATGCTTGTAAAACATGTCCCAGTGCTTTGATCATAGAATCATAGAATCATAGAATCATAGAAA
This sequence comes from Ctenosaura bakeri, assembly GCA_948474755.1. NCBI lineage: Eukaryota > Metazoa > Chordata > Lepidosauria > Squamata > Iguanidae > Ctenosaura > Ctenosaura bakeri. Next base: position 117,615 of record CAOLHI010001422.1, read on the forward strand.
TTCAGAGTTGGAAGAGACCACACAGGCCATCCAGTCCAACCCCCTGCCATGCAGGAACACCCTCAAATCAATCCCGACAGATGACCATCAAGCCTCTGCTTAAAAACCTCCAAGGAAGGAGACTCCACTACACTCCGAGGCAGCAGATTCCACTGCCGGACAGCCCTGACTGTCAGGAAGTTCTTCCTGAGGTTCAGGTGGAATCTCCTTTCCTGCAGCTTGAATCCATTGCTCCTTGTCCTGGTCTCTGGAGCAGCAGAAAACAAGTCCCCTCCATCCTCTACGTGGCATCCCTTCAAATATTTAAACATGGCTATCATGTCCCCTCTTAACCTCCTCTTCTGCAGACTAAACATACCCAGCTCTCTAAGTCTATCCTCATAGGGCATGGCTTCCAGGCCTCTCACCATTTTGGTTGCCCTCCTCTGGACTTGCTCCAGCTTGTCAATATCCTTCTTGAATTGGGGTGCCCAGAACTGGACACAGTATTCAAGATGGGGTCTAACCAAAGCAGAGTAGAGTGGTACCAGTACCTCCCTCGATCTAGACACCATACTCCTATTGATGCAGCCAAGAATTGCATTGGCTTTCTTGGCTGCCACATCACATTGCTGACTCATGTTCAGCTTGTGGTCTATGAAGACTCCTAGATCCCTTTCACACGTACTGCTATCCAGCCACGTGTCCCCCATCCTATATTTGTGGATTCCATTATTTCTGCCTAAGTGTAGGACCTTACATTTCTCTCTGTTGAATTTCATTTTGTTCGCCCTGGCCCAGCTCTCCAATCTATCCAGGTCATTTTGAATTTTGATCCTGTCCTCTGGCGTATTAGCAACCCCTCCCAATTTGGTGTCATCTGCAAATTTGATGAGCATGCCCTCTATTCCTTCATCCAAGTCATTGATAAAAATATTGAACAGCACTGGGCCTAGGACAGAACCCTGTGGCACCCCGCTAGTCACTTCTCTCCAGGATGAAAAGCAGCCATTCGTGATCACCCTTTGGGTTCGGTCGGTCAACCAATTACAAATCCAACTAACGGTAGCCCTGTCCAGCCCACATTTTACTAGCTTCGTTGCAAGAATGTCATGGGGAACTTTGTCAAAGGCCTTACTGAAATCGAGATATGCTACATCCACAGCACTCCCTTCATCTATCAAGCTAGTAACTCTATCATAAAAAGAGATAAGATTAGTCTGGCATGACTTATTTTTGAGAAATCCATGTTGACTTCTCGTGATTACCGCATTGCTTTCTAAATGATTAGAAACTGACTGCTTAATGATCTGCTCCAGGATCTTTCCGGGTACTGATGTCAGGCTGACTGGGCGATAATTATTTGGGTCCTCTTTTTTTCCCTTCTTGAAGATGGGGATAACATTTGCTCTCCTCCAATCTGCTGGAACTTCTCCTGTCCTCCAAGATTTCTCAAAAATTATAGCAAGCGGTTCCGAAATGACCTCTGCCAGCTCTTTTAATATCCTAGGATGCAATTCATCTGGCCCTGGAGACTTGAATTCATCCAATGCGGCCAGGTATTCCTGTACCACCTCTCTACTTATTATGTGCCTCATTTCCTCTGCTTCCTCCCCTGCTCCCCAATCGCCAGGTTGAGTGCTTGTATCCTTCTGGGAAAATACGGAGGCAAAGAAGGTGTTAAGTAGCTCTGCCTTTTCTCTCCCCCCTGTGAGTAATTCGCCATCTTCTCTGCGTAGCGACCCTACTGTCTCCTTCTTTTTCCTTTTGCTGCGGACATATTTAAAAAAAACCTTTTTATTGTTTTTAATGTCTCTGGCCAGCCTAAGCTCGTTCTGTGCTTTAGCCTTTCTGACTTCCTCCCTACATCTCCTAGCTACTTGCTTAAATTCTTCTTTGGTGGTTTCCCCCTTCTTCCAAAGATCCTGCAAGTATGACTCCCCTGTACTCACTGCAACAAGCAAACCTGTTCTAATCATTGCATTTGAAATGTTGAGATGGGATGGGATGGGGGAAGGAGTCACTTGTTGAATTTCAAGTGCAGTTTTTGAAGGTAGAGAAGCCCTGTTCAGAGGGGCGGGGAGGACTACAATTGTCCTTTCTTGGTCTAAGCTCAATGAGAACTCCTGGAGAGAGATGGATTGTTCCTTATAGCAGTTGGTAAGAACATATTAGATGGGAATCTCACAAATCTAATCAGGAAGGTTTTAAACTGAATTATGCAGGGAAGGGAGACAATATTTGAGAGGGCGAGGGGATAACAAGTTCTGGGAACAATGACATAGCCTAAATGACACAGGGAAGATTGGAACAATAGGATAAGAACTCACCATAGACAAGAAAAAAAGAGTGTTAGAAAGAATGACCTACTGTAGTGACGTCTGTACATTAATGCACAGAGCAGAGGAAATAAGATGAACTAGAACTCTTAACACAGGAAGACAAATATTATTTAATCAGCATTACTGAGCTCTGGTGGAATGAGTCTTACGATTGGGAAGCCAGAGAGATAGAGTAGTAATGGAGATTTCAACCACCCTGATATCAGTCAGGAGTCTAAGTCTGCCAAGGATGAAAGGTCCAACAAACAATTCACTTGATTTTCTGACAATGTTATTATTCATTGTCCAGAAGGTGGAGGAAGCAAGAAGGGGATTAACTGTCTTAGAGCCGATCCCAACGAACCAGGAAGAAATAGACAGTGAAGTGGAAGTAGTGGGATCCTTGGGCAGGAGTGACTATGTCATCCTGGAATTTGTTACATAAAGGAAAGAGGAAGCCAAATGTGGTCAGACATAAACTCTTAGAAAGCTGATCTCAGGAAGCATAAGGAAATACCAAATGAGATCCCATGATCAGAAATGCTGAAAGACAAAGAGGTTCATCATGCATAAGCTTCTTAAAGGTGAAATATTGAAAGGCACAACTACAAACAATTCTAAAGAGAAATAAAAGTAGGAAGTGTCTAAAGAGATCAGGGTGGATGTAGACAGAATTTTGGGATTAGCTGGGATTTAAAAGGAGCATGTATAAGAACTGGCAAAGGGGGAACTAACAACCAGGAATACATAGAAATAACCAATACTTGTAGGGAGAAGGTCAGAAAAGCTAAAGTTCAAAATGATTCCAGGCTTTCTAGACAGACTAAAAATAATAAAGAAGGGGAGTTTCGCTGTATTTGGAAGAAGAGGAAGAACAAGTAAACAGAAGGACCATGCACAGGGAAGACAACGAAATGCCAACAGGGACCAGAAAAAAGCTGGACCGTTCAGTTCATTCTTTGCCTGAGTCTTCTCCTAACAGGAAAACAATGTTCTAACCAGTGAAAAAAATGATGCAGTAAGGGAACAGGGGATCTAAATACTCTAAGGCACTAGATCCTGTCTAATCTTGGAAATTAAGCAGAATCAGCCCTGATTAGTACTTGGATGGGAGATTGCCAGTGAGTACCTGGTGTTGTACAGTACATTTCGGAAGCAGGAACTTGCAAACCACCTATAAGCATTCTTTGCCTAAGAAAGCCCTCCAAAATTAATGGGGTCACAATAAGTCAACAAGTGACTTAAAGGCACATACACACAAGGGGACTGAAGACCAGAATATGCAAAGAGGTAGTAAAGGAACACCTAGTTACCGTAAATAAATTCAGATCTCTAGGGATGGAAGAATTGCATCCAAGTACACTAAAGGAACTTGCAGATGTCATTTCAGATCCTCTATCAATAATCTTTGAGAATTGTTGGAGAATAGGAAAGATCAGACTGGAGAAATAGCAGCTGTTGTCCCTATTTTCAAAAGTGGGAGTAGAGGGTGCAACCAACTACCAACTAGTCGGCTTGACATCACTGCCAGCAAAGGTTCTAGAACAGGTAATTAAACAGGCAGTCTATGAGAACTTAGAAAATAAATGCCATGGTTACTAAGAACCAGCATGGGGTCTCAAAAACAAGCCTCCTTCTAATCCATCTAATCTCCTTCTCTGACAGAGTTAACTTGGTAGAGAAAGGGAGTGTGTGGATGCCATATACATCTTGATTTTGGCAAAACTTTTCATAATGTCTCCATGATATTCTTGCAGATAAGCTGGTAAATTGTGGGTGGATAATGCTAATCTTTGGTGAATTTATAACTGGTTGATGAACTAAAGCCAAAACTGGCTCAACAATGGTTCCTTTTCTTCCTAGAGAAAAATGACCAGAAATGAATTTGGTCCTCTCTCCACTCTAAATCTGTTTCAGCAAAAGCAAAGGAATAAGTTCATAGGTGGCATATATATCCAAATAAACTGCATAGAATCAATAAAGACATTTCAAAAAGCTGTTGAAAAGGATGCAGACTTACAGGTTCACTGAAACTATATTCTAAGGTGAAAGCTTTTTGGAAGGAAATAACAGAGTGGTTGAGTTTGACGTATAGGCAAACTATCCAATTTTGCTAAACCATCCACTACTACTCTTCTCCATCTTTGATTGTAACAATGAAAAGTTTTTGTATAAAAGTGTTATCTTACTGGGAGGTGCCCAGATGGAAACTGCAAAATTATTGGAAACAAACAAGTCTTCTAATTTACAACTGACCGGGTTTGGGGGCTGGAATAAAGGGAGACACCCTTATAGAAATCTGGTCACTATTTTCCCGCTGCAATATAGATCTGACTTCAATACACGGAGCACCAGTAAATCAGATGGAGTCTTTGGAATAGAAGCTCTTGTCACAATGATTTACATTTGGAAAGGAGACCTATGAAAAGTGTTGGGACTTTATGTAAACCTGCTAGAAGGAAGATATGTAAAATTGTGATAGTCAATTGTATTAATTCAATTAATTGTTGATGGAGGAAAGGTGAATTATTTTTTGCAAATGAATTTAAAATCTGAGTAAACAGAAATATAAAAATAAAAATAAAAACATCTAGGGGGTTAATTCTTAAATATGAATTAACGTATGATGCAACCGTCAGGGAAAAAAAAGCTGCATCAACAGGAGTAAAGTGTCAAGACTGGAAGAAGTGATAGTCCCACCCTGTTCTGCTTTGGTCACATGGGATACTTTTCTCAAATAGAATACTCTATTCAGTTCTGGCCACCACATTCAAGATGGATGAAATAAGAAATAAGAAGAATATGGACAAGCTGGATAGCATGTAAGTGACTAGGCCCTTTCCACACAAGGGAGATACATTGCTGTAGCATCGTTGTGTCATGAATACATCTGCACATCAAACTGGTTTGACGTCATTCTGTCCGCTCCACACGTGTTCACCTCTTAGCACAGTTCACATCATTGTGAAACCAGTGTAATATAAAAACAGAAACGCTCCAATGCAAACCAACCACAACAGTGCCGCTGTGTTTCTTCCTACATGCAGAAGCGTTACATCAATTCATAGCACAGAGGTAGGCGTTAAATTGACCAATCAGCGGCGGCAGGGTAGAGGAGGGAGGGGAATAGGAGTTTCAGGAGAACTGATGATGCGGAAGCTACAAATGATTTTCTCCACTTTACTTTGACAGAAACTGGAGGGCATGCAGATAGGAATTGGAGTAAATCGGAGTGAAAAACACTGCTCATAAAATGCAGTGAAACACTCCTCCACTCTAGTGCAGAACTGGCTAGTCTAGAAACCAAGCCCTATGAGGAATGGCTAAGGGAACTGTTTAGTATGGAGAAAAGAGGATTGAAAAGTGACATTGCAGTCATCTTTAGATATCTGAAGGGATGTCATACAGAAGATGGAACAAGTTTGCTTTATGGAAACATTTATTGTATTCTTTAGAAAGAATACTTTATATCCAACCCCCATGTCCTCCCCTTGCACAGCCTTCATAGCCAGGCTAGGGGATCCCAGAAGTTGTGGTCCAAAACAGCAACTTCTACGTTATTTTTAGTCTTGTGACCACAGCTGGCTTACATGATCAAATTTTTAATAAAAGCAATCTGCAACTGATTATCATAGTACAACATAATGAAACAGATCATTTTAACACAAACACATGCAGTATTTTAGAAAATAGTCTTAAAAATGCACTGGAGAAAGATTTCCAGATTCTCATTTCATGTAGACCCATGATGGCGGTGCTGAGCTTTTGCATGACTCCAAGGGGCTCAGGTTAAAACAGGCATGCCATCTTCTTTTACTGGCTCTGCTTCTGTGTTTTTTGGCTCTCCTCCAGTAATTAAACAGGTCAAACTTTTCTTGGCATAACACGGTTGACAAAAGAAATGTTAGCTGCTCCATTTCTGGTCTGCTTACTTTAAAAGATACATGCATTTTAAAAAAATTGTAAAACATGAAAATCCTAGACCTCTGTGCTCAATTTTGCACTTTCATTTAAGGTATTGCCCCCCTCCCCTGACCTTTAAGTGCTGTGGAAGCATTTGTGTGACTTTAAAAAAGATTTTGCACAACTTGGCTAAGGCCCTTTCCACACGCGGCGAGGGAAACGCTCCCTGCCGCTACTCACTGGCTTTTTGGTGGGTCCGTCCTGATGAGGAGCAGTGCAAGCTCGTCACTCCGCTTTGCTCCGGCGTCCAAAATGGCGGCTTCCGGTTGGTGGAGGCTCTCCACCAACCGGAGAAGCTTGCCAGCCTAAAGCCCGCCCCCCACTAGTGTGCACCTGCAAATCTGCACTGGAGCATGGAGTGACACGGGGTCGCACACGCCATACTAAACCTCTTAAAAGAGGTTTTTGAAAAGCATGCTGCGCAACCAGTTCCGGTTGCTCCGGAGCGGACTGAGGTGTGGAACTACAAAAGTAGTCTGCCCCAGTCCACTCCAGGGTGCAGAAGACCTCCGTTGGAGGTCTCTCTGCACCATTTTAATAGGCCAGTGCGGAAAGGGCCAGAGGAAGATGTGGGAAGTGGCTTTAGTACTTAACTTATTATTAACAAGAACTTGATTATCAGCAGAACAACCGATTTATTGATAGATGGGTCTTATTAATTCATAGAATGAAAGTTACGGAATACTTTTTTTCCCTTTTAATTTATTTAGTTTAATTTATTTAGAGTTTGTATGTTTAGCTGTCTATGCAGGCTATCTTAGTCACTTACACACTTTCCAGCTTATTAGTATCCTTCTTATTTCTTACTTATTTCTTACTTACTTCTTGAATGTGGTGGCCAGAACTGGGCACAATATTCTACATTGAAATAATAACTGGATTTATAAAAAGCTATGATGGAAACTTAGCCCTCTTTCATTATTGAATATTTATGGATAAGAAGGCTGTTTTCTGAGACACACGTGTGCACACACTCACAGAGAGAGAGAGAGAAAGGGAAAAAGGCATACCTCAGTTAACAAAGCCTCTGACAAAGAAGCACCTTTTTATGTCCTCTGGCACTTCTTACCTTCTTCATCTTCTGTCTAAAACATGGAAAGTTTTTAGCTGCATCAGCATCAGAAGCATGGTGAAGGAGGACTGGAGGAACACAGACTTTCAGTGGTGGGTTGCAGCAGCATGTCCGAAGTAAACAATGCAATAAAATTTGACCTGGGAAAGAGGAGGATCCAGTCCTATTTGATCCTACTAAAGCTCCCTGTGCTTGCCAAGAACAGGCAGGATAATCAGCAGCTGCCTCCAAAATCTCCTAATGAGCATGCAGAACAGCAAAACAGAGAGAAAAGGGGACAGTAGATAAACGTTGTTCGTGAATTACATCCATCATGCTAAAGAAACAGAAATCTGTAAGTCTGAGCAGCAAAATGGATATTATAAGAAAAGAGGAGATTGGTGAAAGAAAGAAAAAAAATCCCTGGATGCCTTTTGGAAGAAACCTTCAAATGACTTCTAGACTGTTCAAAATAATTTTATCCACTTGTATAAAGCTTATCTATCCTTGTTGTTTCATTTCACATGTGCATATTATTACATTTTGAACAAAAAGCTCGCTGAAAACTGTTGAACTGTTCTTTTTTGTGGCATAGGAACCTATCTCTATACTTTCTGTGTTTTTTTCTGGCTCTGGTACCAACTTTTCTGCTAAAGAGGTAATGTTCAGAAACTCATCTATTTTTGTCAACTGAGATGCAAGAACTATCAAACACAAGGATACTAAAGCTGATTGGTTATCCTAAACCTGGTCCACTAGGGGGCAGAATGGAATCATTTTTAAAACAAGACTAGTCTTTGCAGATGCAAAACTAAAGAAGAGCAAGCATTACTCTCTCTGCCAATGAGAAAGTTGTCCCTGGGGCAGCAGAGTGAGAAAATGAATTGCGAAACATGGTAATACAGGGATTGGACTTGCCAGATGCAATAACTCCAAGCCCTTTCTCAAGTGCTGGGTTTAAAGAGCCTGCCCATGAGCTCAGTCCATATGTTGTTAATTCACAACGATGGGAAGAAGTTTTCCATCTGGATAAAAAGCAGTATTAGATATCTGTAGACCACTGGGTGAGGGCATATAAATATGTTCCCTAGCACATGACATCCATTCAGACAAATGGGCTGTGACTGCGCTTAGTTGTTAACATCTGGCTGACCTGGAAATGACCTGAATGCTTAGCATGGGGATTCCAATATTGCAAACCCACCTGTGTATTGCAAACAAGATATATAGGAAGCTAATTGAAACAGAATCAGAACATGTCATCTATATGTAATCATACAGTTCTTTTCCCATCCCCAGGCCTGGATATATTATGTTTCCAGGCTACATTCTACGTCATCCTCATTTCTAATCTACCCACTGCAGAAAGATATCTTCAGAGCCTGGGAAAGTTACCTTTTGGACTACAGGTCCTTGAATGCCCCAGTCAGTATGTTGGCCAGGGAATTCATGGCCTTACAGTCAAAAAAGTAATGTTCTGAGTTCTGATTATCCTCTCCTGTTGTACAAGGGTTAGCAATCTAATGAGCAGGAAGGGAAGGTGGGGCAGATGAGAGGGAGAATGTTGGGAAAACATATTATGCATGCCTCTTAAGTTATTTGTTAAAGTTTCAGTTCATGTAAATAAGCAATGAGTGTGTTTAGAACAGTGGTGGGAATCACTGGCTAGGGCCAACAGGAGTTCCGCCCCAAGAACATCTGGTAGGTTGCACATTGCCTGGCCATTTCCAACTATTACTTCCCAGACTCCCAGCTGCCAAACCATCCACTTGAAGAAAGACAGAACACAAGGAAGGTTTTCACTCCTCCTGCGCAGTCATCCATCTTCTCCTTTATCTGGCTGGCTGCTGGGTGGCATTCTGGAAGAGCACCTGATCATGTTGGATGAAGGAGGGGGTACATGAGCAAACTAGAGAGCAGATGGGAGGAGATGAACAGTGGCTGTTCCTTTCTCTGGCTTTCAATGGATACTCAGAGGGCAATGTTGGGTATTCCATAGGGCAAAGCTATTGGGCGTATTTATTTTAATTTCTTTTATTTATACCTGCATCTTTGCATTTATGGCTATAATGTGTCAACACTGTAACATCATTTAATTCTCAGCATTATTGCTTTCAAAGGTGAGGAACCTGTGACTTTACCATTGTAGCTGGAGTAAAAGTCCCATCAGCTCTGACCACTGGGGAGGCTGATGGAAGCTGAAGTGTAGAAAAACTTAGGCCCTTTTCGCACGGGCCTTCTGTCGCGCGACAGCCCCGTGAGCCTCGCGGGAGTGGGAGCGTCGCTCTGCACGACGCACTCCCACTTCCGCCGGGCTCACGGGGCTGCAGCGGCGCGATCGCAGGTTTTTTGATTTTCGCTTCAAAGTGAAAATCACCCTCGCTCACGCAATGCTCCCGGCGCCCCCGCGCACTTACCTCCTGTGCGGAGCGTCAGGAAGGCAGGCGGGTCGCGCTTCCGTCCCTCCACCCCTGCGGAAGGAAGGGGTGGGGTGGGGCGCTAGCGTGACGGACGCGACAGCCTCCTGCTTCGCGCACGCGCGGGGGGCGGACGCGACAGGCTCCTTTCTCGCGCGCGCGGGGGGCAGATGCGACAGGCTCCTGATTCGCCCGGGGGGAGGGCGGCTCACGCGACACTGTCACTTTCCCCCTCGTTCCTTCGCCTGCGGAAGGAAGGAGGGGGAAGCAGCAGCCTCCCGGAGAAGGCTTCTTGCGCGAGCCGCCCTCCTCCGCTCGTGCTAGAAGCCTTGCGGAAAGGGTCTTAGTGTTCTCTTACAAAAGAGGTGAGGTTTTCCAGGAAATGCATACACTTTAACCAGATGGCCCTTCATGCTCCACAATTATACAACCACTCATAGCACTGTGATTCAACAGCCTAAGAAATCCTGGGACTGGCAGGTTAGAGAGGGGCATTTAGAGTTCATAGCTTAAGAGATCCTCTGCCCCCCCTGACAAAACTACCAATCCAAAAGTTCTATAGGAAGCAGCTGTGGCAGTTAATATGAGGCCAAAGTGATACAACTGTGTAGTGGGAAACAGCCCTTAGGTGGGAAACATGTGGGCCTCCAGCCTCTGAAGGGCCACATTTTGACCATCCCTGTTGTAAAAACAATATTAATAACACAGCCCTAGGAATGCATGTTTGCATGTTTGTAAGACTCTATGTTTTCAAGGAAGGAAGTATGCAGAGAACTAGGACTGCTCCTTAAAGAACTCTCAGCTCTTATTTTAGGGCACTGAACATTTAATTTTGTATTCAAATTCTATTCAAATCAGCCAAAGAGACAGGATGAGGGAGCCCACTGTCTATGCAGCAGATGCTACTAAGGTATTACCAACTTCCTGAAGGCGAAAGGGTCCGTTGTTTGGATGCATTCTGATCACAAATCACGGAAGAAGCAAATAGCCTCATTTTCAGTGGTTGATTATTTTGGGGAACAAATGGAGGCTTATCTGGCCTTCCTTAACTTCTTTTAATCTCTTACATTGAATCTCCTTGCATTTGAAGCTGCCTCATCTGTATGTTTGCATGTATTGAATTTATATCCTCCTTTCCCCAATATGGCATTCAAAGCAGTTTACAATAATTTTGAAAAGATTAAGGTAAAACCTTATTTTACAAAAGTTAAAAAAGAATTGAATAACAGTATTATTTAAAAATGGTTAAAAACAGTTGAAAACACTTAAAACATATTTATAACAAAATTTCCAGTAAGAGGTCAAAATATTAAAAACACAGCATACTACTTGACACACACAATGTTCCATAATTAAAAATCAAAAGCCTGCCTGAATAAAAATGTTTTCACCTGCCAGCAGAACCAGAGCAGGACAGGGGCCAACTGGACCTCCTGTGGAAGGGAGTTCCACAGCCTGGCAGCAGCCACAGAGGAGACTTTCTCCCAAGTCCTTGCCAATGATTCCTGCTGAGATGGTAAAATTGAGAAAAGGCCCTCCTCAGCGGTAAAGCTTATACTGGCTTGTATGTGGAGATATGGGGCCTTTCTGCACTACACAGTTATAGCGCTATTAGTCCACTTTCAACATCCTATGGAATCCTGGGGTTGGCCCCTCCCGAAACTGCAAAACTCAGGATTCCATAGGATGTTGAAAGTGGAATAATAGCGCTATAACTGTGTAGTGTGGAAATGGCCATGGTCTGTCAGATAGTCTGATATTCCAGCCATGTAGGGATTTAAAGGTCAAAACCAGCACTTTGATTTCTGCCCAGAAATGGACCAGTAGCCAGTGGAGCTGTTTCCACAGGGGAATCACACGATTCTTGTAACCAGCCCCAGTCAAAAGCCTGGTCACAGCATTCCAGACCCATGGAAGTTTCCAAATACAGTTGGATCTCCACATTTGCTAGGGTTAGGGGTGCAGGACCCCCACAAAAGTGGGAAAAACCACAAATATCAAAATGTGGGTGTGTTTATGGGGAGGGGGTTGAGGCATCATGGGAAGAACAATCACCCAGGATCCAAACTAGGTCAGGGAAAGGAGAGGAAAGGGGCGGGTCAGCATGGTGACCCTATACTTCCTCTCTCTTGTTCATCTCCTCCCTTGAGTGTTGGTGGGGCATCAAGAGAGGGTTTGTGGTGCTGACAAAATGAGGCTGCAAGCTGTCCTTAGCTGGTGGTGGAGAAGAAAGAGGACCAGAGGTGGGTTTTTAAAGGGATGGATGGTCTAACAGGAGCTGCCAACAGGGGAGCTTCCCCTGCAAAAGCAACATCTGGGGGGCAGGGTTCGAGAAGCTCACAAATAATTAAATCCATAAAAGTCAAACCTGCAAGTGAGGAGGACTGACTGTGGTTTCCAAAGGCAGCTTTACATAGAGTGTGTTACAGTAGTACAAATGGGATGCGATCAAAACATTTGTCACTGTATTCAGATCTGACTTCTCAAGGAGCAGGCACAGCTAGTGCATTAGTTTTAACTGTGCAAAGGCACTCCTGGCCACAGCTAAAACCTGGGAATCCAGGCTTAGGCCTAACTCCAGAAGCAACTCAAGCTGAGAACCTGGGAACATTTCCACCCTACACTGTTATAGTGCTATTATTCCACTTTCAACCTCCTGTGGAATTCTAGAGTTTGTAGTTTCCTGAGGCCCAAGAGCTCTCTGGCTGAGAATTCTAAATGCCCTTCCCTAACCTGCAAACCCCAGGATTCCATAGGGTGTTGAAAGTGGAATAATAGCTCTATAACTGTGTAGCGTGGAAATGGCCTGAGATTTCAGAGAGAATGTGATCTCATCCAGCACAGGCTGAATCCCTACTCCCTGATCTTCCTTACAACTAAAGAGGAGCACCCCTGTCTTATCCTGAACAACCTTCAGTTTGTTCACCTTCATCCAGTCCTTTACTGACAGAAGACACTGGTTTAGTAGAGAAACAGATGAATCACAGCAGTACTGTATGGATCTATAACAATTATACGAAAACCTTGAAACACTGATCCCTGCCCATAGTATTGGGTGTCAGTTTTTCTACATGCTCTGGAGAATGAATATTTCATTTATTTACTCACATACATTCTGGAATCTGTAAACCATATCAACATCTCTGTTTCCATCATGACGCTGATCTCAGATCCCAGATTATTATAGCACTTTCCCATTCTTTCTGCTGCCTGTTGGCTCTTTTATCTATGCATACCAAAGAAACTCAGGGTTAAACCGGATAACAGATTTAGCATGTTTTTAAAAGAGGCATGTCCTCAAGTAGTAAAAACATTTGTATCTCATACACATGATTTTGCACACCTCCATGTGTTGCATTTTTTAGGCTTTCTTCTATGATTGGTAATTGGAAGGTAAAGAAATTTGTCACTGGAAGGTTTAATTTGCAAATCTGCTAGGGAAATATCATTGTGGGAGGAAAAACTGTGAGTTACTTGAAGGGAATAAGCATTCCACTGAATTCTGTTTTGACCCTCAGACTTAGAACTTTAGAGAACACATATCCCAAAGAATGGCAAAACTTTTCTCTTACTTTCACATTACATGTTTCCTAAAGCCGCCAGGACTATTTGTTGTTTGGGGCAAAGAACAAGGTAGTGCCCTTCACATTCTATACTTGAAAGCTGACTGGACTGGCAATTGTATATTTCTTCAGCACTAAGAATGTGACAGTTCCTTTCATTGCAGTTAAGTTAGAAAGCCAGGACAGGAAAATCAGGGTAGCCAGCATATCACATGTCTGTCCTCCAACTCATTACTGCAGCCACCCAGTATTTGTCACTTGAGGAGACTACTCTCTTTGTCTAATTATTACACTGTTCCCTGGGGTTCCCGGTAGGGGTGCCCAAATAACCAAACACAAACACCAAGTTGGGGAAATTAACTGGGGCACTCTCTTAAGCTAGCAAGAGGCAGGGTAACTTTGCAGGGATCTTGTAACCCAACGTCTACGGGGTCAGGTCAGTCAAGCAGTCAGACAGTTTTAAAATAGTAAAAATGATGTTTTTATTAAAAGACAAACAAACAGAAAAGACACCACAGTCACACAGCTAACTTAGGAATTAGAAGTAAGAGACTTCGGGGGAAATGTGTGATACGACACCTTTTCTCGTAGCCCTGAAGAAGCTGGAGATAGTCGGGAAGAAACTCAGCGTGGAGGCCGAGGGGAGCTCATTGGACAAAACAGCAGCAAGGCTGGATGGAACTCGGGAGCAATCCAAACGGGGCAAGTGGTCTGAGGTGGTCTTGGAATCGGGGAGTTTTTACAGGGTGAATTGTGCCTACAGGCCATCCCATACTCGGTGAGAACAATGCGAGTTTGGAGCAGAACAAAGCTTTGGAAAAGGTCAAGTTTAACATGATGGGCTTAGCGCAGATTTAACAATAGTATAGCCAGTATGCAAATAGCTTGGCATTGTCAGACTGTCGGCTTGAGGCCGGGCATCTTTGTTTAGAGTCGCGCTTAAGCAAGAGGTGTCTGCATGAGAGGTCCCTGAAGCAACAGAGTGGCTTTGTTCTGCCTAGGTGGAGAATGGAATGTCCAACACTTACCGGCCACGCCTGTGTACGTGCTTGTCCAGAGGCCTTGCAAACACATGGAGCGGGGTGGCAGAGGAAGGCCGAATGGTTTTGATATCAAAAAGAGATATCTAGTGCTATAGCCGGGTAGGCCTGAACCATAGTAACATAATGGCAGAGCCAACCCTGGACTTCCCTGTAATGGGGTATTCATTCTGTGTGTCTGTCTTTCTTCTAGAGGAGGTTCTAGGCCAGAACTAAACTTTCCAAAATATTTCTAATACTTTCCTGTTCTGAATGGATCCAGGAAATCCAACCACCCTGTATTGATACATAAAAGCAAGAAAAGCAGTTTGCACAAACATTGTCAAGTCTGATGTAGAGATCAGATTCAATTTCCTTTATCCAGACAGATTTCCCTGGACAAATGCTGGACTACAAGTCCCATCATCCTCAGCTAGCACAACCAACATCCATCCTGGAATTATAGTCTAAAACATAAGGAGGGCACCAGGTTGGAGAAAGAAGTGCTAGCTGCTGCCTCTGAACTCACTACATTTTGTTGAAATAGTTTTGCTGTTCCAACAAACTTCTCACCAAACGATTTGTATTTTTAAACATGTTTTTGTTTTCCCCACTAGGTGGCAGATTATAGTAGAAACCTGATTTTAGGTTGTGAAGTTTCCATTTGGTAAATAAACCCATTTCATGAATATACAAGTGAAAAGATAAAAACAAATGAGAATGGATTGGTGAACAACTTCTAATTCAAGTCACTGAAATGCACAGCTAGAGCTCAACTGAGGACTGTGTATCACTGTGCTTATATCTTATTATTGGCAGATTTTCTTGGGAGAAATTGGGGGATGATGTATTCAAGTTGCTACGGGTTGAACGATAAAAGAATAAACAGGATTCTAATTCTTATTCACTTCTTTGAGCCTGAAGTCATTGCTTTAGGTATTGCACCAAAAAAGCAGGTGCCTTGCAGCTTCCTGTTCCTGCTCTAAAACCAGCTCCAGGAAAGATTGATGAGCCCAGTTTTCAGATAGCAGCAGCACCCACAGGACTTTGAGAGCTGCACAAAGATACCAGCTACTGATATTGGGCTTGGATGGGAGCAGAAAGGAATGAACGTGCTGCCTAAAATATCCCTTCCAGAGGCAGATTGGCAGAGACACTTGGCTTTTCCAGAATCCACACATGATATATAGCAAGGCAGTAATGTAGATGCGAAATGCTACGGCACCCAATAGACTGGATCTTAACTTTGCTGTTACATTTAAAATAGATCTCCTGAAATCAGTAGAACTTAGTCACATGGGCACAGTGGGTTAATTATTTTTATTGCAGTTACTGTGTTTATGTTTATTTTTAATTAATTAAATAATTGACACATTTGTCAATTACTTCAGCCTATGAGGGTTTCCAAAGTCATGTATAGCAGATAAAACCATTTAAAACATTAAATACAATGAGAAAAAAACTTTTAAAATGATAGATAGATAGACAGATAGATAGATAGATAGATAGATAGATAGATAGATAGATAGATAGATAGAGAAAGCATTCTTTAAAAGTAATTGAGTGTGGGTTTGTTTTAAGTGTGGCTTTGAAGATGTGACCTATGCATGCTAAGTTCTGAAGACGCCCTCTTGAGAAGATCATTCCCCTTGAAGATCTGCTTGAGAGACAGACTGGGGCCATTTCGGCACTAGAATGTTATAGGCCCCTCCCTAAACTGCAAACCCCAGAATGCTGAAAGTGGAATAATAGCACTATAACAGTCTAGTGTGGAAATGGCCTTAGTTTGCTGCAACTGAAGTATGCTGAGGACAAAGGGGGAAATAAGAGGAAGAGAGAAAAAATGGCACATTTCAAAAACAATTGAAAAAGTGGGATAATAAGGGCTTAATCAGAACAGTCTCTGCCAGATTTGAATAGTATGAGGGTATGGAGTTATAATCAGTTCCTATTCCTAGTGTGAAGAAACATCTCTTCAAACTGACCTTTTAAACTGTTTTGATGTTTCCTGGTTATTATTTTAATAATTTTACTATTTCTTTTTTCTTTTCTTTCTTTTAAGGGGTGTTTGTTAGCTGCCTTGACTACTTTAAAAAAAAGCTGGATAAACATACAATGAATGCATAAAAATAAATATAGACTCTTCACTCTTCAGTACACTCCTTCCCCAACACAGATTCTTTCTTTCTATCATTCCAGAGGTGGCTTTTTTTTTAATTTCAGGTATTCATCTATTTGTAAATGCAAACCTTTGTCCTGAAGAATAACAATACTCTCTCACATCTATGGATATCAAAGAACAAAGGGTAACATTACAACCCTATTCAAAGAAAGCCTCCAAAACACATGAAATTAATACTTTCCTGTCTCTGGTAACTCCTTCTTTTTCTTTTCTTTCTTTTCTTTCTTTCTTTTTTCTTTTCTTTCAGCATTCACTACACAGGATCAGAAAGTATTAATTTGCTTTAGAGCGTCAGACAAAGATTAGTTTGAATGACACCAACTTCCAACATTTTTTTTAAAAAAGCATCTCTGTGTGTATCTAATTTTTCTGGGTCCAAGCAAAAGAAATAAAATGCCCAAATGCTTCTGCAGCAAGCGTTAGATGCCTTCCTGTTCAATAGTTCTGCAATTATAAACTGGACTTAAGAACTGGTAACTGTCGCATAGGAATGGGGGGGCGATGGGAGCAGTTCACCCTGGGCAGTAATGTTTTTGAGGTGTGCCAGCTTGTAGCCATGCCCCCGCATATCATGGCCATGCCCCCACACACTGTGGCCATGTCCCCATGCACCGTGACCCCCCTCCTGTGTACTGTGGCCCTGCCTGTCCCACCCACCCCCGAGCACTCCAAGCTCCACCGCTGACTGGTAATTTTTGAGGGTTCATGTTTATCCTCACTTTTGAGGCTAATGTTTGAGCCTAGCAACCAAAAGGTTACTGAGGCTGTAGATCAGGGTGCTGGGAAATGGCATCTTCAGTGATCTCCCAGTTGCAGTATGTGCTGCAGGATGAAGCTGTGGTGGGACCTTGAGGGTTTTTTCTAACTGCCTTTTCTCAACACACCCCTTGACCAGGAAAGTGCTGCAGATTTGATTTCCCATCTTCAGAAGCTTGGATCTTTACCACCTTGGAAGCTCTTCAGGCTGAAAAAGAAGGTTTGGAGGGAGAATGTTATCAGATGACAACAGAGCTCCATCATTGTAGTTACATCTGACAAGATGAGATCTCACTCCATGTCTTCAGTGATGCCAATGAAAACATGAAAACTTGATCAATTTTTTTGAGAGATATCCATGTTCAATCCTGTCATACAGGGCTGGGGAACCTCAGGGCTGCAGGTGAGATACTACCCATGAAAAATCCCATCCAGCTGCCAGCTTTCTTCTTGATCTTACCTCCAACCAGAAATCAGTGAGCAGAGATAAGAGATTTCTCCTTCTTCCCCTCACCTCATAGTGAGGTTGTTGAAAATCTAATTTGGAGGTGATAATCATGTGGCTTTCCATCTGCTGTTGGGCTACAGTTCCCAGCATCCATTGTCATTGACTGCACTGGCTAAGGCTGATGAGAGGTGAACTCCAACAACAGCTGGAGGGGGTCACCCCGCTGACATGGAAGAGCCCAAGGCCTTTGTTGACTGATTTTACTTCTTACAGAAGGGTCTTTTAACTGAAAGGGTATATTTTTCTTTTATTGGCGTGTGTTCTTATGTGGTTTTAATTGTTTTAATTTTATGTGTTTTTAATTTAATTGTTTTAATTGTCTTTTAAATTCTTTTTAATGCTTTGATTCATGTTAAATATTTGCAGTATTTTACTGCATGCTAGCTTGGGTCCTGTTCATAAGAGAAAGGAAGTGTGTGAAGCAATTAATTATTATGATCTTTCCTGTTGAGAGGAAATTGATCCTTTACATTATTGTTACCTCTAGGCTAAATGAACATAACAGATCTTATATGGGGCTGTCCTCAAAGACATTCCAGGGGCCCTTTCACACTACACTGTTTTATCACTATGATTCCATTTTATCTGCCATCGTTCCATCCTATGTAATCTTGGGGTTTGCAGATTAGAGATGGGTACTTAGAATTCTCAGCCAGACAGCTTCGCTGTTGTCTGCGACCAAACTACAAAACCAGGATTCCACAGGATATAACCGTGGCAGTTAAAATGGAGTCAGAGTGCTATATCTGTACAGTGCAAAAGACCCTCCAGAAACTGCAGTTGGCCCAGAATGTAGATCTATAGATTCCAGTGCCCAGTCAGGCCACTGGTTGATATCAAATTCAGTTCAAGATGCTGGGTTCCCCATTTAAAGCTGCTAGTGGTTTTGGATTAGAATAATCATAGGTTGTTCATGTAACCACACAAGCTTGCTCAGAACTTTTGTTCAACCTCGGAGGCTCATGGGAACGGGGGGTTCCAAGGAAGGTCTTTCTTAGCTGTGACTCCCAGGACTTAGAAAAGATATGTCGTGTCTAGGCTCTTCACTGCCTGCTCTTATTTAAGAGTTTAAAAGGACAAGGACAGAAAATGGTTTGCCATCCAGAATGACACTGGGTGAAGAAATGGAGCATATTTCCTATCATATTTCATAGCAAACCACCCATGGGTTCATGTAGACCAGGGTTAGCCCTCTAGATGTTGCTGGGTTATCCAATGACATTACAGCCCAACATCAGAAGGGCCGCAGCTGCCCATCCCTAATGTAAACCAAGCAATAAAGATTCAGAGCAAGACTGCAGGCAATTCACGTGAGCGCCAATGCATGTTGGAATCTGCTGGTGAGACTGTATTTTCCCAAGTGTGGCATTCACAGGCTTCCCCCCTCACGGTAGTCATGCCCCTTATAGCTTTGTGGGTTAATTGGCAGTGATTTATCATCAGACTGTGACAAGATAGAATTCCTCTTCCCTTTTGATGGCTGGGTAATGAATTTAACAGTTTGCAAGGATGCTAATTAGAATCTCTTTACAACTTAATTGATCTCCGTTGCTATTAATATGCTACAGAGGCTGTAACAAACAAACCCTTTCAAAACAGAAGGTGCAGCATAACTGGCTGCCGTCCTTAGCCCAATGGAAACTTTCATGTCTGATGGAGCAAGCTCAGAGTTTCATGTGTAGTGTCCCTGTGAGCTACTCAGAGTGTGGAAATCACTGATACCTGTAACAGTTGCTTACCATTAATTTATCTTCCCCATAACAAAGGTATACAAATTATGGTCTAAATCCAATTGTTAGTCCCAACTGAAGGAGACCAATTAAATCAGTGGTGGAGAAGTGCAGCATGCCAACTGCATGTGACCCTAGAACCAACATGTGTGGCCTCTGAAACCCCTCTTGGTCCCCTTCAGTCCTTAAACCCCATTTTTATTTAAAAATTATCAGTATGATACTTGCCCTGAAATTGCACTGAAAGTCCCCAAATGTTTGCAGATGAACAAAAAAGCCCAGCCCACCCCAGAACTTTATCTCAGAACTACCTCCAGAACTACTCCCTACAACTACCAGACAGTATCAATGACATAGCTCCATCCTTGTAAAATCACACTTTATAACCTCTCATGCAGGATCTTGGTCAAGTTTTATTTGCATATAGTGCCACTCACTTACATGGTACTTTACAAGAAACAAAAAACAAAAAAAGAACCGTGGTGACAGTTTTATAGTCACAAGAGAGACAACATAAGAAGCTGAAGAAAGAGGAGGCAGGGAGAAATAGGAAAAAGTATATTTGGTTATTTGAACACATACTTAAGCTTAATAGGGGCTATCAATGTTAGGCTGAAGACTACAATCTAAAGTAAGTCAGGAGCTGAGATCAGGATTCATTACCAAAGAGCAATCAGGATAAGGAGGCAAAACAAAAGGCAGGACTAATATTGCAAGACTGAAGAGTAAACAAGACTAAAGAACACATCTGCACAAAGAACAAGCACAGAAATGCAGATAGACCAGAGCTCAGACACACTTTCTTGCTCAAGCAAAGCAGCCAATGAGATGGAAGGCTCACTTGCATTACTTTCCAGCCTAAGCCAATGGCCAGCCTATCTTTCCAGAGTCAGTCCAGATTTTGGACTCTAGAACAGAGGAAGGCAGTTGTGGGAGACAAGGGGGCCGTGTTAGCCCTCCAGGAAACCTGCACACCTCCCAAGCAAGAAAAAGAAGTCATTCTTGACTTGGTTCCTCCATATACCTTCTAGACATTACGGGGGAAATTTCACTCTGTTTCTGGAACTCTCTGGGATATTTAGGCCCAGGAGAGAACCTTTTTTAGCAACAGAAAGTAAGTCAAAATTACTTCTTGTTTACTTCCTGTTTTAGAAAATGGCATCTCCTGGCTGTAAAGTGGTCCAGGAAGGATAAAAACTTGGTGAAAATTCCCCCATTCCCCCAAGAAGGCATTTGGAACAATTCTTTTTAACCCTCTGGGGGGCCTTGGGGGGCAAAAATGGCCCTCAGAGGCAAGCTTTGCTGACTCCTGCTCTTAAAGGTTCTACAGTATAGAATATACATTGAGAGGCTGCAGTAACTTGGGTCACCACACAGGGCAGCAGTTCTTGTCAAAGGACTAGACTAGAAATGGAATCTGTGGCTCTCCAGATGTTGATAACCTGCACCATATGGTTAGTCCCAGCTAGAATAGATCTAGTCAATCAATTGTTGAATGGTAAGTCAATGCTTGGATAAATCTCATTGATCCTATGGATTTACTCCAGTCAGGACTAACAATAAGATTTAGGCCTATATCACATCCCTGGCCGTTGGCTGATGGGATATGAAGACCAACAGATATGGATAGCCATGCTCACCACATCCCTTGAACTGGGGGATGTTCCAAAACTTTCATACAAAAGGTGAATTTTGAAGGGGATTTGAAGGTAGTCTTATGGTGTAATTCAGCAGGGGGCACAATTACAACCTTTGACATCAGGAGGAGTATAGTCTGAAACAGTGAGTAGAAGCACCCTATACATCAAAGGCAGTGAAAGAAAATGGGGAGAGCCATTTCAGAGAGAAGGAAGATGTTTGGACTCTTGAAACTGTGGAATTTAGTGAATAAAGAGCATTGGTTTGGAGTGGGATTGAATAGACAGAGACGAGAACACTGTGGAGGGTTGGGCTGAGCATTTGCTGAGAGGACTGTATTTTTCCACTGTTATAAGAGATGAAGCAACACAGTTTAGCAACAGATTGAATTTGGCTGGTGGGGGTAGGGGGGCAAAGCAGAAAGAAGTGTCAAAGATACCTGATCAACAGGATAGGTGTCAATAGATGAGTGAGAGCAAGGAGAGCAAATCTTTGGAGAAAAGATGTGAAGTTCAGTATCTTGTATTTTAAGATTAAAAAGAAAAGCCAGTGTACTGTTCTATTGCCCCAAAGTGTAGTGAAATAGCCCGTAAGGGATATGTGTGCACTATGGTCTCAATAGGAACTTTGTTGGATCCTTTCGGGGGGGGCATGGGGACTTTCATGGGCTGCAAAAATGGATTGGAGGGCAGTATGGTGTCTGTGGGTCACTCTTTGTCCACTCCAAAGTAATGTAAGATAACCACTTCAGGGGATGATGCAATGCTGGCTGGTGGCAACAAAGTGATGGACCTCAAGCTACTGCTTCTTGCTATGTTATGGTTCTTGATGCAATGACTATATTTAGTTCCTTGACAATAGCCCCTTGCTCCCAATAATGAAAGAGAGGGCCTTTCTCCTTTTGGTTAAACATGCCCATGATAAAAACATCATTATTACTGGTTATTATTTTAAACTAATTAAACTATACCTTGGCAACTATGATGGGTGCAGGACCAGCCCTGTTGTTAGGCAGAATGAGGCAGCTATCACAGGAAGCAGATTTTGGAAGTCATGGAAGTACAGTTGGCCCATTCACTAGAGTTAGGGGCACAGGACCCCTGCAAAAGTAGAAAACCTGCAAATATCAAAATGTATGTGTGTGTCTGTGGGAAGCAGACTGAGACATGGTGGGGAAAGTTGGCGCCCAGGGTCCAAACCAAGTCAGGTTGGCAAGTTGCCCTATACTTCCTCTGTCTTGCTCATCTCCTTCCTTAGGTGTGTATGGGGAAGCAGGAGAGGGTTTTTAGTGCTAAGAAATCAGGCTGTGAGCCATCCTTAGCTAGACATGCACCAGTTCGTGGAGGATGAGGAAGAGGACCAGAGCTTTTTAAAGGGCTGCATGGATTAAATGGAGCTGCCAAGAGGGAAGGTTCCCCTGAAAAACAAGCACTTGAGTGGGGGGGGGGTCAGGACTTTAAAAACCTCGCAAATAATCAAATATGTGAATGTGAAACCTGGAAATGTGGAGAGCCAAGTACACAGCAAATTCTGAAATTATTGATTTTTTTCCTGCCAAAAATGCTTGTATTTTTTTCATTATCATAACTATAATTAGGTTGGCCTTGAATCTTGACTGGAGAAGGGGACAACATTTCTTCCGCCTCAAATGACAAAACATCTACGGCTTGCTCAAGTGGGCAAAACATCAGGCTGGGCTTGAGACATTTGGTTACCATTAGAAATTAAAGCTAGAACAGTGGTTCTTAATATTTTCTTTACCACGGACCCCTTTTAAATATATTTCTTGCCACAGACCACCAAGACTTAACTCAAGGCAGCATTTGGCTGTATGTGTGGTAGCAAGAAAGGTCACATGCTTTCACTCAGTCGTTTAGTGTCATTCACTTACATGTTCTCATTGTGTTCAGAAATAGCATTTTTTGCTATCGAACATTTTCATAACTTTTGAATGCTCTGAGATATTGTAATGAACTTTTGTATAAATGATGTGTATCACTGGCAAAAGCTCTTTGCTCTTTGAGATCAATGTATAACCTTCTTTTTTTTCTTTCTTTCTTTCTTTCTTTCTTTCTTTCTTTCTTTCTTTCTTTCTTTCTTTTATAATTGTAAAAGCTCATACCATTTCTTTAAGCCTTTGCAGACCCCCTATGAGGACATGCAGACTCCAGGTTAAGAACCACTGAGCTAGAGGGTTCCAGTTGGATTTATATATTGAGTTGGATCCTTGGTCCCTCTGTCTATTAACTTGCGCCTTACCTTTTTCCAGCGGTGCAGTGCAGGGATCACATGAGCAGCCTCTGGCGAGAGGCTCTCACGTCCCTGCTGCTTCAGCTCCTCATGAGCTGCCTGCTCACGCGAGAGGCCTGCCTCTTCCTTCCGCAGTGCAGCCTGGGAGTTTTCCAGGCTGCGCTGGGGCAGGAAGCATGACCGGCGTGGCTCTGGAGGCTCCGCACGCCAGGTAAGTGCACGAGGGGCCTGGGAGCAATGAGCAATCACGCACCATTTTCAGCCTCTAGCCAAAAATGAAAAGGTGTGCAATCGGTGCCTGCCGGCCCCTGGAGCATTGCACGATTGTGAGTGCATCATACAGATCACTCCTCACAATTGCATGACGCTCCAGGTGCCCTTTCGCATGGCAAATGCTGTGCAGAAAGGGCCTCTGTTTGGCAGTGCTTTCCTGTAGTTTCAGGCTGGATTCTGTTCAAGCTCAAGGGTGCAGCTGAGGAGTATTGGTGGCAAAATGAGGGCATTGTCTTCCCTAAATAAGAATTCTACCCCCCCAGTGAAATTTTCCTTCAGTCCCAAATTTCTAGCATTGCAACAATTTAAAACTTCTATCGAGCTTTTAGAAATGTATACAAAGAAAAGGTGAAGACAAGTAACCTAGGAAATGTGAAGACAGCAAATACAAGAATTCTAGGTGTTAATAACTTTTAATATCTCATCCTTTGCAGTGCTAGAAATTTGGGGACTAGAAAAAAATTATCTGGGGGCAAAATTCTTCTTTGGGAGTCAATGTTCTCATTGCACCCACAGCCACTCCATCCCTAACTCTGTCTGGTGTTCTTTGGTAATCTCTGACCCAAATTCTACCCAGCTCCAAACCATGCTAAGGTTCTGAAATGAGACAAGTTCTTATATGTTGAAGGTGTAAATGGGAGGCATTTCAAAACTAATCACAGGTAATGAACTACAAGAATTAAAATACCAATAGTTTTTAAAAGTCAACAAAGGTGTTATTGTGAGTAAAGATGATCATATTCTAGAACCCGTGGATCTGATGAAGCTACAGACAGAAAGAACCTACAATCAAGATAATCATTCTGTGTTTGCCAAATTCTGCCTATTGGTGAAGCATTCAAAATATTTGCCTTTTCCCTTATGGTTCTTTAAGTGAGTTGTATCGTGTTTGTACAGATAGTGGACAAAGACTGTAAATATATGTCTCTAAACTCAGTATGAGATTCTGTTTCTCAGTTTGTTTGTTTTATAAAATAAAGTGCTTCTGTCTGATCTCTGCATATCATTTCATTTTGCTCTAAGTCTCATTGAGCCACATTGGATTTATTCTTTGTAACTCCATATAGAATCAGACTGTAAATGTCTAAACAGATGTTTCTGTGGTCAACCCATTCTGATTTTAAAAAGGGATTTCCACACAATGACCATTACAACATGAGAAATCACTTTCAAGCAGAGAACAGAGAAAACAAAATGTCACAACATTTAAATCAGTTTAAAATGAAGCGCAGAAATATCTAAAGTTTCCATTTCCTTAATTTTTGTGTGTTTTCAGTTACTCTAAAGTTACCACTGAAGTCTTCACTGAATAAAGTTTTTGTCATTACATTTCTGAGGCCCTTTCCACAACTTACTTTTTCTCAGCGCTAGGGCGCAGGGATCACGTGAGCAACCTCTTGCAAGAGGCTTTCGCATCCCCGCTGCTTCAGCTTTACAGCTGCTGCCTGCCGACCAGCAGACAGCGTGAAGGCTCTGCCTCTTCCTTCCCCAGCACAGCCTGGGATTTTCCCAGGCTGCGCTGGGGCAGGAAGCACGAGCGCCGCAGCTCCAGAAGCTCTGCTCGCACAGTAAGTGCACGTGGGGCCCTGGAGTGATGTGTGATCACGCACCATTTTCGGCTACAAGCCGAAAATGAAATAGTGCGTGATTGGCGCCTGCCGGTACCAGCAGCACCACGCGATTGCAAGAACGTCATGTGGACGGCTCCTCACAATCGCACGATGCTCCAGAGGCCCTTTCACATGTCAAATGCCATGCGAAAAGGGCCTGAGTGTACAGTCAGCCCTCCATATCCATGGATTCAACCAACCAAAACTTGAAAAGATTTTTTTTTTAAAGCCAAAAAGCAGATTTTGAGTTCACCATTTTATTTAAGGGATGTCATTTCACTACACTACTGTACACAATGGGACCTGAGCATCCATGAATTTTGGTTTCCATAAGGGGTCCTGGAACCAAACTGATACTGAGGTCTCAGTGCATTTGTGATATTGATAATGACATGAGTGAACTCTCTACAGATCTAGCAGGTGATCAAAACAAGAAGTGTTAGAGCTCTCAAAGTAGTGTTTATTTCTTTCCTGGATTTATACTTCACCTTTCTACCAAGGAATGGTACTCAGAGGAGTTTATTTAAACAAACATATGTCGTCCCTTTGCAGAGCAATATTTGTGTATTTCAGAGCTCAGAGAATTTTCCCCCCTGTCATAGGGACATGGCCTTTTCTGTGGTAGCTCCACATTACTGGAAAGTCCTCCTTGAAGATACTCCTATTTTGCTGCCCTTAAACAGGATTCATTCCATCTGCATTTGATTAATTTTAGTACATTGTGTCTTTAACAAGAATTTTATCTGCTCACCCACTACTACTATTTATTTTTTAATGATTTAATTCCTAAATACTGTTTCAAGGGGAAATGACAATGTATTTTGTATTTTAATTAGCTTGTGATCCACTTTATGTGTTGACTTTTATACTGAAAAGTATATGATTTGCCTATAAAATAAAGTAAGTATGTAAGGCCTCTGCAATGTTAGAGATACAACTTGCTTTTGAATCTCTGCATCTGGGTGATGGAAAATTGTTGGTACTACTGTTAGGGTGAGACCTAGAGATGGATATCTGATCCCCCATTTGAACAAAGTGGACACTATGGCACCAAATACACAAAGCCTGGCAGGAAGGAAAGCAATATCAACTGAAAGAAAAAATTTATCTTAAAATCAAAAAGGTGTGGACTGTAAACTGTTCAGTCTGAGTCTAAAATGACTTCATTGTGCCCCTAGCTAGAAAGTGTACACCAGTAATGAAACCACATGTGGAATGATTTAACCCAATTGTACAAGACGGTGGAGCTGGTGTGGCTCTCTGACAATATCTGCCATGATATCTCACTGAGCTGGCTGTGACTCTCTTGATAGTGGTGCAAATTACCATACATTCCACTCAGCTAGGGATGCCATAATCTATTTCCTCAAATGCAAATTATTTAAAGTATTTACATTCTAATCTTGCAAATTCATCACATTAATTATTGCATTTTTTCCTTCCACCATGCTTAAATCTTCAGGATATTTTTACACGTAAAACTGGTCTGAGAGAACTGATACAGAGTAATGTTTAACAAGCTGGACCCAAGTTCAGATTTCTGCTTGGTCATATAATTTACCATGCAATCTTGGGCCACAACTGTCCCTCTACAGACCTATTTTACAGGCCCCCTCTCTTGTTTGCACTCCATTACTCATACCAGTCACTTTTTCTCTCCTCCCTCCCTCCCTCCCTTGCCTCACCTCCTTCTCTTGAATGTGTTCTGCCCTTACTCTTTGCACTCTGCCGCTACACCTCTTGCCCATCATTTCCCTACTGCCCTCGTTTCAGTTCCCTCACGCTCACAGTGCATCCCTCCTTTGATTCTTGTGCTCTGCCACTCACGCTATTCACTCTCCCTTTCCTTGTGCAGGTGTGGACTTGTTTCTTGCAGAACAATTTCACAGAAGAATGGCTCCACATTTCCCCCCATATCTTGGCTTCTACAAGGACTACCACACTATTGCTACTTTAGAAATGGAGGGTTGGAATCCCAGTCAAGTGATTGTCTAAGCAGTCAGTGGCATGCCAAGAATGTGTGTAAAACCCAACCATATCAGAGGTATGGCAACCCTAGGGCAGGCCAATCCCTGAAGTGTAGGTCTAGACCTAACCCCTGAAATGCACGTCAAAGCAGTTTCCATGTTCTGTGGTTACTTCTGAAGTGAGGTTTATGTATTCCCTAACAAAGATTGACAAGTGAAACACAGAACATAATCACACTAATCTGCACAAGTTTTTTATATTCGTATCATTTTTATTGAATGCATACAGTGCTCAGGTAAGAATTTGAATCCCTTGAATGCAAGCCTTATTTAGTTTTTAGTTTGGCACAGGGCTTGAGGGGAATAAATTGGTGAGTATATATGATAAGCAGAGAGAGGAAGAGAGAGAGGTGTTCAATGTCTTGGCTTCCAAAAAAGTTGTAAACTATATGTATGTAGCAAAGGGATTGCCAGGTCAGATGTATCCCAGGCCTTACAATTTCAAGGCCAAAAACTGAGACTTGTGATGCCTCAGGAACAGGCCTTGGTAATATTACAATGGTGATATTGCAGGGACCGACACATGGTGCTGTGGTTAAATATATTTTATGCATTATTATGCATCAGTCACAGTTACTCAGAGTATGCTATTCAGATAAAAAACTCCATATGCAACAAATGAGGAAAATCACACACACATACACACACATACATACACACACATACTTTTCAAGGCACTGCTCTTGCCCAGAGATTCCTCCTCCTTGCCTGTGGATTGGAGAATAGGGGCCAGGCCCTGAGACTCAGAGCTAGACCTGGAAATCTGGCAACACCAATATAACAGCATTATAGGAGAAACAGGAAAGCGGACAACAAACAAGAATTCTTTAATATCCTGGGGTTTGCAGTTATTTGTGAATAACACTCTTCACAATGTGAGTGCGAAACTTTTAAAAGCATTTCCTACTTTGGGCAGCTTTGTAAGACCTGCTTTAATTAGAATACTGACTCACATGCCAACCCCCTCCCCATTTGTTTACATTAACAAAGGACACACAACCACAGAGGGGGGTTTGGGGTGGGAATAAAGCCTACAGCATAGGAAAACCTTGGCCAAAGATAGTGCAGACAAGAGGTACCTAATTCTTCACCATTTATTCCAGAGTCATGTAAAACCCCATGTTGGGGGAAAACCATGGCACACAGTGAAAGATTCCTGAAATGTACCAGCATGGTATAGTGGTTTGAGCATTGGACTATGAGCCTAGAGATCAGGATTCAAATCCCTGCTCAGCCATGGAAATCCACTGGGTGACCTTGGGTGCATGACACACTCTCAGTCCCAGAAAACCCTGTGATAGGTTCGCTTTAGGGTCACCATAAGACAAAAAAGACAACAACAACAACATTAGTAATTTTTTGACAAGCAGACATGCCTGAACTTTCATCAAAAATGATCTAGGTACCCACGCTGGATGATTTGTTAAAACTCTAGACAATGAAAAAAGAGCAAAAATCAAGAGAAAAATATCAGACTTGCACAATTTGAACAGTGTAACTTCCCTTTCCTGGCAATAACCAAAGATGTTGTGTGCTGATGGAAAAATGGGTTATCATAAAAGGAACTCCAGAAATGACCTGATGCCACAATCTCAGCCTTCTGTGTTGCAAGTGAGTGAGAAATGGCTTCTTTACAGCCTAACAATTCAAGGAATAATGACCTAGCAGTGCTCCACTGTGTATTGGGGCTGTGAGATATATTTTTTGCCAGGAAACAACAAATAAGAACAAACGCTTGAGAAGAGCAAAGATACGTAAATCCTCAAGCACACCAGAGAATTCCCATGTTGTGACAGAAGTAATCTATAAACCATATAACCAATCTGAAATATATTAGGTATGATTGCAAACATTATTTGTCTCCTTGCCAGAGACAAGCTGGACGCCAATAGGCTGAGGTGTGTGATAGGTGAAAATCTGGAGAGTTCTCATTTTCACTGAGCATTGATGTTGACTTTTTCTTCTCAAAGAAAAATCCAGGGGGTGAGTGGGGATTCATAATGGCTTGAGCTGGGGGGGACCTACAAAATCAGTTTAACCAAGGGTTCACATATTTTTTATTCTCCCAGGACTACTTCAATGAAAGCTGAGAATTATTAAGGCTTACTAGTCACATCATGGTGAGACAGAGGCAGACCTGGCTACAGAATGCTAGTGGAAAGGAATGGCATTCTTATTGGCATCATTTACCATTAATATCTAATCATTTTTTTAAATTTAGCCAGTTTTTCACCTTTGCAACAGGAAATTTTACAGTTAGCTTTCCTCAGACTACATGTAGACATTGGCTTTAGAGGTACTGTGAATCAGCTTTAGAGGTACTGTGAATCAGGCAGAATTTGCTGACGCAATGAATGTATATGAAGGAGGTATATTTTTTTTTAATTATGATTATTCTTCTCCTGAACATCCCTCTGAAAGTATTTTGATTTGTCTGCTGTCATATCAATACTGTTTCTCCTTTCACACCTAACTTGTAACTTATTTCCTAAGATAAAGTCTTCCAGACTTCTATCCAGCTTCTTTTTAACTCTTTCTCCTATAACACTTGTTGTTTGTTGTTGTTGTGTGCCATCAAGTTGCTTCCAACTTGTGGCAATTCTAAGGTGAATCTATGACAGGATTTTCTGAGGCTGATAGTTTCTGATGCACTCAGGGTCACCCAGTGGGCTTACTCCTTCTCTTTTATTATCTATTCTTCTTGTTGTTGTTAAAAACATTAATCTTTGAGCTCTCTTTTTAATTCCTTCAGTGGTCTTTCTAGTCTCTTCCCCTCAGAGAAAGAATAACTTATTTCCTTCCTCCATCTTCTTTTGAGCATCTCTGTCTTCTCCCAACCCCTGCCTTTTCTCCCTCACTATCCATACAAGTGTACACACACACACCCTTCAGTTGCTAGCATCACTGCTCAACACCAGATTGTATTAATGTAGAGCAAGTGCCAGTCGTTGTGGAATCAGAAGTCAGTGGCATAAAAAGAAGTTTACTGGCTGGCTGTAAATTGGGGCAGAATGAATCGGGTGTGAGTCCATACGTGATGTGAAGATGCCGGCAGTGTCATTAGAGGTTCTGGGCACTTCTTTCTCTTTCGCTCTGTTCATCTCTTTGACCTTCCTCACCCCTACCTGCTCCGCCATTCTTTCTCCTCCTCTCACTTTCATTTAGGTCCTCCATTCATCCATTTGCTGTTTCCTCTTTCTTTCCTGCCCTTCAGCTTCAGATGCTACAGCTTTGTTTCCTAACCGTTTCCCATGCCAACATGTGCTCCTTCACCAAGGTTGCCACTTTGTCTGGTTGGCCAGGTATTATCCAAATCCTAGCCATGCCACCCAGTGGCTGTTTATACCACTAGCTCTCCCATATTATCAGCATTAATCCTTTGGTGTTTTCCCCCCACAAAGGATGTCTCTATCCCTTCCAGGTTTTTTTTCCTGTTGTATGACCCAAAACATTTAGTCAATATTTTGCTCAACTCTTTTGCAAGAAACAAGTCTGTTGCTATTTCTCTGTGTGTTCAGCCAGTGAGTGAAGTCATAGCTCTAACTGATATTTTCAAGGCCTTAAAGACTTAAAATGATAGAATTGTGCATAAATTTTAACACTGCAAAACTGCATAGCAATAATTATGCACGTAGAGCCCTGCATTTTTCTCTGTTTTTTTCATTCATTTCTGTACAATGGGAACATTTTTCAGGGATATTTTCTTTTTCAGGCTGCAATCCAGCCTATCCACCAAGAGACATATTGATCTCAGTGACACTCACTTCTGAATAGACTAGTATAGGATTGCAGTACATAGGAAGCCTTCACACGTTCAAAAGCAATGGATTGTCATGTCCATTTTTGTAAACAAAAGCCAAGGATGATGATGATGATGATGATGATGATGATGATGATGATGATGATGATGACGACAATAACAATAATAACTACTGCTGCTGCTGCTGCTACTTTACCATGCAAACCACCAGTTTCTCTACATTTTTAGCATTTATATTTCTATACTGCTTTATAGAGTCAGGCACTCTCTAAATGGTTTATAGTGTGTTTAGCTAATTGCCCCCAACAAGCTGGGTGTGCGTTTTACCAACCTAAGGAAGGATAGAAGGCTGAGTCAAGCTGGAACCCTGGCAGGACTGAACTTACAACCTTGTGGCTGCAGTACTGGCATTTAACCACTGCACCACCAGGGCACATTAGATCAGTAGTCCTTACAGCAGTCCTAACCCTAAATCAGGTCGGTATGACTGTCCCCATTTGGAAGATCAGGGAATGAGAACAGACACCATAAAATAATTTGGTAGGAATTATGCCACTCTGTATTTAATGGTCACAAGAAGGAGAGTGGTCTAGTTTTAATATGTATTGCTTTACCTACCTCAAAATCTTTTTGTGACTCTTTCTTGGTCAACCTACTTCCACATTCTTTTTGTGTGGGGGAACCTGCTGCACTCTGGCTCTGGAAATTTTTCTAGGTCTGGAAGAGGTGTTTGCAGCAGCAGTTGTTGTTCACTTGCCTGAACACTGTTGTTCATGCCTTGAGCATGCTGCAGGTCTCTAGGTCTGACAACTTTTTCTAAATTTGAAATGTTTGCTTGTCACCTTTTGTTTTTTTTTTCAATCACTTGCTTATACTCTCTGTATGGACTTTGGCCATGCTACACGTGCCTGGGTCTGATACCTTTCACTGGTCTGAAAAAGGGTGTTTGTCATTATTTTTTAGACTGGCTTCTGAGGCAAATGTCGCAAAAGCTGGTTTTTATTTTTTTGAATTGCATTCCAACCTTTGTGGAATTTCCATTTTTGGGAAAGTTGTACCTGTTGAATGCCTACATCTTCTGGAACTGTTAAAGGCATAGACAGTAGTGGCTGGTAGTAAAACTACTCCAGGTTTTAATCTCGGCTTTGAAGGAGCTCTCCAAGGTGCTGAACCATGATGCTAAACAGAGCTGGCAGCTTGGATAGCTCTTTTAAACTTAGCCAAAAGCTGGGATGGATTCCCTGCTCCAGTGACATGGGAGCCACCATGTGAAGAGCTCACAAAGAAAAGTGATGCACAAAATAATTTTGTGAGGCAGGTGTGGCTTATCAGCCATTCCATAAGCCACACTACATGCAAACAATTTAAGCAAAACTAAACCAAACATCTATTTCCTATTTATAAAACAATTTTGAAAAGAGTGGTTTTGATTGGTAAATTAATGGGAGGGTGACCAACTAACCCACTACATTAGTTGCCTAGTGAGCACATAATTTGGATAACATGCAAAAGGAGCCATCTGAATTTGGAGGATTAGAATATGGCAGCCCTACTGTGCACTGTGCTTGCAGGAAGCTACCGTTGTAGTCAGGAAAACATTATGAATGGATCAATTGGTGTTATTGCTGCATGCCCCTCATAAGGGTCCAGTGCTGAAGAGAAAAGTTGTAGCTTCCTTCCTTTCTCCCCGTCATAAGTCACTTCATCAGTAACTCTTTGAGTGTTGTATGAGTAACTGAATGAAAATGCATAGGCTCAGCATCTTAATCTTGGATATAGGTTCACATATTTGTGTGCTGTGGTCCATTTTGTTAGGTATGCATGTGTGCTCTTTCTTTTTCTTTCTTTCTTTCTTTCTTTCTTTCTTTCTTTCTTTCTTTCTTTCTTTCTTCTCATTTATTTATTCATATATACTGCCACTCCTAGAACAATTAAAACAGGTACACAGAAGCAACTCAGATTGCTTCTAATCTGGCCTTGACTGTTGGATCAGTCCAGTAAAAGGTTTGCTGCCCAGCAGGTGGAGCAGACATAGGATGAAGAACTAGCCATGCATCTTTCAGCTGACCATGGTCCACAGTTTGAGAAATGCTGCCACAAAGCAAAGTTTCCAATGGATGTTAATGAATAAGTGAGGAAGGATAATGTGATATGTTCATGGAAGCCAGAATCATATGTCATATATTCATGTTAATGGAAGCTAGAATTGTTCAAACAATTTTAGAATGACAAAGTAGCAATTGACTATAATTGGTCATCCCTTTTGAGTCTCAAGGCGGCCATTCTATAGAACATCTATATTACACAAGGTGAGACTGTACATGAATATTTTTCAGTCCAATAGTTGACAAGAAGGTTTTAAAGTAGCAGAAATAATAAAAAGGAATTTTAAAAGTAACAGAAAGGAAAATTTTGAGGATATTTATAGGGCAGGAAAGGCTCAGGGCATTTTGCAGAAAAGTAAATGGCACCCCCACCCCATTATATACAAGGGGGAAAAACACCAATGACAACCGAGTCAATTTGGCACCTGAAGCACAAAATCTAACCTTGCATAAAAAGTAAAAATAAAATAATAAATTTAATCTGCTGTTTCCCCTTTCTCAGCAACCCAAACTGGTTGCTGGAGATTGGTTACCTTATACTACCTTGTAATAAGGTCAACCCAGCTATAGGGCAACAGATACGCCATTCCTGTTCTGTATAGCAGTGCACCTCACATTGTAGACAGTTTCCTTGCTTTATCATTGTAACATGTAGTAACTACATGTTATCAAATGACTGTATAATGGCTATATATCCATTTATCTTCCCTGCATCTCCTATATTTAAAATCAAATATAGATATATTTCAAAATACATTGGAAACACTATCTCCAGAATCTTTTCTTGCTCCTATTATTTGAATATAGTAGTGAATCCTCTCCAGTTTTCAGTATGAAAACTATGGGAGCTGTCCATGGTGCTTAATCCTATTCTCAAAATAGGTTCAACACCTTGGATATGCTTAACACTCAGACTAAAATCCAGAGTGAATTTTCCACCACATTGGTATTTTATTTTATTTTATTTTATTTTATTTTATTCTCTGCTTTTCTCCCATATGGATCCCAAGCTCATGGTCTGGTGGCCATAATGCCCAAGGTCATCCCATGTAATGATAAGAAAGGAGAGTCGAACCTTGTGGAGACTGTGTGCATGTGTATTTGGGTATAAAATCTGCTTCTGGAATTCTTTCTTAGCTATGCATTTGATCATTCTCTTCAGAAAATTGTCTCATGAGCTCTAAGATTAGCTCCAAGCTTAGAAAATGAAACTTACCCACAGGTAAAGAGTACAACTGAGTTCATCTGCATTTTTAAGAAAATGAAGAGGAGCACATCCAGGGACGGAAATTTCCCACAGACAATAAGGAGGTACCTTATTTATGTGCACTCATGCTGTATACTCAATCAATGGAATACAGGGCAGTAAAAAAGAGTTATATCACACTGTGAGCTCTGTGTCTCTGTATTCTATGTCACCACTGCTACCTCAAGCTTTATTAGATCCCACAGTCTAAAGCCCTGAACAATGATGGCCAATGTGCAAAACCTTGTTTTCCAGTTCCCACTCCAGTTCAGACCTTGCCATACTGAGGAACAAGATCTGAAAAGAAATTCTATTAGCATTCACTTGAATGTTAACAGAACTCTTCACATCATCAGGAACCCAAGGGAAGCAAGGTGGTCAAAAGTCTGAATTTGCCAGAGAAAATTATCTAACATTTTGAGAATGGCTGTCAGCAGCGGATGTTTGGGAGGATGGTGCTGATCTAGCTCGAAGATTGCTTGGGGTTATTGGCCATTACAATTATTTGCGTGCTTCCTGTTCCATTTGTATAGTTGTAAATCGGAGGTGAGCAACTTGTAGCCAAACTAATTTAAGCTGTGCACCTCTCCACTATATTATGGTGGAGAAAGCCAGCGTGGCATAGAGGTTTGAGTGTTGAGTTTGGGAGACCAAAGCTCAAATCCCTGCTCAATCACAGAAACCCATTATGAACAAGTAACACTCTCACAGCCTTAGGCAAAAAGGCAAAGACAAGCCTCCTCTGAATAAGTCTTGACAAAAACACATCCAAGGATAAGGCTGCCATGAATTGGAGCCCATGTGAAGGTGCATAATAAGAACAAATTAGATCCAAGAAAGGCTAGAATCTCTGGCTCCTTCCCAGCATTACGTAAAGTAATCTCATGGTGGTAAAAATAACCACTACAACCTTGTCATTGCACAGAGACCATTTTAAAAAGGCAAATATACAGAGCATGGACTGGCTTGCCATCTGAGCATTTTTCAGTCCATCTACAGGAACAGAATACATAACATGAGATGTTTTGAGCATTTCATTTACAAAAGAAAAAGCTCTGGGTTTTTGGCCTTCCTGAAAGTAATAGCTTCTCATTGTTCATAATCCCAGATATTCACGGACTGACTGGTCATGACCACACTTTGAACCCTTGATGAACCATGACTCAGGCTCTGGAAGAATGATGTGGTGGAAAAGCTGCATATGCCCATATCTGGTCAGTCATCCTTTTCGTGAGGTGGTGTCAGAATGTTGGGGGGGCATTCACTAGTAACACACAGTCCTTTTTATTCTTATTATTCTGTTTTGGCCTGGTCTGCAGTTAGCATCATATGGAATTATGACAGGCTGCAGTTCTACAGTGGTAACAAAGAGCATGTAGCATAGCACAGGAGGTCCCAGGCATATTCATTGCTATACATGAGAAACCACACAGATAAAAACCACCTTTCAAATTCAAACACAGCTTTAAAAAGACTGTCTGTTACTACAGCCCTCACGATCTAGGATCATCATTTTGTTCCACATTGCTACTTGAGCTCCAGCTAAAATTTTACATAATTCTGTAGGTAACAGTGCACATATGCATATGTTTTGAACAACTGCAGTGTCTGCCAGACCAATTGTACTTTCATCTCAGCAAATGTTGGTGACAGCTGCTCATGCTCATTTAGCCATCTCCACTTGGCTGTGGCATGTCCGCACGTTCAAACCAATGACCACTTTCTCTGCAACTACCTGGTCTAATTAGCTGTTGACTATAGTTCCTCTTCCCTTTCAGCAAATGGCAGTGAATCCATCCATGTATTCCCATAGGGTGGAAGTCTGCAAATTGCATCTGTATGGGTATGATGTGCTGGTTAGACTTAGACTTGAGAGATCTGCTTTCAAGTCCTCACCGAGCAATGAGCTTCACTGGGTGGCTTTGAGTCATTTTTCTGTAGCTTGTCCTACCTAACGAGGTTGTTGTGGGGATAAAGTTGGGGGGGGGGAGGAGGAGGAGGAGGAGGAGGAGGAGAATCATGTAGGCTGCCCTGAGACAACTAGAGAAAAGATGGAACATAAAGAATAAGTAAAACATAACATGACATAAAAGTGGAACTTCCAACATGCATGGAAAACTTTGAATCCATTTCCCATATCAGCTGTCCTTGGATCACATAGTAGGTACTTTTGCAAAAATCATCCCAGATTATGGACACATTCCTGATGAAGGTATGAAACCTCATGATGGTATGATGATGAGAGAATATAACTCCTCTGTTAAAACAGCTTCACTGGGTATAAGACAGAATTCAAAATGCTGGTCATGACCTGTACAGTTTAGGTCCAGACTATTGGAAAGACCATTATCTCCCTATATGAACCTCCTGGAGCCCTGCTGGGGAAGGCTTTCTCTCAGTCCCACAACCATACCAGGCTTACCTATTGAGAGCCTCCTCAGTGGCTGCTCCCACCCTGTGGAATTCTCTTCCAAGGGAGGCTAGACTGGCCCTCTCCCTGCTTTCCTTTCGCCAGCAGACAAAAGACTTTTTTTTCAAGCAGGCGAGCTGGAGAGTGATCTGGGGAGCTTTTATTTATTAAGTTGTTCTTTAAATATTCTAAGTTTTGTAGAATTTTATATGTTTTTAGTGTCTCTAGTTGTTTTACATTTTTTAAACTTTTTTGGAAGCTACCTTGGGTCCCACTTTGGGAGAAAAGGTAGCATATAAATACAATAAATAATAAATAATTAAACTATCAGATTATGCAACTCGCATTAAAGGTGGAGGAAGGATGCTCTTGTATTCATGTCTTGTTTACCTGCCCTCTATGGACCTCTGGTTGGGATCCTGTAGGAGGAGTGGACTATGTTTGGGCTTTGGGTTTGATCCAGCATGCTCTTCTGTTCTAAGGCCAACTCATGCAGGCCACATGGTGCTCCAAGCACATCGAAGTACATTTTAATAGCAATGATGCCAATACAAGAGTATATTAATTGAACAAAACACAGAGCCAGGTCCTAGGGGTATAACTAAGGGAGCGGGCATTAGGCCATTGCTCCCCAATAAGAATTCTGCTGCTCAAACAAAATTTTACTTTGGTCTCCAAATTCCTAGCAGTACAGTGAATGAGACAATTATTCACACCTAGAACTTTATATTTTATGTGTTCTCATTCACTTCTTTGATAACCTTGCCTCCCTTATTTCTTTGGATGCCTAACTTGTAGTGCCAAGTGATCAAATGAAGTTTTAAGATACTATAATGCTAGAAATTTGAGACTGAATGAAACTTTAGGAGGGTAGAATTTACTGGGAGGCAATACCCTCATTTTGCCCCTCCTAGAGCTGGTTCTATTGTTAGAGCAGATTTGGGATGTCCTAAAAGGACAAGAAATGTTTGATTGTGTCACTATTGCAGGTATACCTCAGATAACAAAGTAGATGTTTCTGTGGGCTTTATTTCTTTAACAGAAACTTTGGCACCAGAAATAGAAATAACATGGGAAACAATAGGGATGGGTTCCTGCAAGAAAAAAAGAAAAGAAAAGAGCAGTTCAACATAGTTCAACAAACTTTTTATTCAGAACTAACATTACGCACATGTGAAATGAAGCAACCTGGTTTGTATAAGTAAACAAACAAATTTTGAATCCTCCAGAGACCACTTGAATGCTTCTTCAAAATGGATCCTGGGATGGTTTTTTCTTTCTTTCAAAAGCCTCCTCTTTTCTTACAAATTCCATTTTGGTGGTGAAACTTATATATCTATACTTTTTAAACATACCAGTGCAACCTGGTGAGGGAGACTAACCTGCTTTCCCCTTTTCTTTCTGTTTTGTTCTTCATATATTCTCAGTAATTATAGCACTCCTTCCATTTCTGTGAAAGTTAGGGGCACATGAACCCCGCAAAAGTAAAAATATTGCAAATAAACTGAAGCCTATTTTAGAAGCAGTGACAGGGACAGCAGTGGCCAAGGGAGCTCCTCACCACCTGCTCCTGATCCCTCTCCTCTCCCTGTCCCTGGCAGCCTCCTACCATCCAGTGCCTTCCCTCACTTCTCTTCTCCAGCTCCTAACACCTTTCTCCAGGCCCAGCAATAGTAACCCCTCACTCCTCTTCCTGCACACATTGGAAACTTCAAGCTTCTCCCAGATTCTCAGACCAGGAAAACTCAACCAGGTTTCAACGGTCTCCTTCTCCTGGTCTGAGAATCTGGGAGAGGGGTGAAATGTTTAATGTGTGCAGGAAGAGGAGTGAGGGGCCGCTGTGGTTGGAACTGGAGAGGGGCTCAGAAGGGGAGTAAGAGAAACCCGGCTCAGGTTTCTCAGAAGGAGAGTAAGAGAAACATGGTGGGAGGCTGATGATGGTCTCTCTAAAACCCAGTGGAGATTTCCTGGTCTGAGGTTCTGGGAGAGGAGTGCTGGTGCCAGATAAAGATGCTTAAACTGGCAAATAATCCAATTTGTGAAAGTCAAAGGTGCAAATGTGAAGGGCTGACTGTAACTCTGGAGGCAGCTGTTTTACCTTGCGTGTTCTATGTAAGCACACACAGCTAATGCTTTCCCCAATTAGGCTCAACAGCATGGTTTAGTGCAGACAGGCTGCTTTCCCCAGTGCCTTTCCACCATCCTCCCAGTGTCAACGATGAAAAAACACCCTTCCACCTAGACCAGAGATAAGAAAAGGTGTGGGGGCAAGCTAGGTTCCTCTGAAATGACTTTGTAAAAAGGAGCTTCTTTGTCAGAGACTCAGGGCCTTTCTGCACTACACTGTTATATAGTGCTATTATTCCCCTTTCTGTGGATTGTGGGGTTTGTAGTTTTCTGAGGCCAAAGAGCTCTCTGGCTGAGAATTCTAAAGGCCCCTCCCTAAACTGCAAACCCCAGGATTCCACAGGAGGTTGAAAGTGGAATAACAGCACTATAGTGGAATAGTGGAATAACAGGGTAGGATTCCATAGGATATTGAAACTGAAAGAATAGCACTATAACAGTGTAAGCCAGCCATGGCCTTTTGTCAACTGAGCTACTTCTGTGTGGTTTTCCTACTGCCAAAGCAGGGGAAGGGTTGCTGAGGGGATTTTCTGCCCCAAGGCATGTCCCAAAGCGAAATCGGGGGGCTTTGGATCCTGAGTTGGGTCATGCGCAGTTTTGCTTCCAGGGTATTTTCCTTGCGCCTTAGGAGGCCCTTCTGTGGCATCCTCCCCACAGCGGAGAACTCCTGAGGTCTCCTTTGATCCCCCGAGGAGGACATGCACAAGCCTCCCCGCGGGCAGAGGAGGGGGGACTCCCACCGTGGGGGCCGTCGAAGGAAGGAGTCGCGTGGACGAGGGGCGCGCGCGAGCAAGCCCGCCCCCCAGGCCAGGTGGCCCAAAAGGCGCGCGGGACGGTGGGCGGGGCGAAGCTTTCTGCGGGAGCGCGACCTGCCCGAGGGGCCAAGGATCCTCCCGGGCCCTCTGAGCTGGGCGGCTGCTCCGCTTTCTCTCGGGCTCCTTCATCCCTCGCGGCGGCGGCGGCGGCGCCTCCTCCTCCTCCTCCCCGCTCCGGTATGTGAGAAAGCCCAGCCTCTCTGGAACGGGCTAATGGTGCGCTTGACTTTAGGGCGGGGAAGAGGAGGAGGAGCAGGCGTGGATTAGAATGAAAACAGATCAGTCAATGGATTTGGGCTCCGGAGATCATCTGACTTGAGTTCACAACCCCCCAGCTGGAGGTTTCCAAAGTGTGGGAGAAGAAGAGAGAGGAAAAAGTTTGGTTTCCCCACCCCCTTCACCCCCCCCCCCGTCATCCCGGTCTTCTTCTTAAAACTTTCCTCGGCCGAAAGGAGAAATCTCGCCCCCTTTTCCCTCCCGCCCTCCCCGCAGATGCCTCTCCCTCTCCGCGCGTGTCCATGTCCTGCGCTGGGATGATGGATGGCAGGAGGGCAGGAACGCGCCAGCAGAGGAGCCGGCGGCGGCGGCAGCGGCGGCAGCAGCTCCCGAGACTTTCTTAAACTCGCCCTCTCTTTCCTTCCTCCCCGGACGGTCCTCGGTGCGCCTCCCAGGCCGGCGGAGGGGGAGCGAGCGGAGCGACGCCGCCGGGGTGCGCGGGGGCCGCAGCAGCCTCTTGGCTTTTTGAGGGGACAATAAAAGAGAGAAGCGGGAGAGCTCTCCAACGGAGCACAAAAGGAACGCCTCCCCCCCCGCCCGTGAAGTGGATGATGGGGAGCCGGACTCCCAGCCCTGCTCTGGAGGCGGAGGAGCCGCTGGCTGCGTGAAAACTTCTCTTCGGGTAAAGTTGTTTCTCCCTCGCGCTTTTCAGCCTCCCCCCCGCGCCCCGCTCCGCCTTTTCTCCTCAGCCTGTGCTTTGGGATTCCTCAGGGGCCGAGGGGGAGGCGGCCCTCCCTGCCACCCGCGCGCGCGGGGAAGCCACCCCCCTCCTCCTCTGTGAAGTCGGGGGGACGCCTTTTCCCGCCGCCGCCGCCGCCCTCCCTTGGCGGCTGGAGGGAACCGAGGCGGAGAGTCCCGCGTTTCGTCCCGCGCCCTGGCGAACCGCGATGAGGAGCCCCGTCTGGGGGAGAGAAAGAGCGGGAAGGAGGGCGGGCGGAAGGGACCGGTGGCTGAGGGCAACTCGGAGAACTTTTCTGGCGGCGCCTTCGACTTCCCTGCCGCCAGAGGGAAAGGGACCCGGCTGGGTATGGGGCGGGGAGGAGAGCCCGGGCGAGGCGAGCAGGTTGTTGCCCTCAGGGGCCGGCTGGGCTTCTGCGGAGGGGGTGGAGAACCACGCGGCTCTCCGGCTCCTTGGCTGTCGTGGATCAACTCCGTCCCCCCCGCGCCCCATTGCCACTGCTGGTGGGAGTTGTGGTGGCCCATTCAGCCCCGAGCGGCTCCCCTTGCTCTTCTCGACTCGCCCAAAGTCGCACTTAACATGACTTTGGCGGACAGGGCTGTCGGCGGGCTTGCTTCTCCACTCCTCGGGAATATCGGGGAAGGGGGCGAAGATTAAATCCAACATGATTCCTCACTAGACTGTTATAGTGCTATTATTCCACTTTCAACATCCTATGGAATCCGGGGGTTTGCAGGCCTCTCCCTAAAATGCAAACTCTGGGATCCATAGGATGTTGAAAGTGGAATAAGAGTGCTATAACAAACTAGTGCGGAAATGGCCCTAGAGTTGCCTCTCTGAAACGGATGGGAGTTGTTAGTCTGGACTAAGTTTCCCGTCCCGCTGAAAGCAACGGGGGCTGTTCTAGGGGGGACCAGTTGCTCCATGTGGCCCAGGTTCCATCTTCTAGAGATCTTCTGCAGGTTGAGTGGAGGTCCCTCCATTGCAACTTAGTAGTTTGATTTTTTTAAAAAATGTATTCCTGAGATCCTTACGGAGACATGTGCCCCGGAAGTTTTGTGTATGTGTGTGTTTGTATTGGGGCTGACGCTGGGATTTGACAACACAGTCGTCTCTCTTCAAAATCTTATCTGCCGCCCCCCCCACCGCTCCTCGCAGTCTCTCGTCAAGTATATTTGCGAAGGAATTTCAAAAATCCACCGCTGCAACTTGATGCCGGTGTGATGGGGAGAGGCATGGAGGGAACTGGGCGCCAATCCTATTAAGGAGTTGGAGCACTGAGGGGTTTCTCCCTCTCTGCATCGTCAGAATTCAGTGGTTTGGAAACAGTTATGCAAGGGTGGAGGGCACACACCGGGTCTGCTTTAGGATCACACCCCCACCCCCTGCCCAAACAAAGACGCACACACCCTTCAAAGGCTGTCAATCTGAAGGTGTCCACATCCTTGGTGGAACCACATTTTCCGGCAATAGCTGCCTGTGTTCCTCCCTCATCCCACTCTGTTCGAGGAATAGAGTCAGGCATCCAATCAAAGATGTGGATATTGTTGTTCAAATGTTTTGTGGTCCAGCATTTCCTTAAAGTGAGAAACTGTGAAGTTGCAAAGTCCTCTTTCCAGGCTCTTCCAAGCAACAGTCTTTGCCCTGTCCCTTCAGCTGTCGGTGTGTGTGCATGTGTGTATAAGGACACTTCAGAGCTATAGTACTCATTCAGTGAGGTGTTGGGGATCTGCAGAGATCAGGCTCCTTATAGTCTATGGCAATGCTTCTCAAGCAATCTGATGTGTGCAAGACTGTCACTTTTCCCCCCTATAGTCCCAGGGACTAAATTTGTGCCCATTGGGTACAGTTTGTTCTTTCTTTCTTTCTTTCTTTCTTTCTTTCTTTCTTTCTTTCTTTCCTGGAGACTTTCCAGGAATCAGCAGCCAGTGGCCCAGGAACTGGCACCAGTCCAGGGACTACCACTTTGACTAGCCCTGGTCTGTGACCTCAGTCCAATTGTCAGTCCCAACAAGACTGGACCCATGGAGTCAACGAACTTGGTAAATCCACACCTCAGTAAGTTCCATTGACTCAGGAGAGCAGTTCTAGCAATTGGAGTCAGGCCTGTGGACAGGGGTGCTGTGAAGCTATGCTTAGAAATGTTGTGAAGGCCTGGACTGCTAAAAAAACCAAGGAACACTTGACAATCTTAGATCTGAACCAGTCTTCATTTAATGCATCTCATGTGTGCCCAGGAGGACACACAAAATTTCATACCATTGTTAGTCACCTTTCACATCAAACGTCTCAGAAAAGAACAATATTATGCGAGCCCATCAAAATAACACATGGGCTGAGTGTGGGAAGAAAAAGAAAAAAGAAAAACTGAAAAGACAGATGTGGGTTCTAGCTTTCCATATATGATTAAACTGAATATGCTTTTGGGAAAACTGAAGCACTTCTAAATCATACTGATTTCAAGGATTTCAGGATCTGATGCTTGTTTATTCAGAAAGTTAACTCCCCTGTGTGCAATGGGTATTACTTTCAGGTGAGCATAACAGCACCAATCCTATGTCTGGTGACCCAATAGAGTGTGTAACAGTACAGTCCTATATCTGTTGACCCAAATGAGTTTATCAAGTCAAGTTCAGTGATGCCTTGGGTAGATTTTGTCCCTTATAGATAGCTAAATATATCTGCTTAGAATGAAGGCTGCACCTTGGTTCTGCAAGACAAAATCTATACTGGTCACTGGAAGTCTATTTTAATTTCTCTTAGTTTATAAAATTTTTCAGATCCTGTGCATATTTGGGTATGCTTTTACGACCCATGTGTATCCCTGGGTTTTGAAGTTTATGTATTATTGACTGTTATAGATAAAAAGAGCAGTTGTAAAACTTTCTCTACATTTTATGCAATCGGGTCTCTGGGGATGTCCAAGAATTTGAAAGTAAACGTTGCTCTTGCATGCTGCATAAAATAGCATTTAAACAAATATTGTATTGGCATGTCCCCTGGACCCAGAGCCAAAAGGCTAGAGTAAATAAACGATGAAATCCAAAATATACAGAAGTGGAAAAGACAGATTTCTTGCAAAGACTGTACTGATTTGATCTGTTTGTTCTAGCTACCTTAGATTTAAGTGAAAAAGTTTTTTTTAAGCAATATAAAACAAGTTTACTTACTTTTTGCTGTAAGGAAAACAGATTAGACAGCTAACTTTCACCTGGGAAAGGAAGTTTTCTAGATCAGAGTGTGTCTTTTGCAGCTTTATAAAATGCATTTGGATAGTTGCATATTGCTTATGCAATGGTCTTTGGATTTTTTTGCTGTGTG
This sequence comes from Ctenosaura bakeri, assembly GCA_948474755.1. NCBI lineage: Eukaryota > Metazoa > Chordata > Lepidosauria > Squamata > Iguanidae > Ctenosaura > Ctenosaura bakeri. Next base: position 161,641 of record CAOLHI010001422.1, read on the forward strand.
TGTGTATGTGTATGTGTGTGAAAATCCTGATGTTTGCCTGGAGTGATTTGCATGTTGCCCAGAGTGCCAGGAAATTTTGACACCTGTCAAAGTTTGACTTGCCTTCAAAATAAATGGCACATTGAGTCAAACTTCACATCTGGCAATACGTTTTTTCTTCTCTCTCTCCCTCCTTCACTCCCTCCCTTCCCCTCTCTCTCTCAATTTCTCTTAAACAAATTACCCTCAGTGGAACTTTTTGTGGGGCAATTAAAAATAGGGCAGGTTTCCAAAAGTTATTAGACAGCCCTTCCTATAATTTTTAGGTGGTGGAGGTGGAAACTCAACTAATATTGAGCTGCTTCTCTTTGGTGAACTTTTTAAAAACACTCAGGTATTTGTTTGTCAAACAGGTGATCTTTAAAAAAAGTAAGATGGGGAAGAAGATTTGCTTGATCCTGAATTTTGTTGTTGCCTCAAGCATGCAACTTTGAACTGTTCAGAACTGTAACCATGGTACTGCAAAGGATAAAATACCCCGAGGGTAGTTTCCAACATCCTTTTAATGTCTTCCTTTCTTTATATGTAAAAGGGAGAGTAGGATTGGGTGTATCCTTTATATAAATGTTAACAATTGGACATTTGTGTCTGTAGTATGATTAGTGAAGCTAAAACTCCCTTAAAGGTTGAAGTACAGTACTCATTTGAATTTGTGTGTCCTGTTTACAATATGATTATCCTGATTTAAATCAGGATTTAATGACTTACCGCATCTTTGTGGGATCTTTCTATTATTTCACTAGATGCAGAGCACCTGGAGTTCAATTCTTCTCCTTGTTGATAGAGCAGAATCTTGAGCATCTACAAGATCTGATCTGTATTCTTCAACTTGAATGTTTGTGGAAAGAGTTGAGTAGACATATTTAAAAAAAAGCAAGAAAGGAAAAAGAGTCAGCTTAAGCATAGTCATGCCTAGAGCAAGCCCACTGAAAACAATGAGACTAATTTGTGCCCTGGTAGTTTCATTATGTTTACTCTAAGAATGGCTGTATCTGGATCGAACCCAATCTTGCTGAAGAAACCAGGCTCAGATGTGGATCTGCCTTAAATATGGAAATTTGTCATGATGAGTTATTGTACAAATAGCCCTCTGCCCATGCTAAATAAAAGTTGAATGTAGTGACAAAAAGTACAGGGTGATCTTTTTTTCATTAAAAAAATCAAATGAAATATTTGAACCACTTGCCATTTTCCCCCTCCTCTCCTTGATTCAGATTTCTGAAACATGTTTCTTCATTTATAAATTACCCGACCATAAGCTACACAGATAAACACAACTGATGCATGAGTGTGTGCGTGTCTGATTGATCTAAATATTTTAAAACAACACAGGTAAAGAGGGCGAGCAGTGAGGACATTATTCTGAGACACAAACAGAAGGGTGAAGAGGCAGTTATTGAATAGCTGGAAGGAAGGTAAAAAGTCTGGAAATAGAGACATAGTGGAAGAGTCAGTCTGGTCTTTTAAAAACCTCAGATGTGTAGTATAGTCCTATGCGTGCTTAAGTTCATTGATTTCAGTAAATTCAGACCACAATCTTCTACAAATTTCCTGGGAGTAAATTCTCACTGAACCCAGCAGGACTGACGTCCATGTATACATGTAAACGTTTGTGTAGTCATGTTCATTCCCAATGAAATCTAATTGACCACTATAGTAACTTTGAAATACTCTGGTGTGCATGTGTGTATGTAAAGCAGATAATCTTTAAAACACATGAAACTACTTCTACTGATTCTAATCAGTGTTGTTCTTTTTAGCATTATTGTTAGCTTAAAATATGTGATTTCAGGTCTGCTTTGGTATACATGCACCTTGAGACTTGTAGGCTGGGGAAAATGTACAGAGGAGGCTTGTAGATTTAAATATTTAAGATTACGATGTTAGAGAAAGAATTCACAATGGCAGCTTAATTTGATTTGGCTTGCAAAAAACATTTTACAATTGCCTTCCTCTTATTCTTTTATAAGCAGCCTTTCTTACACGAACAATCTCTCTCCTAAACACATGAGAAGACTTTTGTGGAAAGTGAATAGATATTGCCAACCCTTGCTCCCTCAACTCCTGGTGGCCTACTGTAAGCCAGTTGTTTGCACTGTGTCCTGAAAGATACACAAATCCTTCAAGCTTTTTGTACTCTCAGAAGTGCCCTGTTCACAGTGGAGTTTCCAGTACAGATTAGCAAAGAAAGCAAATTCAGCCCGCAGTCACCCCAAACTCTATATTTATTTGTGTAGCAAACACCCATCCATTGCTTTCCTTACAATGAGTACACTTAACAATCTTAGCCAAGGGTTTTTGAAGGAGTATGTTAAAAAAAAGAGAGAAGGGCTATTTTAAATAGGGTGGTTGTTTTTTTTAAAAAAAATACTGTTATTATCTAATTACAGCTTCAAGCCCTCTCTAACACATCTTGGGCAGTGGATGTTTGCACTTGAGCTGCTTGTTCTGTTATCTGAATTTCTATGAATGAAGTAGGCTGTGCTGTGTTAATTTACTTGAAAAGTGTTTGACATACACTCGAAAGCAGGGTAAATATAGGCAAGAATTTGAGTTTATTTTGCTAGCATTTTCAAGGAAAAACACTGACCAGAAACTGAATCTTGAGAGGTAATTACTTCCTTTACCCACACCGCTGTAGCAAAAACTTCTTATTTAATGATCTATGGCTCCTTACTTGCACACTTCTGCACACTCGTTGGGCACTTACGGATCTTATAGGGCAATTGAGGAGGGGCTCAGAATGTTCAACAATGCAGCACTCAAGGCTAAATCACAGAAAGAGAAAGTTTGTTTAAACCGTTTTTTTTTTGGAGTATATAGCCAATCAAGGGTTGTTGCACAGAGAAGTAAGTCGCAACCAGCACTGTCTGTGTGGATTTTAAATAAAGAATGCAGACAATATTTTTTTTCCATAAATCTAATGGAAGCATAGCTGAGTGAAACTGTTTGTTTCCCTCCTAAGGTCTGGTATGGAAAATTTATTTTCTGTTAATTCTGGTCATCTAATGATGTAACAAGGTATAGATTTTCTTAGGCTAGAACCTCGGAGAAAGATAAGTGGCATTTTAATTTCTCTGTAAAAATTCTACTTACTGTGGCAGTTATGTGCAACAACCGTAAACAGAGATGCAGATCTACGAGCCTACCAATTATAGTCAGAACTTTTTTAAAAAAAAAGCAAAAACAAAAACTTCTCCCTTTTAAAAATATGAAGTATTTTTAAGTGACCCAGAAATCTTAGCACTGGGCTGTATCTTAACAAAGTACTGCAAGTTAAAATATTAGATGCTGATCTTTTAAAATTTCTGTTCTGTCCTGCGCTCCAGCTTTGATTTTTCCCATCTGAGAGAGGCACTTAAAAGATGCCTCACCCTGAGTCAAGACTTTTCTCCCTCTTCCCTGCTAGGAAGGTGGGGAGGGGTGAGGGGAGAGCCCACATTAATTTTGTGCATCAGCGAGGATAAGCTTCAAGCGGGCTCTGACATTTTGGGTTAACTTGAATAGGTTAATGTATTTTTTTTTTCTTTTAAAGAGCAGGGAGGAAGAGAGAGAGAGAAAAGGAGAAAACACATTGGTGGGAAGTGTGTTTTAACTCTGAGTACCGGATCCCCATCTATTAGCATAAGAAAACCAGTTTCAGTGCATTTACTATTGTATTGAGTGAAGAGTTCCAACAGTCCGAAGAAGAAAGAAAGTGAAAAGCTGCAAAGAAATGATGGCCTATTCAGATTATTCAGCAATGCAAAGCTCTTGGTCATCTGCCTCTGAAAACGCCAATCGGGCTATCACTTTTATCTCCTCTTTTTGCCTTTCTTTTGCCTTTTTCACACGTTCACTTTTGTCAAGGTTTATTGATCATGTTTTCTTCACTGCAAATCTGTGGAAAATTTAATGAACCAAAAACAACAGTGAAATAAAAGGAACTTTTAGCACTAGGTTGAATTCTATCTCCCCTCCCACTTGCTACCCCCCTGCTGCCTGTGCCCCCAACCTTTGAGCTAGAAATCTCGTCTTTATTGTGTACTTACTGTAAGATATACAGTAGAAAGTACAGAAAACAGCTGCACTGCTAACTGTTTGAGGGGGAAAGTTTGGATAATGTGCCTGACCTTACAGAAAGCCCAATTATAAATGCTTTTCTCTCTCCTTTGATATCTTTGTGAGGGTCAGATACTAGCCTGTGCTACTGGCAGGACTGCAGATGATAAAAGTATTTCCTTTGAGTAGAATGAAGCCCATTAGTTGCCTGGCATTTAAACCAAAGTTGCAATGATTGCGGATTACCAGTTTGTAATTTACAGCCCCAATTGTTTTAGTGTCCTGATCTTTGCTCATTCCACATCTGCCTTGCCTCTGAGCTGTCTTGGCGTGTTTTATGATGCAAATGTTTTTGTTAACTTACAAATAGTTTCAGTATCTGGATGATCTCAGGTGGCCTAGTTGAAAAGCAGCTTCTTTGCTCCCAGTTGGACTCAAACCCTGTAATTAAATTGGGGCTTCCAGAATAATGTGTGAAATACACATTTATTTATTTGTTTGTTTGTATTTCTAAGCTGCCTTTCTCCCAAAATTGGAACCCAAAGCAGCTTCCAACAATAAATATACATTAAAACCATTAAAAAACATTAAATACATTGAAAACATTAAAAACAATTAAAACATTTAAATGAATATAAAATCATAAAAACACTTTAAAGGATATTCTAGTACAACAATTATTAGAGCATGAACACACACACACACACACACAGTTCCACTGTCCTCTTTGGATCAAACAGGAAACCTGCAGAACAGTTAGTGCCTCTTCTGCCCTGTTTGTTCATAGAGCAAGATAGTAGAAATCCTATGCATGACAAACCACATAGCTGTCCTCCAAATGTATGCTTTGTCTCCTTCACCTGGATACATGGTGCTTTTCTTGGCATGAAGGATTTAACACACATTCTCCTATTTATTTCATATGAGCACTTGCTAACTTCTATAGTGCTTTCTCAAGTTTGTTGAACATCTCAGATAAATTTTATGAAAGTATAAATGCACACACACATTTTTTAAAGATAAGGCAGATAATTATCATGTAATTTGGTTATTGAGCACAGTTCAGGCCTTCACAAAATTTGTATAGGTTTGTATATATTGACAGTCTTTAATATTCACTGTAGCACTAGTTTTCCCATTGGGAAACAAAGTAGAATAAAACTAGGATTGCAATTCACTCTAGTAGGTAAGAATGGAGTTGGATGATATATCTCTGGTTACCTGTTGCTGGGGGTGAAGAAGTGGGATAAGAATCTCTGTCATATTCCCTGTATGGTAGTTTAGGGGTGCTTAGCCAGACACTGTTACAACCAGAGCACTGAATCAGATGTTGCTTTAGTCTTATTCAGTAAAATGGTCCCTTGTGACACTTAACATGGACAACAACTTGCATAAGGTGGCCTACTGAATATGGATTGGAAGCCAGAGAGCTTATAAAGATGCCAACTGAAAATCAACATCAACAGAGATAACTAGTTTTTAAAAAATAAAAAAATATTATTCTATATAGTTATGTTCTGGGTGTTAAAACTGGGGAGAGGAGAAGGACAGCTCTGTACATCACACTGACATTCTTAGAGGAAAGGTAAAATCTGAATGTATCTAAGAAATAAATAGGAAAATAATTGGTAGCAGCCAACACAGCTTCATTGTAGGCCACCTAATGGAAAAAAAATAATACTACGATTGTATGTGTATTCTACAGCAATTCATCCCAAATAGATCCCACCCCCTCCCCCAGTTAAAGATGCTGTTTAATCAACACATCTTTTGAATAGCCTAGTTATGTGTGAAGACTATACCCCAATTTATCTTCTATGTAGACCCAACAGGATTACTTGTAGAAGTATATGGGGCCAGTGGAAGTTTGTAAGCCAGCAGTGATTGTACAGGATCACTGATAAATTATGTAAATTAGTGCTTTTTGTGGAGCTTATATGTTCAGCTGCCACAATTTTTACAATCCCAAGGGCTCTTTTTGGAGCAGGCTCATAAGTTGCAGTTGCTCATATAGCTCATATGTGGGAGTGTTGCTTCGGGCAATGAGAGATTCCACATGGCTCCATCCAGGTGCCTCTGTGTGACCCCCCCCCACTTGATTGGAGACAAGTGGTTATTCAGAACCCACTGAGTGAGCTCTCAGCTGTAGCATCCTTTTTAAGAAATGATCTGAGCTGGGATAGGAGCCTACATCCAAACAGGTAGAAGACAGTGTTTACCCAGATTACTTGTGGCTATTCGCTCAGTCACTTTGTTTCCCATTTTCTTAATGTAGGAGATGTCTCATTTGTTTAAGTCATCATGCTTTCCTGCACTAGCCACATTCCTAGATCAACGTGAGTCTCTCCCAAGATATGAACTCATTCCCTACTTTTCCCCCTTGTCATCAGATGTGGCTGGTGTCTTCCCTGTTGGTGGGACAGTGAGTCTGCTTTGGGTTTTAGTCCAAAGTTTAATAAAGCTTTACTGCTCCTTTAAAATTTGGACTCAAGCCCAGGGCAGGTTCACTGTCTCACTGTCCTGAGACTCACCAACTGCCTCTTTGGTATGACATGACATCCATTAGAGGTCTGAATATGGATGTGAAAGGAACTGGGTATATGAGCCTGTAATTCTTGGATTCCATACTTATATACAGAAGAGCATTTTGTTATTCCTTTGCATCTGCTCTTAAGAACTGCTGGCACTGTTTTTGCAGGGACAGGGGAGGTCCTATACGTCACCTGCCACATGTTTACTCAAACACAGCAATGAGTTTGGGAAAACTGCTCTGTTGGATGTCACCTCCCAGAATCACCTATCTAGCACAGCCATTGGCTGTGGAAGCTGACATTCCCCCCCCCAAAAGTCACTTTCCCAACCACTGTCATAATCTATGGGTTTGTAAATTGTATGTACTGAGGAGTTAAAGCCCAGGGGCTGAAACCAGGGGGCATAATCTTAATCTCTCCTCCACAAGTGCATTTCTATATGGAAGAGCATGCAAATGGGACTATAGTAAATAGTTTCCCATGTATACCCTACAGCCATTTGGAGTGTGTGCTCATCCAGATATGCAGTCAACTACACTGGATTACACTGGTATCTAATTGTTTGACCCATAATGAGTACTTAAACAGTTTGTGGGGGTAGATATGAAGTTCTAATGCTGTCCATTGCAATGCTGTACATCTTACATAGGCCTCTCTGGCCGTCTCCCATCCAGATTCTTCCCAGGCTGAAACCTATTTTGCTTTAACAAAAGGTATGTTCAGATAATGCCACACCTCCATGTTCAGTGAATACGTAAGGGGAGCCATGTGTGGCCATGTGTTTGGCATCAATCACATTAGTGCAGAATGTACAGCCCATAAGTGTGGCTGGATACCATCCTAGCAGCATAACTAGTGGGTGTAATCCATTGCCAATCATACATTCACTGTATTTTTGAGGAGAGTTCACAGATGGGAGATAAGGGGTAGATTCTGAGATCATAGCAAATTCACAATTTTATGAAGAAGCCAGCTTGTTGATGTAAAACAAAAAAACAAACCAAACAAAAAAACCCTTTGTTCTCAGCTTTATGGAATGACTCAGTTTCTTGGTGACTGGTTTCATCTGCAAGTAGGAATGGCTAAACAAATCCAGCAGAGGTTTCTTTAACATGATATGTGCGCTAGGTTCTCTGGTTTACCAACATATCAGAGTCATAATCCGTGGTTAGTTTTTTGGCTTATGATTTTGGCTTATCTAAGGAAAGACAAGATAGGACTCCTCATCATGATAACCAAATCACAAACATGACACCCTGCTTGCTGCTTGCAACAATAAGCCAGGGTCCTACACCATAATCTAAGCTGATCTGTGTCTTTATGCTGAAAAAAGTAATTGGATATTATACTTTCCAACATTTCACTGATGAAAACCAGGACATATGAGGCCAAGCAACATCAGATGGCAGAAGTTATCGATGAGGAAGTGCACACAAGCTAGGAGAAACTGCAGCAGTTTGCTTTTGCCTGAGTCTACTAGGAAGGGCAAGATTCTGGCCCCTCCTCCACTCTCCTTCATGTTGAGTTAGTTGATTAGAAATTAATTTCGCACTTTAAACTCAGTTTGCAGCAACTGAAGTAAGCTGAGGACAAAGGGAGGAAGTGGGAGGAAGAAAAAGAAACCAGGACATTTTAAAATGCTGAAAAAGTTGGACAAGAGAGGATTAACCAAGGACATTTCTGCACCACAGTTATCGTGCTATTATTCCACTTTCAACATCCTGTGGAATTCTGGGGTTTGTCGTTTACTGAGGCCAAAGAGCTCTCTGGCTGAGAATTCTAAATTGTCCTTCCCTAAACTGCAAACCCAAGAATTCCACAGGATGTTGAAAGTGGAATAACAGCACTATAATAGTGTAGTGTGGAAATGCTCTAAGTCTGTTCCTGTCAAATCAGGACAGTTGAAGGGTATGATACCCTTCAACTGTTCCGTGTGTATGTGTGTGTGTGTGTATTTATATATATGGGACAGTTGAAGGGCATACCCTTCAACTCTCCCATATATATCCCATACCCTTCAGCTATAGATATCTTGGTTGAATGGTACGCATGATACATAGTGATCATGAATGAAAATGTTTTAAATATTCACCTCATCCCCTCTAGTTGTATAAAAGGAAGCTTTCTTAGCTAACACAAGTATATTTTAGTTCTTGCATCATGACTTGGGTTTTAAGGGAACCTTCTCTTTTTTTAATAGCTTAGAAAGAGAACAATTGTTGATTAAGGAAAGGACAGTTAAAAGAACAACAGTTGCAAAAGACAAAAATGCCTTTTCAGAGGGGCCTTTTGGAAAGCCTTTTTGTGTGTGTGTGTGCATGTGTGTGGCGGACAATGCAATAAGTCAGGCAGGACTTTTTGAGTTGCATCTGTAAGGAACTGTAAGGGCCCCTGAAGAACACTTGTGCTAAGTTGAATTGATTGAGATTTAATGGCGGTTAGTGGCTATGAATGGTAATGATTTTCTTGAGTATCTTCACCATGCTTGACATCAATAACTGGCAGACGTGTATGTGTGCGTGAATCAAGTGTGTGATTTACTTCTAGAGATGCTCTTGCCCAACCTTCTATTTCATAATTTAGATGTTTTGATGCCTTGTGGGGGGAAAATAAATTCCTTTGGCTTTCAGAAGAACCTACATCTTGTCAATTTAATTTTGTCCTCCTAATTTTTTCCCCTTCCAGTATAAATCAAGCCATTGTATAGCTGGGTGTGATGAATTTGTTTTACATGCCATCATGAATTAATGTTATGCAAATGGAAACTTTACAGTTACCATGATTTACTCAATAATAAGTTCTAATATTTAGGCCTATTTGTTATGTTTTGAAGCTTTACTGGTTGTTGTTGCTATATATGCATGTGTGTGTGTGTGTGTGTGTGAACTGCTGCCAACTTGATTTCAACTTATGGACACTCCATGAAGAATAAACCTCCGACTCATCCTATTGATTGAGCCGATCCATCTGTAATACAGTCTTCCTCTTTTCCTACTGCCTGCTATCTTACTAAGCATTATTGTCTTTTCTAGTGAGTTGTGTCTTCTCATGATATGGCCAGAGTATAATGACCTCAGTTAAGTAAGTAATCTTGGTTTTCAGGGAGTGTTCAGACTTGATTTGCTCTAGGATACATTCATTTGTATTTTTAGCAGTCCAGGGCATCTGTAAAACTCTCCTCCAGTACCACATTTGAAATGAGTGGATTTCCTTCCTATCAGTCTTTTTCACTGTTCAACTTTCACAACCACATATAGAAATCAGAAATATGATGGCATGAACAATCCTAACTTTAATATTCAATGATATATCTTGACACTTCAGGATCTTGTGTAGTTCTGTCATAACTGCCCATCCAAGTTCTAGGCCCTTTCCACATGGCATTTTCCATGTGAAAGGGTGCCTGGACAATTGTGAGGAGCGATCTGCACAACACACTCACAATTGCGCGATGCTCCAGGGGCTGGCAGGTGCTGATCGCGCACCTTTTCATTTTTGGCTACAAGCCGAAAATGGTGCATGATTGTGCATTGCTCCCAGGCCCCACGCGCACTTACCTAGCATGCGGAGCCTCCGGAGCTGCGCTTGTCGCGCTTCCTACTCCCAGGCTGTGTTGTGGAAGGAAGAGGCGGGGCTCTCATGCAAGCAGGCAGTTCGTGCGGAGCTGAAGCAGCATGGATGCGAGAGCCTCTTGCCAGAGGCTGCTCATGCGATCCCCACACCCCAGTGCTGGAAGAAGGTAAGGTGGGAAAGGACCCTAGTCTTCTGATTTCTTGACTGCAGTCTGCATTCTGATTAATGACTGAGCCAAGGTATGGAAAATCTTTAACTATTTCAATGACTTCATTATCTATTTTAAAGGTATGTAAATCGTCTGTGGTCATTATTTTTGTTTTCATGTTCAATGTCTTTGCACTTTCGTCCTTGACCTGCTTCAGTATTTGTGCCAAGTTTTTTTCTATTTTCTGTTAGTAGAATAGTGTTATCTACATATCTCAAACTCTTCATGTTCCTTCCTCCAACTTGCACACCTCCTTCCTCAGAGTCTAATCCTACTTTCAATCTGATATGTTCAGAATACAAATTAAACAGATAGGATGATAAAATGTCACCTTGGCCAATGCCCTTGCCAGTTTGGAAACCATTACATTTCTTCGTATTGTGTCCTGATGAGTTCTCCTGAGTACAAATTAGGCATCAGGACAATCTCAAATGTTGTGGCACACCCATTTCTTCATGAGCAATCCATAGTTTTTCATTATATATACAATCAAAGACTTTGCTATAATCTGTAAAGCAGAGGCTGATTTTCTTCTCAAATTCTTTGGTGCATTCAATTATCCAAATGGATGTCTGGCATTTCTCACTCCATATGTGGTAAAAGTCTTTTAGAATTTTGAGCATAATTTTGCTTGCCTGGGAGATTAATGCAATGATCCTGTGCTTACTGCAATCCTTGATGTCCCCTTTCTTGAGGATTGGAATGTATGTTGAGTGTTTCCAATATGTGGACCATTCTTTTATTTTCCAAATTTGTTAACAATTTTTTTTAAAAAATATTCTTATTAAAGTTTATAATTGAAAATAAAAAAAAAACCTTCCCCACTTCCAAGCTTATTTTCCAGATGAATCTGCTTGTTTTCATTACATTCATACTTAGTTTCTGCTTTTGTTATATCTTACATTGTTACATTGCTGCTTTGTTACATTGCCTGTTACATTGTTGCCTTATATTACTTACAATCTTGCTTTATTCCTTTTTCTTTTCTTATGCTATATCTTTATCCAATTCAAAACTTCTCTCCATTCCCTTTCAAAGTTCTGGATAGGTTTATTTTTCAGTGAAAATGTTAACTTTTCTATCTCTTTTAATTTCCATTCTTTTATATCAACATATTTCCTTTCTTTCCAATATTGCGCATATGTCAATCTTGCAGCGGTTATCAAATATAACAATATCTTCTGATGACATCTTATTTCTCTTTGTTGCCCTAACATATTTAACAGCTAGAACTCTGGCTTCATTTGAAAATTTAAACTATACATTCTTTGACTTTCATCATGTATTTCCTTCCAAAATTTCCTTGCTATCTTACAGCTCCACCACATATGAAAAAGTGATCCCACCATTTCATCACATCTGCAGACAAATTTTAGTAACACCTAGAGTATGTTCTGTCTCTGTAGCTTGAAGCAGTTCTATTGGTATGCCCTCTCTTCTGGTGATATATTTCTCCCAAATGCTTTGCGTGCAGCTTCCACTACTTCACTTTCTAAAATTGTAGGTTCATCTTCATATCTTTGTTCCTTGAGTGAATCTGTCATCCTTTCACCTCTTTTATATAGTTCTTCAGTGTACTGTTTCCATAGTCCTTTTCTTTCTGCTTGGTTGTGTAATGTGTTCCACTGCTGGCTATAGAGTATTCTCACTCTTGATTTAAATTTCTCTTTCATTTATCAGCCCTTGTAGAAGAAGTCTCTTGTTCTTCCTTTTTGTTATCAATTTTTTTTTGTCTGCATTGACAATTATAGTAGTTCTGTAGATTCCTTGTCCCTGCACACAAGTTGCTGAACAGTTGCATTCTGGCTTCTGAATCTATTTCTGCCTCCTTTTACTTTTGCTTTTCCTCTATCCTTAACTGCTTGAAGAATTTCATCTATCATCCATTTCTTTCTTTCTTTCTTTCTTTCTTTCTTTCTTTCTTTCTTTTTCTTTCTTTTCTTTCTCTTTTTTTTTCTGCTGCAAATAGTAAAACAAGAAATGAAATGTTTAAACGTTGCAATATTTGGGTTGAGCTAAAGTGGACAGAAATGAGACATTTGGAGTCAGATAATTGCAAAGTGTTTTCCTTAAATGAAAAGGAAATACCTTCCTGGCAATGTCCCTCGCTTCAGTACAGAGTTCTTCTGGCTCCCAGTCAATTAGGCTTAATATTGCAAATCTGGTGTTGTTGAGGTTTTTTTTTTATTGTTTGCATTATCTTTAAAACTTACAAACTTCAAGTTGTATCTTGGCTTTATGGTTGGTTTAGTGCCTTCTTTAGCTTTACTCTAATTTTTGATATTAGTGATTCATGGTCTGTGCCTCAGTCTCTTCCTTCTCTTGTTTTTTCAGAGAGAATAATGCTTGTCCAAGTTTTGCTTCCAATTACGTAATCTATTTGCTTTTTATATTAACAGGTGATGTCCATGTATATTGTTGCTCCTTCGATTGCTTGAAGGATGTATTTGCAATGAACAAACTGTTGGCCTCACAAAATTCAATCCATTGCTTTCCTGTTTCATTTATTTATCCATCTGACCTGGAACTTTCATCTTCTGGTACTATCGCTTGTTTCTTTTGGGACTGTCTCATCACAGGGTTTTCAAGGTAAAAGACATTCAGTGAAGGTTTACTGGTATCCTTCCACACAGTAATAACATATGTTAGCTACTGTGTCACTGCCATTGTATGAGAGAGCCTTCACCAGTGTCTCTCCCACTATTGCTGCTTCCCAGTAGCTGTTTGGCACATTTAGCCTGGCTCCTCAGCAAATATCTGTCTGACATGGAAGAACCTACCAGCAGCACTGCTACCATCAGCATAGCTTCCTTCCTCACAGGAGCATGCAATCCCACTACCATGGAAAGGTAGTGCCATGGGTGGGATATCCCCATATATATGTAAATATAATCAGAGGAAGGCAAAAGTAACACCCCCCCCCCAACAAATCTTGCCTGATAGGTTCACCTTAGCGTTATCATAAACTGGAAACCATTTGAAGGCATACAACAGTGAAAACAACAATGAACATATCTAATATATAAAAATCAAAGTTTGTCTGTTTGTCCATGTCAGGCAGAGAAGATCTCATTTGATTGGCTGCCTGAGAAGATTCTATGGAATCCTGGGGTTTGCAATTTAGGGAAGGGCCTTTATAATTCTCAGCCAGATTGCTCTTGGGCCTCAGTCAACTGTGTCTGTCTGGAATAGGCAGGTTGCTATGGGGATGAGACCTAGCAGCAAGGAGGAGGCCATTGTATTTCCCTCAGGAACCCAACCTCTGTATGTTAGTAACTCTGAATACAGATTGGATTGGGGAATATGGGAAACTGAAAAGACAGTTTGGGAAATTAGAGACACAGGATCTCAAATCTGTGTATTTCAACCGCATCTAATTCTTAAGATAAGGTAAGGTAATCCCTAAAGTATTTCCTACAAGTATTACCTATGAGAAAATAAAATCCCAGGCAATGCTGGGTATATACACTAGTTACATATATTTTTTGAAAACACAAGATTTGTGTGCATTTGCTGATGTTGAAAGTGGAATCATAGCACTATAACAGGCTAGTGCCGAAATGGCTCAGGGTTCAATTCCCTGCTCAGCCATGGAAACTCACTGGGTGATCTTGGGTGCATCACACACTCTTAGCCCCAGAAAACCCTTAGGGCCGCCTTAAGTTGGAAACCACTTGAAGCCGCACAACGCACACTGTCACCATGAAAGCTATCCCAAGGGATTTATGAAAGTGTTATACATTCTAAATGCTTCGAAAACTTTCCAAGGCAGCCTTCAACAAGCCTACTCACAAACAGGCCAGGGGCAAGAAAGCCTTTCATCCTGGTAAACAAGAAGGCAGCATGGGGGAGATGGCATTATCAAAACAAATGTAGACTTCTAGAAAAGCATTTGAGAGGAGTTTCTAAAAGAAACTAGTCTTGCTAAGGGAATAGTTTTGACTGCACACAGAGTCGGTCTCATATGTCAGCTGAATAGCTTTGAGCAGTGAGTAGACCTCAATTCAGCAAGTCGAGGGACTGAGGAATAGAAAAGTAAATTTTGAGTATTTCATTCTTGTATGCAAGGTTTTTTTTTTAAATCTCCCTATTGGGTGTGATTGAAAGATTTCTTTTGTGTAATTTTTTATGTTTTCTCACATTTTGGGACTTTCTGCAACAAACAAGCTTTTTTTCAAAACAAACCCTTGTGCTTTGTGCAACAGGGATGGTTTTGTGCAGAAAACAGTGTACCTTGGGGGTTTTTTCAAGCAAGTATTTCCCCACCACTACCAAAGAAAAAGTCCCAAAGTGTGAAAAGTCTTGCTACATCATTTTTTATAGACAAGATGTATACAAAACATGGGCACCATATAAAAGAAGAATTATAATTAAATGATAAGGCAATGCCATTTGTGTGGAATGCATCAATTGGAGACCAGTGGCAAGGAAGTAGTGGCTGTCTCAAAACAGATTCAGCAGTGGAACAGCCTGCCTCAGAGTGTGGGGGAGTCTCCTTATTTGGAGGTTTTTAAGCAGAGTCTGGATGGCCATCTGTCGGGAGCATTTTGATGTGGGTTCCTGCATAGCAGAGGGTTGGACTGGATGGCCCCTGTGCTCTCTTCTATCTCTATGATTCTACAAAATATTGTCATAATATGTTCAGAGACCCTTTCTCAATGAAGACAAAGTATTGCTTACATTTCTACTGATGTATTAGATAAGCAATACCTTCATGTGAGGATTTAGGGCCCATTGTCTGATCTCCAATTCTGAACAACACAGCATTGCACAGCACAGCACAGGTTTCCTTACTTTCCCCTCCTTTCCTTTTATAGAATACTGCAGGCCCATTTGGTAGGTTGACTGTGGCAATACCATTTTCAGTTTCTCCATTTTTTTCTCTTACATGCTGGTTGGTTTCTTTCTCACCCTCTCCATATGCACAACTGCTTCTATCACGCTCTCCCTTTAGTTCTTCTCCCCAACACCATCTTCTCCCCAGAGCTTGTAAAGTTACTTTTAAAGTTACTTTTAAATTAAATAAATTTGATCTTTAATTAATTAGGTAACTCATTGAACCCCCTAACCAATTTATTATATTACATCAAACATGCACGCATGCATGCATTGCATGCTAATGTTTCTTTAAAAAAAATAAGTTTAATGTGAAATAAAACTTGAGCAATTCCACTCTAAAAGTATCTAATTGTCTTTTCAAAAGGAACTTTTAAAATAACTAACTAGAATAAAAAGAATAAATTAGGGGAGAGTTATCTGAAGGAGATTCAGGTTGATAGGGAAAAATGTGATTAGCCTTAATTCTGTGGAAGAGTTTAATAGGAAAGGACACTCTGTGTGTGTTCAGAGGCAACTGAACTGTGCTCTTCCTTGCTATTCGAAACAGTTTCTAGTGACTAAGCTTAGATGTAATTTGTGGACCTCAGCAAAGCTGAATCTCTGTGTTCTTGCAGGTTTGAAACTTATAATATTTATTCCCCAGCCCATTTACACAAGGGCTAAGGACAGTGCAAATGCCCACCTGACACATAAATACAACTAAAATTGCTGATGATGAGAAGAGATTTTAGCTTTGCTTTTCAAAAATTGGAGGTCCTATGCATCCAATGATGGATGATCTTTCATTCTGTCATTTCCAAATCCAAGCACAAAAGCACCTTGGATTGATCCATTGGTCACATTTGACTCACAATAATATGTTTTGGTTTTCATATTTCAGCGGCTTAAGGATCAAGGTTTAAAGCCTGGTTTTCACTGTCCAAGTAGCATGCAGTGTATGAAATATATTCCAGCTCCTAAAATGTGCTGTAAAATTAAATGTGAAGAAATCGAAGAGTTGACATTATTCAGGACAAGGGCACAAATCCACCATGAACATGCCCTGCACAAACCCAAGTGAAGACAAAGATGTTTGTCCAAGAACACAGCTTACATTTTCTGGCATCCCTTTGGTGATATATATAGGTTGAATTGGCAGTTATCACTGCATGTATACTTTTTCAGCCCCACCCCAATATGCATCAGCAGCCAGGATTCATTCTCCCTGGCAACTGAGTGGCTGTAAGGGTGAACCTAAGCTCTTTCTAACTGCTCCTGAGTACTTTCCGCACCTTACCTTTTTCCAGTGCTGGGGTGTGGGGATCGCATGAGCAGCCTCTGGTGAGAAGTTCTCGCATTTGGGATCCTTCGGCTCCACACGAGCTGCCTGCTCGCACGAGAGCCCCACCAATTCCTTCCGCAGTGCAGCCTGGGACCTTCCCAGGCTGCGCTGGGGCAGGAAACATGACTGGCGCGGCTCCGGAGGCTCCGCATGTCAGGTAAGTGTTTGTGGGTCCCGGGAGCAATGCACGATCGTGCACCATTTTCAGCTTCTAGCTGAAAATGAAAAGGTGTGCAATCGGAGCCTGCTGGCCCCTGGAGCGTCACGCAATTGTGAGTGTGTCATGCAGATTGTTCCTCACAATCACACAACACTCCAGGCGCCCTTTTGCATGGAAAATGCCATGCGGAAAGGGCCTAAGAAAGGAAGGAACAGCCTTATACTGGGGCAGAAGCTGCTCTCTCTTCCCTTCATGCACAAGACCAGCTGGAATGATGCTGGGTGCACTCCCGTAAATCAGTGGCTGGGGAGATGGAACTGTGCCTAAAAGCATGAGCTTCTGTTGCCCACTGGGAAAAGCAGACAGGCAGGGAGAAATGCCCTGGCCACTTACTGTAAGTATGCTGGGGAAGACTTATACTCTGCCAGCTGTGATGTAGGACCTCCACTAATGTGATCTGCACTTGTTCAACACCTTTGGTGCCCTTGGGCAGGGGCAGGGAATTTCTGCCTTTCCAAGTTTTTGGATTACAACTCCCATGATCCTTTATCAAACTCAGTGAACCTGATTAGAGTTGTAAGCCAAAACCACAGCTTGGAGTAATTTCTTTCTGTACCACAATCTCTAGAATCCCATGTTGGTTGGCATTTTGGGGGAGTTGTAGTCTAAAAAAAAAGAAGAAGAAGAAGAAAAATTCCAAGTTCTGTTCAATATATTTAGAGAACTGAATGGTGCAAATTCCTTTTCCAGATGATTTACACAGAAGTTATTCACTGTACACTGTTCATTGTTCATGTTGTGTGTACTTGATTGTGAAACTTGCATGTGCCCAGATGTGGGAGGTTCTTGGCTGGTCCTGGTTCTGAGGAAACATCATCAGTGGCATGCAGAGCAAGATAATGTAAGGGCATTTCCACACTACACTGTTACACTGCTATTATTCCCCTTTCAACATCCTGTGGAATTCTGGGGTTTATAGTTTACTGAGGCCAAAGAGCTCTCTGGCTGGGAATTCTAAAGGCCCCTCCCTAAACTGCAAACCCCAGGATTCCATAGGATGTTGAAAGTGGAATATTAGCACTATAACAGTACAGGTCAGAAATGGCCTAAGAGGGCAGATAGGTGACAATTAGTCATAAAAGTTGTGCTATAGTTTTCAGAAAAATTAACAGCTATGAACTGGAAGGGAAAAAAACAGATACAAACGTGGAGGGAGGTGGTAGCATTGTTGGAAACTGGCTGCATTGTATGGGCATGCACACAATGTATATAAAAACTGACAGCTCTTTAAATACAGTAAAATCTTGCTTATCTGGTCCAGTGTAATCCCAACACTTCCTTGTTCTTTATGATCATGCAGGCCTCTAAACCTTCCTGCTTTATGAACCCTCTCTTTTTGGACACCCCATAATGGCAAACAAGTTTCCCGTTCACCCCAGTCCTACTTCTCCCCAGGGGATCTGAGCATCAGGGTTTTCAACTGCAATTTGTTCTGCCCTTCACCTTAGCAGTGACTACCCTGGAGTAGATGTAGTGTCTTATTTTCTTCTGCTGCGTGTCATTACTTGCCAAATTAAAAGCTGTGTTTCCTATACCTTCTGGGCATACTAAAATCACCCATCCTTAAGAACAGTTGTGTAACTCTTGCTGTGCATGGGCTGAAGAGCACTCAGCCACTGGAGCAGAAGTTCAAACAAAGTGCAGTGCCGTGGGTGTCGCTTTTATTGGTCAGCTTGCTTTCAATGTCACACCTTTTTTCCCCCTCCTTTTTATATCCAAACCATCATACAGAGGAGCTGCAGAAATCTGGAGATCCTGTGCAGAGCTTGGAAATGTTTCTTTTTCTAGTTTTTTTTACAACAATTCTCAAACTTCCCCCAGCATGTGTGGACTTAAATTTTGAGGCCAGTGACAAACCACACAGCACTGGGGCTTTCTTTCTTTTTCCCTATTAAAATACACATATTTGACCTCCCGCCACAGAAGTGTATTAGTTCTCTATATACTGTGCACTTCCCTGTTCTCTTACAGACTTCTTCACTGTCTCCATAGATGAAAACACAGTTTTATGTCCTCCTATATATGCTGATCTGGTTTGCCACTGAACAGAACCAAAACACTGCTTTTGTTACAGAACGTTTTGTTTTCTGTTCAGATTCACACAGAGAACAAACATAATATTGTGGATTGAATTATTTATTTATAGGGGAATGACACCTGATACTTATACGTAATGTCTTGGGATGAGAAGAGCTCTCAGATTTCCAGTGTCTTTATTCCAGAATGCTCTCCAGCCTTTTGGCTTCTTGTTTGTTTCCCACCTACTTTATCCCTCCTGGTTTCTCACATTACTAATAGCAACCTAGTCGTTAGTTATTCCATTGGGCGTCCCCGTGCCTTTTTCCTGTCCAAAAAAAGAAACATAAAACTATAAGATGAGCCATGGCAGGTCAGACCAAAGGTTTACCTAGTCCAGAGATCTGTCCTTGCAGTGGCCAACCAGAAGCAGAACATGAGTGCAACAGCACCCTCGAACCCATGCTCCCCATACTGGCTCTGTTCAGCTGAACACCCTCAGTCTCATATCAGGGAGTGATGTGGGAGAAACAGCACATTTGATTTGAACATGTGTTTCTGATTATACGGCATGTCTCAGAATATACCGTAGTAGAACATTTGTTTTTCAGACAAGCAAAAGCAACTGCAGCTGATTTACATCCAGCACGCTACAACATAGGTTGCTTGTGGGATATCCAACATGATCCAGACTTGCAAGTTAAATAAACTACAGTGATGTGCAGCAGCTGGAATCCCGTGAGACTATATGAGAAACTTTTAGTTACACAGAAAGATTTCAGTGACCTCTTCTGAACAGGAACAAAAAAAACACAGGCAGTTTCAGGAGAGCATGAAGATGTCTAACAGGTCTGGTCCTACCATTAGACAAAGGGAGATGATCACCTTAGGCAGCAGATACTGGCAGGCAGCAGCAGGTTATTACAGGTGAAAGCTGTGTGCCAAGTGGTCTTCTTGGATCTCCCTAAACCAGTCTTCTACCTTCAGGTGCCAGAGAAGATGCTGTCTCATTGCTCATGTTACAGAAAGATAAAATTGCCAGTCCAGTTAGGGTTTGTGTATATTAATGAGAAGTATGGTGCCATTCTTCTTCTGGGTACTGGGAATTTGTATGTATATGAAAAGCACCTTAACTTGCTCCCTACCCCATTTTCTCAGGTGTTGATGTCATCTGCTGGTGACAGACACATAGCGATAAAGCCATTGGATCAACATGCCTTTGGAGATACGAATAGGGCTCCGTGTTGGTACTTGCAGACTGCAGATTTACCCAAGAGTCTCTCTTTAATTGTCTTCTCAAGTAGAGAATTAAGCTCTGAGATGCAAGGACGTTGGTGCCAGGAAGGGTTCTTACGGCAAGATCCAACATAGTCCCAGTGTCATCGTCGTCTTCTTGTTTGAAAGTGCCACTCTCATTTTAATCACATGAACAAAGAACAGGAACATAAACTCCGGTGAGAACAATGACTAATTTCATATACGGTACATAAACAAGGATTTTACAACTCTTCCCTTCAAATGTTATTTGGAGCTTTTCGGCTCCAGCACTTGTGATGATTTCTGAAATCAAAACCAGAAATCCAAACTTTTGCCAGACCACAGGCTCCTTAGCGCCAGACTTGGGAGACAACCACCACATGTTTTGGTATGATTTGGAAGCATAACATGAGTTATTTTTAACCCTCCCTTTTCCTTTCCCATTCCAGCTACATAATCTTTTCTCGTACTAATCTGATAGATTAGTTTTAGTGAA
The DNA here is from genome assembly GCA_948474755.1 of Ctenosaura bakeri. Taxonomy (NCBI): domain Eukaryota; kingdom Metazoa; phylum Chordata; class Lepidosauria; order Squamata; family Iguanidae; genus Ctenosaura; species Ctenosaura bakeri. Next base: position 182,182 of record CAOLHI010001422.1, read on the forward strand.
AGAACTGACTTTTTTCAACCCATTGCTGGGCTTCCATAGCAAGGCAGCCTGAGTACAAGGGGTCCAGTTTTTGGAAGGTGTTACCATGTTTTTGTTGTTATTTGGCCCTATTGGTTTGACAACACATCATCTATTCAGATTAAAACTCCCTGTAGATCTGTGAAGCTGTCTTCATCTGAATGGAGTCTTCTGCTTTTAATCAGGCTGGCGTCAGTTTCATGTGGGAGCCCATATTGTGAGTTAAAGATTAAGAACTTAGATGGAACTAAATGCACACAATAATTTCTTTCCCCTTATAAAATGTAATTTGTTCCAGTTTAGCACAAGCTCTGTTATGCCATTGCTTTCTTTGCAGTTGGGCTGACTGTGTATCAATGTCTCTTATAATCTCTCTACCAGGAATATACTTATCAGGAATTAAGTTTCATTGAATTGAGTGAAATTACTTCTGAAAAGCCATGGAGGGTATTGCATGTTGCATCTTATTAAACAGCTGTGGTTTGCCTCTGAGTAGACATGTAGGTTTGCATTGTCACTATCTCATATACATTGTACTTTGAGAAAGCTTTCATACCACTGATTATGAAATAATGATACAGTCCATGGAGACTCAAAAATCCTTGGTATCTCCACACCTAAACCCTATTGTTTTGTGTCCTGTTTGCAAAATACTCTGCCTAGGTTGAATAAAAGGAAACAATGTAAACAATTAATAATGTGCTGAATATTCTTCAGGTTCATTTTTTGTTGTTGTTCTAAATTATCAATTTTTGTGGGCTATACTTCTTTCCTGGCCAAAATCTGAATATTCACTTTCTTCTCCAGTCCAGTTTACTACCATTTCTCTGCTAGTAGCAGCTTCTTCCTCCTTTCTTAAATTTTCACATTGGTGAACCCAGCAAATCAAGAATAATGTGTATATATGAGGACATCACAATACTGCCTAGCCAGTCAGGTTTGGTTTCCTCTGGGTGTCACTTTTAAGAACAATTCAGAATGACAAATAAATGTGTGTGTATTTTAAATACACATTTTTCTCGATATAATAACAAAAGTCACTGTGAAAGAGAAAACTTTTTTGCATTCCTTGGAGTCTTCTTAACAATTAAGCAGTTTTGTCTCGGCTCAGATGGACATCATTGTAGTTTGGAAACTACTTTTTTTCTGTCTTGCCCTAATGACATCAGGTATCAGACATCTAGACATCAGGTATCAGTAACTTCATCAGTAGCTGCATTTGTTTTTGGTTAATGAAGAGATATGGGGTTGTGGCAGCCAAGTATTCATCACACTATGTCACGGTGAAAAAATAGTTTTTAGATGCAGATCCCAGAGTCCTCCAATTTGTTCTGTCTAGGTGATTTGAGAAGTGGTAATAGAAAGGTTCTTTTCCATGCTTTGGTCCTTGGGCATAAAGTACTACTGGAATATCAAGAAGACAAAAAAGTTTGATATCTGTCAGTAAGTTTGGAGGGGAAAATCTACCAATGGGAAAAATACTCCACAAAGAAAGCGTAAAATCAGCAGAAGGTCCCAGGAGTGAACTCTCCTGCTGCAACCTCATTCCATTCAGGCTCCCCCAGCCAATCCTGCTGCACATCTCAGGTGAATGATCTCACTCTTCAGTGATGCAAGTATACAGCAATGAAATGTGCACAGCAAGTAATTGTTAAAACTGTGGCTTTTACAACACATGAGCTATTTTAAGACTCATTTTAAAATATGACATCTCTGTAATATTTATTCAGATTGCTTAATTAAAGTTAACATATAGCAGGACTTTAATTATTATTTTTACGTGATGGAAAGAACAGCAAGGGATTTGTGAAAAGCCAGGTGTTAGGCATATTCTCCAACAGGTTATGGTCACATTAGGTGCCGTTCTTTCTGTTTTTATACGGCCATTAAGCAGCTGGTTTATAAGCAGGTAAGTAATGTAATGAACTGTGTGTAGATCTAAACCTGCACCTGGGGATTTCATGGTGCTCTCAGGTCCATTTTACATTTTTATGATATTAATCAGGGGAGTTTTTCTTATGGGAAAACAGTATTCAGAAATGACTAAAAGTCCAAGGCCTCAGTGTAGGGCAAAATGGTTGTTGGTTATAGTTGTTCCTTCAAAACCATTGAAGAAGATTAGGCCCTTTCCGCACACGGCGAGGGAAACGCTCCCTGCCGCTACTCACCGGCTTTTTGGTGGGTCCGTTTGGGTCTGTCCTGACGAGGAGCAGTGCAAGCTCGTTGCTCTGCACTGCTCCAGCGTCCAAAATGGCGGCTTCTGATTGGTGGACGCTCCCCACCAACTGCTGAAGCTCACCAGCCTAAAGCCCGCCCCCAGCAGATCTGCAGGCTTGCACTGGTGCAAGCCTGCAAATCTGCACCAGAGCACGGGAACGGAGTGGCACGGAGTGGCATGTTCTGTGCTTTTGAAAAACCTGTAAAAACAGGTTTTTAAAAAGCATGCTGCGCAACCACTTCGGGTCACTCCAGAGTGGACTGAGGTGCGGAACTGTGACAAGTAGTCCAACCCAGTCCGCTCCCAAGGTGTGGACAACCTCCATCAGAGGTCGTACCGTGCCATTCTACTTACCCTGTGCGGAAAGGGCCTTAGTTATGATGGATTTTATCCCCATTGATTTGGACACACGAAACTGCCTTATATTGAATGACACTACTGATTCATCTTATGTCATATGGTCAATTTTAAATGGGAATAGTTCTCCAGAGCTTACAACAGAAATCTCTTCCATTTCTTGTTTTTCAACTGTTACGTCAAGTTATCAGATGCTAGGGACTGAACTTGGGTCCGTTCACATGTGAAGAGTGTGTTATTTCTGTCCTTGAGCAGTGGCTTTTCCCCTATTCCTAGCATGATTTTTCTGGCTAATTTTTTCAGGATTGGAACTGAAATGTTTAAATTGAGGAGGAAAATTAGTCTTATAATGAGGCTGACATAATTTTATTTAAAAAGCAAATATGAAGTTCAAAATTCTGCTTCTGAAGAACCAAGTGACTTCCTTCAGATCATTTGGAGCTATTTCATATTAATTATCTGTAAAGACATCATCACTATAATTAATAAAAGGAGACATGAAATAAGCCAACACCCTAGAATGTGAAAAAAGTTTAAAAATCTTGGTCCATTTGTAGTTAGAAGCAGGATTTTTCTTTCCTTTGTGCTTGCTCAAAGCAAGATGGCACATGTATTATCAGGAATCCACTCAACAATATTATTTGACTTTAGGGACTTTGGTTAGAATCCAGGATTATTTTCCCTGTCAGAAGTCTGTAGAGACAGAGACAAACCTAAGCACTCTTGACTTTAACACTTCACAGCATGATTTTCTGCCAAAAGCTAATGTATTTACTATCAATAGGAGAAGCACCGAGACTTCTACACTGTGACTTTTTGTTACCCCCTCCCCGCAAAAAAACCTCTTGTGTTGAATAGGCTTCCTTGCAGCAGCTCTGCACAAGAAGGTAAAAACTTTGCTGGATCACACCAACATCCAACTGATCCACCCTCTGGAGTCCCCAAATATTGCTGGACTATAGCCTCCATCTTCTCCAGCTAGCATGGCCCACGATCCAACATGTGGAACAGAACTGGAAAGTAAAACGAAAGTTTTTTTTATATGTCATGGATCCTCTTTTTTGGGGGGGGGTTATAAAAGTGTAACATTATGTCAGAAATGACATAATGAACGGGAATACCATCAGTTTATGTGATGAGTAATAGTTGGTAGTCACCTTTCAATTAAATTTAAGGGCATTTTAAAGATATTTTGAATGAAACCTTGCAAGTTTTATGCCACTCTGTTGTCACTTCTACTTTTAAGTATCAAAAACTAGTGAAAAGTAATGAGCAATGTTAACAAGCAATGCAGTGAGTTACTTTTTAAACTTTTTAGTTAGTAATGACAATGAATTATTGTTTTAGGATTGTAACGAAGACAGCCAGTGTGGTGTAGTGGTTTGAGCATTTGACTACAACCCTGGAGACCAGAGTTTGATTCCCTCCTCGGCCATGGAAACCCACTGGGTGATCTTGGCCACATCATACGCTCTCAGGTTTGCTTTAGGGTTGTCATAAGTTAGAAATGACCGGAAGGCACACAACAACAACAACTGTAATGAGTAATGGGAATGAGTTACTTTTATAAAGTAACTTTCTACATTCTGATCTAGAGACCCAAGGTTAGATAGCGCTGATTGAGTCCCCAATTCTGTCTCTAGCAGCAGCCAAACTGAATTTTATGGATCATTCAGCTATTAGAAACAAAGTCCTGTGGCTCCTTAAAGACTGAAAAATGAATTATAATAGCTTGAGCTTTTGTGGAATACAGCTCACAGCATCAGATAGATGGATTATTATCCCAGATTTCAGGTTTTTACACAGTACCCATGGGTGGGCAGGATTTAAGGCAGTAAGAGAAGGCAGAAATTAAATGCAGAAAGTTCTGCTAGGAACAATTGCCTTATTAACATTAAGCAATGGCAAAACTGTTGCTGGTAAAACAAAATGCATTGAGAAGCTACTATGTACAGCACAGAGCTGTATTAATACCTTTCTTACAGTGTATGCCACTATACAGCTTCTTCAGACCCTTAGGATTGGGTGTACTCCCTGCTGCCACATCTGCTCATGCCCACCCTCTTTCCACCCCCTGTCCACTCCTGAGGAACTTTTTGTCCATTCTGTAATGTACATGAAGCTGGCTACATTGTATAATTCCCCTGAAAATATACCAGCATAGATTTCATACTATGAGTAGTCCATGCCATGTGGTGCACAATTAACCTTTGCTTTCTGCTGACAACAAGCTTGCTCTACATTTGACCATATATGACCATTCCATTGTTTAGACTCTGACGAAGCTACTAAGTATGACATTTAGCAATATCTCCAATTGACAAAGAATCCATGCTCTAAACAGACAATAAGAAAAATATGCAGATGTTGATTGAAATGAAGGGCAACTGTGGTTTTTTTCCCTCCTCCTGCTCTTAGCAGACATGTTTCAAAATTGGTACACCAGGAAGTGGAATCATATGGGCATCCAGATATTATTGAACTGCAGCTCCCAGAATTCTGCACCACTGTGCTGACTAAGGAGGCTGAGAATTGCTCTCCAGTGACATCTGGAGAGCTGCATAATTCCTAAACTACAATCCACTAACCCATGTTTGGCCAGTGGAAACTTGGCAGCACATCTGGATTCGCTAAGGCCAGCTGTACATCATGAGGCTTCTCTCACATTCACCAAATAATAAACACAGAACACAGCAGTTGACGGGTTTATTCAATCCTCAGAAATAAGAAGTCCATCCAGGTAACTGGGTATACTACCAAGTTGTACTATCCCTGGAGTTACTCAGTCATCCAGAGGGTTGTTTGTTGCTGTCTGTCTCATTATTCTTTCTGCTCATTTGACTATTGAAGAAGCAGTTGCAACAGCCTTTCTTCTCTCCAGCAATTTCTTACTTGGTAGGACTGGCCCATTTTGCTGCCTGAAGCAAAGAACAAGATTCTGTTCTTCTCCATTCTACACAGATGCTGACTGGATGACCCTTATTTCAAATGTGGCAACAGGGCAGGGGCACGGCCACAATAAGGGTTCCAGAGGCCCTAGGCATTCTTGTATTCGACTCTCCGCCTTGCCTCAGTAATACTACTAGGGATGTTTTTGTAGGCCTTAAAATTCAGTTTTCGTAGGACATGAAATTTTCATAGGCCCTAGGCACTGTGCCAAAAGTGCCTAATGGATAAGGCAGCCCTGGATAGGGTCTACCAACACACTTGAAAGCAGGAGGGCAATTTAGTTGGTATAAGGCATACTACAGAACACACAAGCAGCTCTTTCCCACTCCTCAAACTCCTGTGTGTTCTTCCAGCTGGCTGCTTCTTCCTCCTTTCAATACTCTTCTCTTTCCTTTGTATGCTATATCTGCTGACTCCATTTCTTTCCAGCTCATGCTCATTTTGAATTCTTAGTCCACTATGCCATGGCTATCTCCATTCATGCCCCCCTACACACACCTGCTTCCGGTTTCTTGCTCTGCCTCTTCAACCCACTTCTGGCTGGCTTCTCTGTTAATGGCTGACAAAACCCTTGCATGCATTATTTTGCAGTTTGCTATATATCCTTTTTTTTTTTTTGGATCAACAAGATGGCGCACAAATTTTTATTAATGGTTGGCAAGCCACAGTTGAAATGACCTGCAAAAGCAAGTACCATGCCTTCCTAGGTACATTGTAGCAGCCTGTGTGGTAGGAAAGCAAAGTGCTGAAGTATACTGCTTATTTAAAACCGATTATGGGAGACAGTTTTAGCTGTGGATCTAATTTGTGATCTAAAGCCAGCCGACACTTTCATGTTGTCTGCCTTCCCTGTTCCTTTTCATGGAAAAGCTGAATTACTGGTGTAGATGTTAAGAGCTATGGCTGCATTTGTTTCTCTAATTATGTGGATCTCTACCATCCAGCTCACGCAAAAGATAAACTACCATTTTGCCAGTGATGCTATAGCTTGATTTAAAGGCTTATTTTGCCTAATTTTCCAAGCGAGCCTTTTAAGATAAGGGAATGCAAAAGGTGTGTTCTAGGAGACCCATTTCTGGGTTTGCAGGAATCAAAGAAACCAACTCTTTCCTTGGCTGGCACAAAGGATATTTTAAAATGATAGGCAATGTGGTGTGGCTAACCAGTAGGAAAGTGACCCTCTGACCTTGGTTTGCATTTCAAGTGGAGTGAAAAGCTGAGGACGCAATGGGAGTTTCTGAAGCAAAAGTTACAGTATGGTATGACAGGTTTTATCAAAGACAAAGCCAAGTTCAGTAAGTAGAACTTGTTTGTTCCCATTTTCATTTCTTTTTTCCCCCTTTTCATTTTGAACCAAAGTAGAAGTTTTCTTGGTCTATACAAAAAGCCAAACTGTCTCCTTTGATTTCTTTTTGGTCTAAATATGCCAACTGAACTATACCCACAATGGCAATGGCAGAATACTCCACTGTCCACAAGTGCAAGATATGAAACCTTGAAAGGCCCAGATCATTAGAGTTACCAAAAAGATGATGGAAACTTTTCAGAAACATAAAGAAAAGGAAGAATGAACCCTGGCATTTTTATTTTTATTTTGTTAGTTTTGCTCTTCTGTTCTTCAGTTTTTCTACAAGAGTGTTGGGGAACTGTCTTTTTACTACTGACAGTATTTTTCTACTATCACTGTGCCTGGCTTCACAGTCAAAATGAAGTGCCACTTGGTTTAATTTGAAAAAAATGTAGGTTTTGTTTTATTTTGTTTTAAAGGAAGTAGTCTAGAAAAATGCATTTTACCACTAGAACAGTGTGTAAAACAAGGGCTAACTTGAAAGACCTACAACATTCTATGAGAAATAAATTAATGAAAGGTTTTTGGTATGTCTTATTCCACAATCAGCTTCCACAGAAGCCAAAGAATTCTCCTCTGATGAGGAACTGATGAGTGGCCCAATCACACTGCTAGGAAGTATATCAGAATTAGCTACCCTCAGGGCAAAGTTACCCACTACCTTACTACGTGAGTCTCAATTCTGTCTATCTCAACTTATCAAAATTAAGAGATCTGCAAATTTTATTCGGAATGGCTGAATCCCTCTGGGAATGGGAAGCCCTGTGTAGGTTGGAATAAGTTGCTATGGGAATTCTCTGGGGATTCCTAAACAATAGCTGGATAAACAGCCAGCAAAGTGTATCCGAAATGATAACCAAAAGGATAACGGAAGGATAATTATGGCAGCCACAATTTTGGGATTTTTTTTTTTTTGGGTTTTGTCTGTAACTGTCAATCTACTTGGGAGAACATGGATTTGTTCCCCAAGTTCATTGTCCCCAAAGTATAGAGAAAGAAGGAAAAAGTTAAGCCCTTTAAAAATTGCAACCTCTTCTCCACTCAAGTAATTTGGATGAAGCTAAAAATAAATATATGGGCCTAAATAATATAAAGGCATCAGATCGGGGATGATCTTGGAAGCTAAGCAGGGGCAGTCCTGGTTAGTATTTGGATGGAAGACCTCCAATGAATACCAGGTACTGTAGGCTATATTTCAAGGAAGAAACTGACAAAACCACCTCTGAGGATTCTTTGCCTAAGAAAAACCTATGAAATTCACAGGGTTGCCATAAGTTAGTCTGAAACTCAAAAGTGCATATACATACTCAGAGGAATAAATACTTTGAAAACAGGGTGGAGGAAATATGCACTACTAGTGTTTTTCCCTGCTGTAGTTAATCCTTTTGTTGCCTGTAAGCTGGTGGAGCAAATGAATCCCACTTTTAGAAAACGGGGGGAAAGGTCTCAATAGCCACATGAAACATCCCAACTGGATTTCACTCACTAAATCATGATGAGAAGGAGATATAAAGGCTTCTCTTCTTTGTTTCTAAATGCAATCTGGGGTGGCCTGGTTGCAGTATCCAGGCGGTTAAAGTACATGCTGAAGTTACTTGTGATTAAGTTGCACTGAAATCTGTGGGATTTAATTTAACCAAACCAACTTGTACTACCAATATCAGTGGGACTGAGCCACAACTAACCACTTCGGTTTGATCATGTTCGCTACCCTCAGCAGAAATGCCTGATTCTCAAATGTTTGATGCGGTGCTCTTGAGAGTAAAAGGCTGAAGAATTCAATGCTGATTCCAAATCCCAGCTCACATTGGATTATTATCTACTTACCACAGATGTAATTCCTTATTTGGCAGTGTTATTCTTGTCAGTAAGTGCTGCACGCCCTTGAGTAAAAAATTCATGAAACTTCTCAGATGTCCAAATATGAAGTGTCCCCAGACCTCCCTCATTCTGAATTACCATGACCTCCCCTCTTTCTCCTCCTGTTGTGATTTAGGCGTTATGAAGCCTGAAAACAGTGTAAGACAAACTTTATGATGTGAAAATTAAGTTTTCCGTTCTAAGCTGCACTTTGTCAAAACAACGACACACATACCAATTTGGCAGGCTATGTTCTCCCTTTCCTGGCAAATATCACAGCAAAATGAAAGCCTGGCCCCTTGGCTCTTTGTCAGCTTTGATGCATCTTCTTCAACAGCTGGGATCTACTTCTTGCCATTTCCCCTTTTGGAACTGTGACTCATTGCTTTAATACTGTCCAGTTATCACACCGGATCCATCACTGTTTGAAAGTTCTTGTACTTTGGCAAATGCATTCAGGATCTGTTTAAGGACCACATGGGTCTCTAAAAGAGTTGTCAGGTTCTGAGATGCCTGTTTTTTTACGTCATGGCAGTCAAACCCCGTATGCCAAAAAAGTCAAGATCCTGGCACTTAAGATGATTCATTTGGCTTCTAACCAATGGACTGTTAAAAACTCTGTGCAAGATGTGCAAAAGGATCTTAGAATTTGGCTTTCTATTTCAGAACAAAAAGAAATGTTACATAGATATGGCTGTCACAGTTAGAAGGATATATTTGTGGTTGTGAAAACTGTAGTCTTACTTGATCTTAGTTGAGTTGCACGATTTGGGCCATGGCCACCCAGATTTGGGCTCAAAGACTCACAAATTCTATAGCAAAGCAACACATTTTCCTGCAATCTGAAAAACGTCATTCCCATGAAGCACATTTGGCATATTTGTAGATAACTGATTCCGACCATTTCCGCACTAAGATGTTATATTGCTACTATTCCACTTTCAACATCCTATGGAATCCTAGGGTTTGCAGTTTGCCTCAAAGGCCCTCCCTAAACTGCAAGCCCCAGGATTCCATAGGATGTTGAAAGCGGAATAATAGCACTATAACATAGTGCAGAAATGGCTTCAGATTCGAAGAGTTTTTTTTCAGTGGGACAAGGAAGAATTTGAGAAATGGAAGAAGGAAGCGTATGAGGAGATTGAGAGCAAGGTACTCTTAGTTCATGTGGTAGAAATTTGGGAGAGAACTTTCTTGATGGCTCCTCCCAGACTTTGGAATTCCTTCCCTAGGAAGGCTGTGATGGCTCCCTCCTTGTTATTTTGTCAGGGAGTGAAAAATTCTATGGGCTGACAGGCTTTCTAGGGATTGATTGTGAGGGCTTTTAATGGGGTGTTGTTTATGTTGTGTACTGTCTTTTAACTAATCCAGTTTAAAAGCTTTTGATTCTAGGTATTGTTTAATTGTATGTTAATAATAACTTTTATGTGTTTTCACTTTTCCTTTTGTGACTGTTTTTAACTGTGTTTGTTTTAACTTTTGTTAAGCTGCCTTTGGTCCCAGTATTGGAACAATACAGGATATACATAAATTGTTGTTGTTGATGATGATAACAGAGCTGTTGGAGAACTGAGAAGGGTGGTTACAGGACAGGACATCAAAAGACAAATTCTTTTGGCATCAAAGAGACATATGATTTAATGAAATGTTGGCTATGCATTTTTCCTAAGTTTTTTTTTTTTTTTGGCAAGTCTGTGACAAATTTTAGATCCCATCTTGCACAGTAGAATTACAAAAGCACATATTGCACAGTATTTTTTTCTCACTAACATATCTTGGTCTCATGGAGAATCTTTGTCCCAGGCTTTAAGATACTTCTAAAGACAGAGTGAGCAGAAACCTTTCTTCACTACTTAAAATTCACATAATATTTTACCTGGGATGAAAATTTACAGATGGATGTATCTGTTATGAAATCCACTATTCATAACATCTTCATGAATCACATTGGGGAATATTAATTTTATAACTTAAAACTCTGGGTCCCATCCGATGAAAATAAATTAAAAGAAGGAAAATAAATTCTAAAAGAATTATGCAGCTAAAGGTAAGTATAACTCCTGCATTGTTATCACAAGATTTATATACATAGTTCACTTTGGTTAAATCAACCTGTGGTTAAGAGGTTTTATTTAAGGTTTTTAGAGGTTAATTAAGGACAAAAAGGCTGGAAAAATGTGCGTGGCACCCATCCATGTTGCTTTGATTAGCATGCTGAAGGAAGTGGGCTATTGCAACGAAATGGCAGTTGAGGAGCACGTTGAGGAGTGGCGGACATTGAGAAGTAGTGGCAGCAGAAGCATGATGTTGCTAGCTCAGCATTTTGTAGGTAGGTGGAGACCAAAGAGCTAGCACCACCTAGTGAAAGAAACAATGTCAGTGGCCCATGCTAGTTAGTGGCAGCCCCATTGGTGACATAGGCCTACACAGCAGCTTCCATACATTTGCAACCACTTCAGAGCACCTCGCAATAAGGATGCATGGTTCCTCTTCCACCTTGATTGCTGCTTGGCATGAAAGGGCTGTTGCCTTCCCACAAGTGCTACTGATGCTACTGATTCCAACCTCTGGGTGGGGGGAAGGACAATGAGAGGGAGAAAGAGGAAAGCAATGAGGTATTGCCGTGCATTTAGGGTTATTTCCATGGTTGCCACGACTTTCAGTGCTCATTCACCATTTCTTCAGAATTTAAATTTCATGTACTTTTGATGATAATGATGATGATGGTGACATTGGTGATGATGATGGTAAAAGTTTAAATATTTACAAACACATATGTAAGTTCCATACATGCATGTTCCATACACTTAGAAATGATATAATCTTCATAATCTAGAATGGTTATTCTAATATATACGGTTGCCATTCTGAAAAGAACTCAGATCATTTCCATTTGTCCATTAACTGGGCATATCAGTAAATTTATTGTATATAAAATTTCCAAAATTTAAGTAAGTGTTCTCTGGTATCTGAAAGGTTAAGGGTTTCTGGTGCCAAGTAAGAACAATTCCTGCTGCAGCCAAGAGATTTAACTATCAGATTTATAGTCTTTATTCAAGTCTAGCACACTGAAGAGAGGATGAAAAGCAGATTAATTCTCCCAGTTATTTTTTTAAAAACAATTTGCTTAGTTGCTAAACAGAAAGCTAAACATTACTGATCTTAAATATAAATTTAGGATACCTCATTATGTCAGTTTCTACTGCTATATCAGTTAATATAGAATGGCTGGCATCTGTTAGTTGCAGCTAGAGTAGACCCATTCAATAAATTGCTATGCGGTAAATCAATGCATAACTAAGGCCCTTTCCACACTACACTGTTATAATGCTATTATTCCATTTCCAACATCCTATAGAGTCTTGGGGTTTGAAGTTTAGGGATGGGCATTTAGAATTCTCAGCCAGAGAACTCTTTGGCCTCAGTAAACTACAAACCTCAGAATTCCCCAGAAGGTTGAAAGTGGAATAATAGCACTATAACAGTGTAGTGCGGAAATGGCCTAAGCTCTGTTGAATCAATATTTGAGTCAGGACTAACTGCCAGTATTTGATAACCACCTTTATACAGAGACATAGGAGTTTCTCTTCCAGCCAGTACTGGGTGTATAGATGATACCTTGTCCAACATTAGAATGGACGTGTCCAGTACTGTCTGATACCATTATTTACATGTCCCTTTTGATCTATTTGGTTTTCTGAGATTTCTTACTACTTCATTTACACATGTGTCCTTTTCTGCAGTGAGGTCAACATAGCATATATGGTTTTTCTCCTCTCCACTTCTGTCCTCACAACAGCTCCAAGAGATTGGTCAAGCTAAGAGGGAATGACAGGCTCAAGGTTTCGCAAGGTGTTTCCTGGCTCAGTGAAAATGTGGATCTCTAGAACGTGGATCTCCCAAGTCCTGATCCAACATTCTAGCCAGCTATTACAACATTCTCATATCTTTAATGGATTCTGTTTCTGCACTGTCATCTTTTTGTTTGTCTGCTGTCCTGTCTGTCTTCACTTACACATACATACAAACTGACAAGCAGCACCTTTGAGACTTTTGCCTTTCCCCCAGTATCTTTATATCCTCTAAAAAGAGATATTTTTGCCTCTGTTCTCTATACAGTATAATACATTTTTTAAAAAGCCGCTTTTCCTAATTAATGCCTACTTAGCTGTTGAATTGTCCTTTAACATATTTCATATCATGCTACAAACGCTAGTTTTGTATGACATGGGGAACAAAAAGAGTGCCATTTTTACAAGAAACCAACATATTCCCACTTATATGTTTTGCCATATGTTTAAATATTTTAGAGTATCGTAGAAAATGGCCTATTGTACCCTTAGAGAAGGTAACAAGTTTAGCCAGATGAGCTGTCAGTAAAGCCCTCTGTTATTAAAATTTCACTGGGACCTGGAAAAACATGCTATGTCAAGCAGAGGAATAAATTACAGACTGTGGGCAGTAGTGACATGCAAGTTACAGTAGTTCTGCAGTGTGATCTCACTGTAGTGAGAGAGTTCAGAAGTTCATTGCTTGTGCAGTAGGGGGAAAAAAGGACAAGTCTGGTCTGACTTATTTGTCCTATTAATAATGATGTCTGGAGCAGAATAACCCCTGGTGAACTTGCATCCTGCAGCCCAGCTGCAGCTCCTCAACAAAGATCCATCACTAAATCCAGGAAATGGACCGGCGTGTGGGTGAGTTAATGACACACACACCCTTTTTAACTGTCCCCGAGGGGATAAGATGCCGCCATTGTAGATCACCTGCAAACAAGTGTAAGTGTGTGTGTGTGTGTGTATAAGAGAGAGAGAGAGCACATGAGCAGATGCCAGTCAAAGTTTGGTCACATAGCTTTGTTAAACCACATTCTCTTCCTGTTTGGCTATTGTGGAATTCGGGTATTCTTTGATATTTATTCTGTTTTTGAGCTCAAAGGGAACTGCTTTATGTTTTCCTGAAGGCTATATTTACAGTCATAAAAGATGACTAAACATGCTTTAAAGGGAATGAATATCAATTTTCAATAACATTTCACATTAAAACATGATCAGTCACCTGGAACATGGTAGGTGTGTTTCCTTCTCTTTGATGACTCTCAAATATTTAGCTACCAGGTATCCATTTCTCTCTCTCTCTGTCTCTCTCTCTCTATGGTATGCCTGTCCGCTTCCCTGCTTTACTAACAAGGGATATAGAAATAGCGTGCTGCTAAGATAATGATTTGGCTATCATGTGTTTGTTTGGGAACTGGATTTATTTTGGCAGACAATATGTAGCTCTCCAGTGTTTGGGGGCTACTATTTGTGACTCAGTAGTGGCAATGGCTTGTGGGTAGGTGTTTCTAGCTGTCCTGAGGACCATTTTCCATACAGTGGATAACAGTGGACACATAGCCATGTACTGAATGTGCCTAAAGTGTTTGCCATGCCCTTACCTGTTCTTTCTCAAATCTAGGGAGCAGCCTAAAAGCACCCTTTTAGTACAGAGCACTTAATTTAGCAATAGCAATAGCATGTGTATTTCTATACTGCTTATCAGCTAAGCACTCTCTAAGTGGTTTACAATGTGTTAGCTAATTGGCCCCAACAAGCTGGGTACTCATTTTACTGACCTGCGGAAGGATGGAAGGCTGAGTCAACCTGGAGCCCGTCAGGATCAAACTCACAATGTTGTGGCTGCAGTACCAGCATTTAACCACTGCACCACCAGGGCTCTTTAGTTTTGCTTTACTTACCGCAAAGTTTCTCAACTCTTGTTTTTATACGATTTGTTCCAAAATGCTGAATGTTTGATTATCACTGTTTATCAATGACCATTTCCACATGCTATAGAAGCAGGTTGTCACTGGTCCAAGAGCCGTGCTTCTGCACAATGTCACTGCTATGCAGCTGCTACCTCATCCCCAAGCATCGCCAAATTGCCACATTCTATTGCCAGAAAAAATCTATTAAGAGTCTCCTATAGGGTTTCAATCCCAGCAGCCATCATAGTGTAGTACCATTATAGCACTTGATAGCACTTCCTGTTATGGCAGATCCAGCAGTGGGTGGGCTGTGGGTATGCCCAGCTCATCCGTTTCTCAGGAACTTCCATGGTGTGGTAACTTCCTATCACCTCTCCCTGTTTATTGTAAATGTCTCCTTTGAGTCAAAACTTTTTATATTGTTAATACATTTTTAAACAGTATAGGGCAAAAGTGCAATAGTGTACTGGCATGTCATGCCATTACAACATTTCTGTGTTAGTACAGCTTCCAAAAAAAAAAAAATCACTGTCCAATCAGAGGTGGTGGGGTAGGGTGAAAGCAGGGCACAAGAGTGGCCAAGGACATTGTAATGCAAAAGGAACACCAGTGGCAATACTGCTATCCATCCGCTTAAGAGGGAAGGGTGCAGAAAAGAGTGTCGTTAATCCGATGACATCACTCAAAGAGTGATGCCACCATTACAACAGTATAATGCGCTAATGGCCTCTAGTGTAGAAATGGCCATTGTCTCAGGACATTTTGTGTAGGCTCAAGGGAAATTGATCATCGATGTATTATTCTTTAGGACAACTCTTGTGGATGAATGAAAGGAAGGGCTGTAATCTGGTAAAAAAAGGCATTGACTTCTTAGTGTAGTTGTGGCATCCAGAATTCCACTGATTCTGCTCTTGGAGAACATGGCTGTTTTTTAAAGTCTGAAATGCGTCTTTCTTCTTCTTCCAAGCTGATGAAAGTTTCTAGGCAGACTCCTGTTACAGCCATTGTGATATAATGCTTACGGTGATTTTGAACTGAGACTTTGGAGATCCATGTCATGATACTGTACCATGGAACTCCCTGGGTGGGACCTTGGGCTGGTCGCTCTCTCTCAACCTGACTTATCCCACAGGTCTGGAGGAGGATAATGTTGGGAAGAGAAGAGCTAGATACCTTGAGCTCCTTGGAGGAAAAAGCAGGACGTACATATAATAAAATGATAAAATAAAATACTGCATAAATAAATAAAATAAATAATGGGTTAGCAGGAAATGGAGCTTGGGTTAATGATTCTGAAAAAAAGGTGCACCAGGATGCATGTTGGTTTTGCTTTGATTCTTGTCATAGAGGTTTTCCTCTACGACAAGTTTTCCTGCTGATCTCTTCATTCTAGCTTTGTAATGCTTAACAGGTTCTTGTTCCCAGGTGTTTACTCTCATTGGTACTGTCTCTTCTACTGCAAGGACCTTAAAAAATGGTTAAAAAGACTAACCTACTCAGCACCCAAGTTTAAAGCTTAATTTGTTCACAGAGCAGAGTGCACAGCAGAACATAATTTCTTTTTGGTTTTCTTGTTTTGCACGAAACAGATTTTCTGCTTTATTAAATCTGTAATTCTTTATAGGATTTCTAACAAGTTAATGGTCTGGTCAGAAACAAGAGGCAGGATCTCAGTTCTTCTCTGGCTTAGTCTTCTTTGTCCTTAATGTCCTAAACCTGGGATTTTAGATGCCTTTTGGTCTCCAAGATGGCCATTCTATTTTCCTACAGCAGCTAAGATGCCATGTAATGTTTAGCCAAGTGTGTCCAGGCTAGTTCCTGCATCAGCTAGTTCAGGCCAATGTCCTTGAATGACTTCTGTTCCTAGCAGGATGAACAGAGGTCATTCAGGGTTGGTATTGCCCATGGGATGGAAAAGAAGTTTGCATTAATAGAGAATTTAGACTCATGTATTCAGTCCATGGTCTGCAAAGCTATTAACAAAAGTTTGTGGATAACTTTTGGTTTCCTGTCATTGGGAGGAAATTGTGAGGACCAGATTTATTTTTTTAATCCTTTTGTGAATTATACACAAGCAGATTCTCCATGAGCAAGAATACACACATTTACAAATCAGCACAATAGCTTTTGGTCAATGGGGAAAATATATGCGTTAAGAATACCAAAATAAGCATGGATTTGCATGTGGGAAACTAGATATGGGATTTGCACAGGGCAACAATGTAGGTGGGATTCTGAGAAATACAACAGGCAAATTTTGAATTTATGAAAATTGAAAACTAAAAGATAGATATCCAACCTATTCAGCAGTGTATTTATCTTATTTCTACCAGCTAAGTAAATGGGGCCTGGGTATAGCTACCTGAAGCAACGTGTAGCCCAACTTAACACATCCTTTATTCTTTTGGAACACTTAAACTTACAATATGCCCCAAAGCAAGCACGTAAGCAAATAATATTATATCTCAACCTCATTCTACAGTGTTCCCAAGGAAATCCTTCTTAAAATATTTCTGTTACCCACTTCCAGTTCTCTAAAGAAAGCTGGAAACAATCTACCAAACAGACATGACACACACTTACCACAAACATGTCCTCCAGAACTCCTGTTTATATCAAGGTGTCTCTTTAGAGACCACAACTTATAGGAGTTCCTACATTTTCCAAATGTGTCTGCTGCTGCAACATAGCCAAAAGCAGAAGTAGGCCTCCCCTCCCCTCCTCTTCCTGTTGTACCTTCTTTTCTTCACCACCAAGCTTGCTGGACTTTCACAATGCAAAAGCAGCCAAGTGCAACAAGTTTAATTCATCACAGTGCCTTCCCCTTTTATGCATCCACAAATATGCACATGTGTGTCTGTCTGTATTACTTTATACATAATTAATTCAATTTGCCCCACCATTTCTCCAAGGAGATTAAGGTCTGTCCCTACCACCCATGCTCCAACTTTCCTGTGAGGGAAGTTTGACTGAGATCTAGCCCACAGTTGCCCAGTAATCTTCGCCACAAACTGGTAGCAAATTGTTAGCACTGCAAGAATTTCCACAATTTCTGCCTTCCCTTCCCCAGTGCAGCCAACAGATTAAAAACAACAGTTAGGATCAAGACAGAGAAGAGTTGTATGTTGACATAATTTCTACTATCCACACCTGTAGCTGTATTAGATCACATTGCATTCTTCAGTGAGTGATGTTTCCTGCCTTGTCATCTTCTTCCGAGATTAATGAATCACTTTAGCAGATCAGCTTAGTGCTGAAATGAACTCACAGGCCGCATCAGCTTTGGGTCATGCAGAGGCCTATTTCTTTTGATAGGGAGAAGGATTGCTTTGCTCTCATTTGATACTCGATCTACTGCCTTCATGCCTTGCCATGAGTTCCCCCTCCTTTTCTTCATTGCCAGATTCTGCACAGAAACTGGGGGTGTGAATCCCCCCCAAGTGTTCGTTCCATACGTGACTTTATGGGAGTCTTGATTGTGGATGAAGCCTCTGTACTAGGAATCTCAGCATGCTATAATTAATTTGTAGACAAAAGGAAATGGCTTCATGACAGCTAAATGAAGACCGAGTAATGCGATGTAATGAAAGATATGTTTGGGAGGGCTGAGTTGGAGTTAAGAGGTAATGAAAAATGTAGCACTTTGAGGTGAGGTGCTGGATGATGTTTAAAGAGTGTTCTTCAAGAAAGCCAAGTCCTCCACACATCAGACAGGAAGAAGGGGAACAAACAGCAAGCTACTTTCTGTATAGCCCTTTTTATCCAAATTAAAGCTGTTGTAAAACAAGGCCAGGGTGAATGAGTTGCTGAAGCCCTATAACTCCCCACCGTGATATTTATGAGACCCATTTCCATGATGTGATACACCAGGTAACTGTAGCTTGTCATATACTGAGCCATATGCTGGTGTACATTATACTGCCTGATTGCTCCCATTTGCGGCATGGAGTTTCTCCTCTTAGTTTATTTAGCATGCTGTCTGAATATGGGCACAATTTCCAGTCTAACTTGTTACCCTCTCAACCAACCAGAAATGGAATCCAAAGTTTGTTTTAGATTTCCTTCTCTGGGTGGTTGGTGGAGAAAGAACCTTGAAAGGAAGTAACACCCACGTTTGTTTGGACAACACACAGAAATGTAGCAAAGCTCTGTGATCTTTTTAGTCACTCCCACTGCAAGTGAGAGTAACAGGCAGCATGTCATTGATAAACCAGGGGGTCCCATGGATCCCTAGATTTTTGTATTGTGTGAGTAGTGTTGTCATGTTAGTACAATTCCAAGCCCTGAGACTTCTAGGAAAAAACCTGAGACCAAGAGGCAAACATTGGTAATGTCATTAACCAAGATGCATTAAGTGTCAACCAAAGTTGGTCGGAGTACATCATTCAAATAATAATATTTTTCAAAAGCCACCAAGCCTAATAAAGGAGAACACACATACAAGCACTTCTTTTTCAAGGTTGTGCTCTCACCTGAGAATCCTCCTCCTCGTCCTGAGAACTGGATAGTAAAGTCCAGGCTCAGAGAGCTGGGAACTCTGTATGTGACTGTGGCTCATCATTCTGATCCAAACCTATTTAACCTTCTTTCCAGGCTGCTGACAGCATCTCATTGCTTCCTCTTGACTCATGCTCAGAGTAAAATGCTCAAAGTAATGGCCAATATCCTGCATGGGAGACATAACTATGATGATATAGCTATGACCTGTCTCCCAATTGGATCCCCTAAAAGCTACCTTAACAGCCAGGCAGCCACACCAGCTGAAGGAATTCTACTGACATGGTGAATGGGATACTAAAGTGGAATTTGTCCAGCTCCCTCTCATCAGCAAGCTGCAGTGCAACAAGCAGTAGCAGGGATCTTCAGGGTCCTGTTAAAATTTCTTGTGAACTGCAGCTCACTGGCCAGAGAGGGCTGGATGTATCACCCATCACTGCTCATCAGCACCATGGGGCTTGTCAGGGTTGCTGCAGCTGCCTGATTTGTGGTTGGTGCCCAAATGTATAAGGTTGTAAGTCTTGTGTACATTATAAATGCTGAATAGCATGCCAGCCATTTTGTGGGGGGAGTATTTGTATGAATTTAGCCTCTAACTGTTCAGGAAAATGCCTTTTGTCAGATCTGTCTGGCTTAGAATTACACAGACTGAATGGAAGCAGTTAGCTCTATAGGAAACAGGTCTCTTCAGAACTGTAAATGTTTTTCATGCAGAAAGTCCTATGTTCACTCCTCAGCATTTCTCCCAAACCTGAGATCCACAGCAAGTCAGTGTAGATGATACTGTACCTCAGAGGTTGGCAAAGTGTAGCCCATAGGACTAAGTGCAGCCCCTGAAGCCCACAAAAGCGCCCAAGACCTCCCAATTTTTTTAAAACATCAGGGCAATAAAAAAGAGGAAAACAGATTGGTTGAAAATTGGTCAGCTGGAAATGTGTCACCTTCAGTGTGCTGAAATGTACCAGTGTGGCCTGCAGGGTGGGCATATTGGGGATTGGTCGCCATCCCCTCTGCAGTTGCCCACCTCTGCTGAGGTGGACCAGTGGTCCAATTCATAGTAAAGCATCTTCCTAGGTTTTATGAATTCCCAGACAACATCCTTTCCCCACAGTACCTGAAAATGCCATGTGTTGAACCTGGGATTTTTTGGATGCTATTTCGTCTAGTTAGTCCCAACTAGAGTAGACACACTAATACAATTTATAAATCCCATTGATTCAATAGGTCTACTCTAGTTGGAACTACCAATAAGATTCAGGCCTTTGTATGGAAAACATGGTGCCCCACTACTATTGTATGTCTCTTTCCATCAAAAATGATGAGAAAAGGCTTTCTTCTGACTTACGGTTAAATATTTATACATAATTTGAAACTGTAAATGTATAAATACAGTCAAAGAGATATGTGGTTAAATATAAACATTATCAAGACATGTTGAAGTTAAAGGAAGAACTTCTTCCCCACCATGTTTTTATAAACAGAAAACCAACGAAATTTGGAGAAAAATGAAATATTGTAATGCTTACTTTCTGATGAAACACCCATGTTTTTCTGTAATTTAGCTCATACATTTAGTGGCATGCTATTTCTATTCTTACTTTATTGTTTCTTTAATTCATTTTCTATTTTTTTTCTTACTTTTTTATATAATTACAAAAGCGGAGGTGTGTTCAGACATCATTGTGCATGACTGTGTGCAAATGCAGACAGGGTACAATATTTCCATTTGACCAGCTAACAAAAGGAAATGCTGCATTTCATAGATCCTACAACAACAGGGAGTCTCTGCTTTTGAAGCTAAATATTAATAAAAGCAATACCATTGTAATAGGCATAATGTGGGGGCAAATGAAGATGATGGGAAATGTGAGTTGTTTTCTTTATCCTAAATCCCAAGGTTCTCGGAATTTCTGCTTATAGTTGGGCAAGTTTTGCAACTTCTGATTTACAGAACCACAGAGATCTCACAATGTGGTTTGCTTTGGTCTAGCAAATTCTGTATTTAATTTAGCAATTTTTAATGGGCAAAGTTAACAGAGTCCAAAGTCTCCTATACAACTGTTTGGGTTTAAGCCCTATTGAACATTTATTTCTGCGCAGATGTACACATCATTGCACTCTTAATTGTTCAAGACTTTGGCTATTTCCATCCTACACTGTTATAGTGCTGTTATTCCAGTTTCAACATCCTGTGGAGCTCTGGGGTTTGTAGTTTACTGAGGCCCAAGAACTCTCTGGTTGAGAATTCTAAAGGCCCCTCCCTAAACTGCAAACCTCAGGATTCCATAGGATATTAAAAGTGGAATAAGAGCACTATAACAGTGTTGTGCAGAAATGACCTTTGTTTCAGAGGCTACCTTGAAGAAATAAAACTTCAGTAGTACTAAAGGAGAAGTTGACTGGGTGAAAGGCCAACCTGAAAGTATTATGTTGGATTCAAAAGTAGCAGAAAGAGAGATCAGTCTGCACACCTGAGATAACAGTGGTGGGTGGTTTCACTCCTTCTACATAATGCTTGACCTCACCAAGCTAAACACAACCCAGCAGCCATGTATTGTGAAAGGTGCTTGACAGTTCTGGTACTGGGTTCTGTGGGACCTTCAGTAAGCTGACTAGGGATTGGTGGAGGGGTTGACAGCAGCAGAGACAGATGGTGGTGTGAGATGGTCAGAAGCAGATGCCTCAGCAAAGTGCTGAGACTCTGGCCATTTCCGCACTACAGTGTTAAACTGCTGCTATTCCACTTTCAATGCCCTGTGGAATTCTGGGGTTTGTAGTTTACTGAGACCAAAGAGCTCTTTGGCTGAGAATTTGAAGTGCCCTTCCCTAAACTACAAACCCCAGAATTCAATAGGAGGTTGATAGTGGAATAGCAGCACTTTAACACTGTAGTGCGGAAATGGCCTCTGAGAAGCATAGATGAGGCAGCTGTAGTAAGCAACAAAATCTGCATTTCTCCATAATGCCCCTGGGCCCTGATACGATGTATTTGGAAGCAAAGCTCAGTGATGTTGCAAGATAATGAAGATGATGGTTGCTGCATCAACCTTGTGTGCCTCTGTGGCTGTTTGTGCCAGGACCTCAAATTTGTAAAAGCAAGGAAATTCTTTTCCAGAAATAGAAAAAGAGCAATATCAGCCATAGTGAACCCTCAAAGGTCCATAGGCTCTGGCATTTGCACAGACATGCTGAGTACTGATGTTGCACCCAGTTACTTTGCTTCAGTGTACCTAAACAGAAGCTTAAAGTATCCCTCCCCAATGGCTTATGAATTCTCCAACATTTCACAGATTAAACCAAGACGTGTATGGCCGAAAAATACTTGAGTGTGGTCAAAAGAGTATGACAAGACAACAAAAGGCAAAAGCTATTGATAAGGAAGAACATGCAAAACTACTATTTTAATCAGAGAAATGCTGGAATTTATGTACCAAGTTTAGGAAAAGTCTGAAAAAAAAAGACCACCTAAGTCCACCGAGAAGGGCAAGACTCCTCCTCTCCTTTCCTTTCCTTCCTGCTGAACTGAGTGCATGTTACTTTTGCACTTTAAATTCAGTTTGCATCAATTGAAGAAAGCCAAGGATGAAAGAGAAAAGTAGAAGGATGAGAGAAAAACTGGAACATTTTAAAAGCAGCTGAGAAAGTGGGTTGTCAGAGGATTAACTGGGATTATCAGGGTCAAATAGGGACAGCTGATGGATATGGCTTTCAGGGGTGGGCAATTTGTGGCCCTTCAGGTGTTGTTGGACTGCAGCTCCTATGATGTCATCACTATTCACCATGGTGGGAAAGACTGATGGGATTTGCAGTTTAACCCTTCCTGGAAGGCCACAACTCTGCTATTCCTGACATTCCACTGATGAGTGTCACATGTTATTGATAGGTCTGGTTTACTCTATTATCTATTCTGGGGGAAAGGGGACTATCTTTCCCATGTTTCAGATTAACCTCTTTTATTCATTGAATACAGAATTCACAGAGACTCAAGTAAGTTCAGTTGCAGTTATGCCAGGAAAACAATTTATGTGGTCATTTCCCTTCAACTTCCCACTTCCTTGTATCTGTTGCTTTGCTCTTCTTTGACACAGCTACAGAAGATGTGGCAGGCAGCGCTCCAAATTCCACTGCTTCAGCTTACTTTGATTGAATCTGTTTCAATTTAAATTTAATTGATGTATGTACAGTTCAAATAGATTCCAGACAGTTCCAGCTCGTGCTTAATTAATATTCTTTAAAAAATGACACTTAATAATTCTACTATGTGTCATTTACATTAGATATACAAGGCTTAACTTGGAATAATTTGAAGAGTAACATAGCAGCAACTATGGTTCAGATTTTTGGTACTAGTCAATAAATATAGCTTGTATTCTGCAAGTATTGATAGATTCCTGATTACTATTATAAAATCTCACTGAACAATAAAATTGAAAGTGAGTGGCTTCTAAACACATTAATACAGCCTGCACTTGTAGCTCCCATAACCCCTTGCCATGATGGGTTAGACTGATGGTAGCTGCAGGTCAAAACATTTGGCCTGGACTTTCCCTTGTAGCAATCCACATGTTCCCCAGTGGTACTTTGGAGTAGGAGGTCAGTTCAGATGCCGTACCCTCCAACATTTCATAGAGGAAACCTGGGACCCATGTGGCCAAGCCACATCAGATGTGGCCAAGATGGCAAAAATCATTTAGTGAGGAAGACAAGCCAGGAGAGGCTGCAGCAGCTTCCTTTCCCTGAGGCCACTGGGAAGGGCAAGATTTGACTACCACCTCCTCTCTTCTCATCTCCCCCTGATTTCATTGAGTACAAACTACTTTTCACTTTGAATTGGTTTGGAGCAATTAAAGCAAGCAGAAGGCATAAGAGGAAAGCGGGAGGAGAAGAGGAAAAACTGGAACATTTTAAAAGTGGTTGAAAAAGTGGGATGATAGAGGATTAATTGGGACCGCCTCTGCCAAGTCAGTACAGTTGGAGGGCATGAGATGTCATTGCACAGACTTTGTGATCCCAAGCCGGAAGAGCAATCTCATTCCTTGTTTGAAGCCACACACACAGAGAGACACAAACCCCTGCAAGCAATTTTCAGTAACACTAGGAGCATCACCTAGGTTTGGGGATGTAGCCTTTTGCCCAGCACTATTCTCCCTCCACTCTGCTTAGGCCCTAGTTAATGGCTGTAATATAGAATTTGTTGAACTTCTATGGAAATTACTATTGATTGCATGAAGCCTATAATATTAAAGTTTCTCTCTCTATTTTATGAAGTGTCCATTTTAGTGCTTAAAATCTCAGAATGCCAGTCATGACAGGAAGAAGTTAACAGAGTAAGACTGTGAAGAAGACACAGCATTTTCTAGGCCCCATGAGATTCATTTCAAAACTGGCTGTGTTTTCTTTTAGTATGAAGGATCAAAGTGAATTCCATGAGGCAGTAATAATAAAGAAGGGAATGTCTTGACTCTGGACGTTTACCGCTATGTAACCACAACCACTCCAAAGTTTCAAGGCAAGGAGCTATGATAAGCTGTAGCAATGTCTTTATGGAAATGCTTACTGAAGATGCTAATAGCATATTTTATACACCACACCCACCCACAGAAATTCTCTTTCATAAACAGATTTTGATCCAGGTGTATGAGAGAGTAACAAAGCAGTTGACAGTTACGTAAGAACTCTGAAGCATACCAGCGCAACCAGCTTTGCCACCACCAAGTTGAGTGCAACCCACCAGCCATGTTATGTGGTCTGCCAGGAATCCAGGTTTTGCTACTTGGCTGAAACTACCAATCGGGGAGTTGCTCAAGAACTAGGAATCCTACCTAGAAGGTTGTTGCATGTGTCTTAGTGGGTCCTCAGGTTGTGCTGGCCTGTGCAAAAGCTGTACCCTGCTCAGCAACCAGTAATGCTGCTACAAATAGGCAGTGGTATAGCTGAGGCTCACCCTAGAGCTCCACAGCCCAGAGGTTTTCCAAATGATCACCCAGAAAACTATAGGAGTATTGAGAGCAAAGACATATAGGATCACCATAATCCCTGTTAGGCCACTATTGGTATTCTGGACGGAGAGCTCACCAGGTCTGATGATAGATGCTGTCTCAATCCTTTTTTCCTCCTCGTTATTTCCCCCCCAAATATATATCTCCACACACACACACACACACACACACACACACAGATGCATATAAAGAGAAAGTGAGTCAAAGGGTGTGTACCTTATCACAGAATCTTATTTTATTTTTACTTTATAAATTATTATTTTAAAAAATAAATATATTACCCCATTCTGAAAAACAGTGTTCTTTATAAATATACAGAATGGTGTTTATACCCAACTTGTTATTCACCATGACATCAAGACAGGAGAAACAAGCTTACATTTGAAACAGCAGTGAGTTTAAAATGCAAAGTTTCCCATTGTTAAAGTGTTTTCTTGTTGTCATTGTTGCTCTGAGAGGTGGCAATATTTTGTTGTAGTTATTTTCTCTAAGACATCAGGAATGTAGAAGCAGTTGCAAAGCACAGCATGGCAGGGAAGGAGGAAGGGAGAAGAGAAATGTTGATGGTACGCTTCTAGTCATGTACTTAAGCCATCTAAAGCCCCCTTCCCCCATTTATTAGACTATTTATGCTTAGCATTTAAAATAACCTACCTTCATCACCGCAAATATATGGCACTTCATGTCCCCACATTAGTGAAGTGGCACAGTCCCTGCCAAGAGTGAGGCATTTGTGTCTGTCTACAATTCTAGTCATCACCTATAGATGAAAAGTCTCATATGCCAAAGAGGCTCCCTGGGTATTTTATGTCTGACTTGGAGGAAGCAAAACAAGGCTTAAACGAGAGAAGGAAAAAAATGCCTTGTTTGCAATACTGTTTTAATGACTTCGCATCAAATGCCAAATGGCTTCTTGCCAACTTTGCGTTAAGTTGGGAAAAATGCCCTCCAGGGCTGTTATTTTGGATTTTTGTTTGAATAAGTGTACATATTTATGATTTAGGAGCATATTGGAAAAACTGATGGAACTTCTTGCTTCAGAACAGAGCAGTGAGTGAAGTGAACAGATTCAGTTACATACTGGAGCAAATGCAGATTTGTGTGAGATGTTGTTTTTATGTGGGAAAATTCTGTGGCCACAACTGACCAAAGTTTCTTCTTTAATATACAAGTAACAGAATGTGCCTGTATTGTATGCAGGTGTGCCAATGCATTCACCTTGCTTCTTGAACATTCAACTGGAAAATTAGCTTTTTGACTGAAGAAATATAGTGCCATAGATTTTCTCCCTCTTTTCCTCCCACTAACAAGGTGTCATGGAAGTCATATTTCTCCTGTTATCTCCTCTTCTTATTCTGCTTTTCTCTGTTAGTTTTTGACCAAGCAAAGGTCTTCCTTAGTTTCCCATCTATTCACTTTTTGGAGAGACTTCAGAAAAAAAATCACCTCAAATCTTTACTATTGCTACTATTGCAATTGATTCCTCCCTCTCAAGATTTCATACTAATACTTGCCCCACTCTCAAAAATATGTCAGGGTGGGCAAGACATATGGTCCAATGCATGCATGCACAACCAGCCATATTTATGTCTCTCCTTGCTACCACTATGTCCATTTGCTATTGTCACTTCTAAAAGTAGATTGCCAGGGGGACAATGGCCTCTTCTTCTTTCTTTAATTGAATAAAAGGAGAGGGTCTACCCTGCCAATCTGCACAGCTCTATGGGGCAGGGTTCCTGAATTATGGACAGTTGCCACTGTTACGGCTGAATTGGGTGGAAACTGCAGTGTCAATGAAAAGCTCTGTGGCAGTTACTGATTTTCAATAACACCAGCCAGTTGGGAGTGGTAGCGTCAGCAGTGTGGCTCTGAGTGAGTTGGGTGGGCCAGTGCATCCTCCCCTACCCACAACTGAAAGTTGCCCACCCCTGCCTAATGTTAAAAACTAGCTAAAGCTTCATTGCTGCAGTAAGACACAGATGTCCTTAGCTTCCCTCCTGATGGTCATTAACTCCTTTTTTTACTTATATCTTGTCTCCTTCTCCCTCTTGTGATTGCCTTGTGCTTTTTCAGGCCAATGACATGACATCTCTGATATCATACTATGTTGCTTCAGCATGGGCACCCTTGGTGAAGTAGCGGGGGAGTCTTGGGTAAAGTCAGGGGGCATATTTACACATCAGGGGAGGTTCCTCCAGAACATCTGGTATAGTCATTATGGGGGCAGGACATTGATTGTGATAACTTCTGTTACCAGTTTTAAGACAATGAAGAGTAGGGATGTCAGAATGAAAAAGAAACAAAATTTTAAAAAATTGGAAAGGGCTTCTGTACCTTTAATGGTGTGCAGAAGGCAGAATTTCAGCAGGTCTTGCTTGCCACCTGACTGCATAACAAACACCTGCTGAAATTCCTTCTTTAACACAACCATTAAAGGTACAGGAACCCTCTTCAGTCTTCATTTTGGCAACTCTAATTTTTCATCAACAAGGTTTACCATTGGGTAGCAAGAAGGAACACAATCTTTTTTTTTCATCCTTTTAAAAACAGGCTAATTCCTGTGACCATTGGATGTAACGAGAAGCAAGTATGTGGCAATCCAATGACATTTGAGAGGATTAAATCTCCTATTAAAAATGAAATTAACAGACCCAATTTCTGCACACACGGACACACAAAATTAAAAACTGTGCAGCAAATAAAATCCATGTGGCACTTAACTTAAAGCACATACTGTTGTTGTGTGCCTTCATGTCATTTCCAACTTATGGTGACACTAAGGTGAACCTATCATGGGGCTTACTGGGGGCTAAAATGGTGTGATGCATCCAAAGCCACTTGGTGAGTTTCAACGGCTGAGTGGGGAATTGAACCTGGTCTCCAGGGTCATAGTCCAACACTCAAACTGCTACACCATACTGTCTTTCATTTAAAACACAAATCTAAGACTAATCCTGGTCAATATTCTTAAGAAAACTCTTTTATCAGTACCAGTAGATCTACATGGTTCAGTTTTCCCAAATGCAGGCAAATCTTCTCATCTGAACTGAAGATTCTTGAACTGAGATTCCATTTCTTTATTTCTTCTAATAATTCAGGTTGGAAGAGGTCCTAGATCTTCTCCTGGCTATTAGAAGGTGGTGTGGTTAAGAATGCTTTTTATAGACTTTGGCTGCTGCTGTTGACATGCACTTTCCTATGGAAGTCTGACTTGGCCACTGTCATTCATGTTCTGTCACCTCAGGATTAGATCAGAGCAATACCGTTATATCATTCCGTTCATTTATGGGCTCAGCCAGTTCCAAGTGCTGATTTGATTGTTAGTGATCTAAACAGCACAGGTGCAATATAAACTCAGAAGTCAATCCTCCTGTTCAAAGCTGACTCCTGAAGGGCTGTTCAGATGTATACAGCAAGTTCTTTTCAGCTGTGGCACTGAAATTGTAGAATGGTCTTGTGAGGGAGGTCTACCTAGCTCTCTATCTCTGCTTGCCTCTCAGTTAGAAGTAAATCTATACGTTTTCTAGTAAGCCTTTTAGGCCACTGCTTATTGTGTTAGGTTTGGGTGCATCGTCCACTCAAAACACTGGGATAGAGATGCCTTAGGGCTGCTATAAGTCGGAAACACCTTGAAGGCACACAACAACAAATGCCTGTATTATTGAAAGCCTGTGCCAGGATACCTCCCCCAAAACTACACGCAGGCTGCTTTACATATCTGATTGGCTGCTGATTTAATTTGTTTTAATTAAAGTTGAGCTGAGTCACAAACACATGAAGGGTTTGCTCTTATGAGCCTCAAAATTTATGGCCTATAAAAGTCACACTTCTTGAGCTAATAATGTAAAACTTGGCATTGGTTATGTATGTGCTGGAGTCTAAAACTGTGTCAAATGTTAAAGCAATCTGATAATAATTGCACAGGTACAGCTAATTCAAAAATGCTGAAGACAGACACATTTACCCTTTTTAACTCCAGTCTTGGGTGCCATATAGTTCTTCCAAATTTCAGCAAAATCAACTAATGGACTTTATTTGGGCTTCTCAAGAAAAGCAAACTTCATTAGTCTGGTGAAGTTCTGAGCAATGGTCCAAAAGTTATCAAGGTTTTCTTGCTCCATTAAACCTTATGGCAACAAATGCCAGCCAAACTATTTCATGTACACTTTAGATCCATTGTGAAGCTAGATTGCTGCTAGTACTCTAGTCTTTTCAGAAGGATATTTAGTTGCAGAGGGAAATTAGCGGGTTTTATGTGCAAACCTTATTCCTAGAATTATGGAATATGTCCTCACAAAGTCATTCTATATAGAACATTTTATTCACTTTTCAGTTTTACTGTGCAGTTGGTAGTAATATTTGTTTGTTTGTTTTAATTACATATCTAGGTTACCTCAACTTAAAACTATTTAGCTAGTACAGTACTAGCAACTTTTCCAGAAAGCTGCTGCTGCTGCTGATGATGATTTTTATCCTGCTTTTTTCACCAAAATTTGGACTCAAAGCAGCTCACAGTTTTAAAAAAGGTACAAATAAAAACATAAAAGGAGGAATAATTAAAACAGAATTACAGTTCTCCCTCCACATTCATGGATTTCACTTACACTAATCTGATTATTCGGGGGTGCCCACTTGCCACTCCATTCTCCCCCTCCCACCCCATTCCCACTCCACCCCACTCCCTGCCACCAGTACAGGCACGCCCCACTCTGACGGCAGGAAGGTCCAGGGAAGGCGATCACCAGTTCCCTGCATTTCTTCTGCCACTGCCACTGGTGCGGGTGAGCCTGCCTGTTCCCTGCCTCCCTGCTCCCCACCTGGGTGGGTGCACCAGCCAGGCAGAAGCCTGTAGGGAGAGCGCCCTATTCGCGATTATTTGACATTCACAAGGGAGCTATGTCCCTATCCCTCGCAAATGTGGAGGGCCTACTGTAAATTAGTTACAGGATTAAAACCATAATAATAATAATAATAATAATAATAATAATAATAATAATAATAATTTATATCCCACCTCTCCTGACGGATCGAGGTGGTACTACAACAGTACATCAAATTAATTAAAAGCAATTAAAACATAACCCATCCTCCCCATCCACCAACCCATCTAAAACCCCTTAAAACACATTAACTATTAAGAACAAGAGGACAGTTGGTGGGAGGTGGTGGAGTACTAGTCTGGGAAGGCCTGTTGGAAGAGAACAGTCTTGACTGCTTTTTTAAAGCAGTCAAGACTGGTAATATGCCGGGTCTCTTCCAGCAGGCCATTCCATAACTTGGGAGCGATAGAAGAGAAGGTCCTCTGGGTAACCGCAGCCAACCTAATTCTGACTGGCTGCAGTAAATTCCTCCCAGAGGACCTTAATTTGTGGGGTGGATTATATGGGAGAAGGCGATCCTGCAGGTAGGCTGGCCCCAAGCCATGAAGGCCTTTAAAGGTAAGAACCAACACCTTGTACTGTGCTCGGAAACTAATAGGCAGCCAATGTAAGGACTTCAGAATTGGTGTTATATGGTCAGTTTTACATCACCTCAGCATAGGGTAAAGATCTACGTGTGGACCTTACACTATGCTCATCCAAATATCCCTCTACCTGACTTACATTAAAGCCCTAAAGCCTTCTCATACAGGCAGTTGATGCTTCAGGATGAGCTGGCATAGGATGAGCTATGAATGCATAGCTGGATGCACAATGATGACATCATTGCTGAGATCTATGGGGTTCTTCCAGAGGTCTCAGTGTTTCTGTAATTGTTGTGCTTGTGGGGAGATTGTAGAATGCTTTTCTGATCCTGGCTTTCATGTTAAAAGACATAATACCTGTATGAAGCAGATTCAGGGCTTTGCAGTGGGTCAGGAGTGGGCTGCTGGGCACTGCATGGAGAGAACAGAATATCAAACTCCATAGTACCCCAAAAAAGCACATCCTCATGCATAAGAGACATGTATGCATACAGATGTCCCAATCTGAATTCTGGACCGTGTCATCCATGGTGACCATGGGTCTATCTCAAGTAATATCTGACCTACTCACACCGCTAGATACATTCTGCCTCTCATTTTCTGTGCTAGGTAAGGTGATGGTGGTCTAGGAATGCAGGAGCTGCCTTTATTTCTGTTATCATGGACAGATCAGGGTTTAGACTTCCTTTAGACTCAGAAACCTCGGCAAGGATTGGGGAACCCATTAAGATTGTCAGCCTCATGAGGCTGATACATCCAGGTGGCTTCCTGATGGCTTTGTGGGGTTTCTTGCTGCCTCTGCTGGAATTTCTTGTGGAGTTTCCTACAGGTGATTCTGTCAAGCTTCTGGAAAAACTTTGGAATGGAGAAATGGCCACTTTGATGGACATGAATGCTTCTGAGAGAATTCTCTCAAGGTGGAGAGGCAAAGTCGGCCCTAGTTTTCCAGGGAGATGGTAGCAATGAAACAAATGAGATATGAACTAGAGCAACATTTGGGGAAAACCTATCTGAAAACCTACTCCATGGCAATTTGAGCAGCAAAGAAACTATTTTTCTCTGTCACAATTACACCTCCAAAGAACTGGCCAGTGGAGCTGTTTCAAGAGGTCAGAGATCTGCACATTGCAAATCGGCCCAACAGAGAAGAATCTAAACCATTTGACATTTGACAGCCTGCTGTGATCAACTTGTCCAACACTTTGCAGATAAAATCACTGAGATCTACTCTGACTTGGATGCTGAAATTATTAAATCCCCAGTGGATGTAAGTTTAGTCCCTGTTTGTCCAGTGATAATGAATGTTTTTCAATTTGTATAGTTCAAGGATAGGATTTTTGGAGAGGCAAGAGCTACCATATGTGTGGTAAACTCCTGTCCTTCCTGGCTTATCAAAAAAGCCAGAGGGCAGCTGTCTGAATAAATAGAGGTCAATGCCTCAATATAACAAGACAGAGTTAAACAGTGACTTAAGGAGGCAGTTATAACATCATTACTGAAAATCCCTCCCTGGGTCCTACTGTATTGGACAACTATCACACATTTCCCAACATTCACTTTCTGTGCAACATACTGCAGTGTGTGTTGGCCTCTGCACTTAAGGGTTCTTGGATGAGACAGATTATCTAGATCCATTTCAGTTTGGTTTCAAGCCTGGCTATTGGTAGATGGAAACTAGAGAGGGTGCATGTGTCTCTATCGGTTCTACTGAACCTCTCAGTGGCATTTGATACCATCAACCATGGCATCTTTCCAGGCTGCCTTCCTGGGATGGGATATGGAGTCACTGTTTAGAGTGGCTCCATTACTTCCTGGAGGGGTGAACCTAAAAGTTGATGTTAGGGGTCTCAACTCATTGACCATTTGGCTATGGTATCTCTCATGGTTTGATTCTGTCCCCCGTGCTATTTAACATATCCATGCAATCATTGCAAGAGACTGGAGTTTTGTGGTCTGGTGTCATTAGTATGCAGAGACTCACAACTTTATTCATCCTTTCCACCTCAATCCAAAGGAGATTTTCAAACTGGTTTCTGTCATCACTAACAGACTAGATGATGACAAATAAGTTGAAACTTAATCCAGACAAGCCAGAGGTGCTCATGATTGGTTCTGAGTGGCAGATAAATAAATAGAGATTCGGCCTTGTGTCAACCATTCTCCTTGAAGATACAAGTCTGCAGCTTCAGTGTTCTCCTGGATTCAGCAGTAAATTCACACAATGGTGGCCAGGAGTGGATTCAAGTGTCTAAAGCTACTGTGCCAGATGTGTTCCTTCTTAGAGACATTGGATCTGGCTAGAGTGACACACAACTTAATTGCATCACATTTGGATTATTAGCATGTTCTACATGAGGCTGCCTTTGAATAATGTCTGGAAACTTCAGTTGGTCCCAGAACTGCAGCCATATTGTTAATTGTGGCTGTCTAGAGGAAGCATACAATTCCTTTGTTGCAACAGCTCCACTGGATGCTGGTCCATTCCGGGGCACAATCCAAAGTGCTGATTATGAACTATAAAGTCCTATACAGCTTGGATCCAAGTAATCTGAAGGACCATATTCACCATGTGATCTTGCCTATGTTTTGAGATCTTCAGGGAAGGTCTTTTGCTTGGCTGCACGATCCTCACAGGTACATCTAGTATGAAGATAGGGCAGGGTGTTCCTGATGACTATTCTTAGGCTATAATTCTTCCTTGATAGAAAGGCTAGACTGGTGCCCTCATTGCTATCCTTCCAGGCAAGGGGAGACTGTTTGTTTGTTTGTTCATTTCTCGTTTGTTTCAGCAGGACTTAGAAGACTGATTGCTCATGGGGAAAAGGCCTTGAATACTGCGCTGTAAAACTACTTCTTATTGTGTTTCTTTTTAATAAGTATGCTTATAAATTTCTCTTAATACTGTTAAACCCTCCAACTGTCCCAATTTGGCAGGGGCAGTCCTAATTAATGCTCTGTCACTCCACTTTTTCAGCTACTTTTACAATGTAACAGTTTCTTTCTCCTCCTCCCACTTTTCCCCTTTGTCCTTCAGTTGTTGCAACTGAGTTTAAAGTGCAAAAAGTACTTTGTGCTTAATTAACTTAGCAGGGCAGAGAGGAGAGGAATCTTTCCCTTCCCAGTAGGCTCAGGCAAAAGCAAACTACTAGCCTCATGAATAACTTGCCTTCTTGACCACACTCTAATGTTGCTTGACCCTATACATCCTGATTTTCATCTGTGAAATGTTTCAGGGTAGGTGCTCTTGATAGTTTAATTACATTTTGACATTTATATGATGTGAGTTTTAGCTGTAGTTGTTTTATTTTTTGTAATGCTTTCTTGAGCCTCAGAGCTGAGGAAAAGGAGAAATATAAATAAATACCAATAATAATGACATTGCACAAAATCATTATGGATTACAAGGCACAACTGTTAAGGCATCAGCTTTAGTCTCCAATTTCCTAGCTTTGTGAAGCATGAGCCAACCCAGCAGGGTCTTTTTTTTTTGTCAGAGGATTTTTTATGTTTGTAATAACTTAGGTTATTGTATTGTTGTGTATGTTTCAGCTTGTTATCCATCTTGATTATTTTTAGCACAAAGCTCTGTGGGAAGCAAATGGGCAAAATATAAATCCATGCATGAAGAAATAGATGCCCCACCTGCCTTTAAATATCTGGCAATACCTGCCAATAAAGGCCTGTGTTGAAGGCTGCAACTTCTGGGACAGTTTTCCACAAGAGGTGCCTGGAGATGCAAGCCAACCAGTAAGAGGATGATGACCTTAGTTGTTCCATCTTGTCTTAATAACACGGAGCTTAACAGGACGCTTGGTAGTAATGACACAGGGTTTCAGAGGCTGGCTTGCACAGCTTGATGGTCTAAGTTCCCTTAAAAAACACACATTACATTAACCATATAAATAAATGAATAAACACCCAGCAGTTTGCCCTCCTGTTCATCCCAGCTGGTCTGCGCCCTCAAAT
Organism: Ctenosaura bakeri; assembly: GCA_948474755.1. NCBI lineage: Eukaryota > Metazoa > Chordata > Lepidosauria > Squamata > Iguanidae > Ctenosaura > Ctenosaura bakeri. The sequence goes on from CAOLHI010001422.1 coordinate 216,604, forward strand.
AGTAACACAGTGTGGTTGTTGTTCACCCACTGCTACACCCAAGTCATGGAGAGCACAAGGAGACTGTGGTTTCTAAAGAGAAAAAAAGCCATCAACCACCACGGGTTACAGGCAGAGGATATTCACCACTAAGTGAATTGCTGACTTCCTGTCTCAGATTTACCACATAGCACTGCCCGTTCCCTCAGAGGGCTGAAAAATTTCACAGCTGTTGAGGAACAGATGCAATGGATAGAAGAGGCCCTCTTTCTCTCCTCCCTCCCTTTCTTTGACCTATAAACAATCCACTCAAACTCTCACTGATCTCAGAGATTTTAATGTGTGGCCTATGTATCTTTTTATATGCATATCTCCAAAACAGTTAAGACTAGAACCTTGCAGTGTTTTGTAAATGAAAGCCCCCATTCTCTAGAAACTTGCTGCATGTGACACTTATGTGATTTCTCTCACCATTTGTGGCTACTTCATGATGTCTGTCATGAGCTGCCAGAGGTACCATTGTATGGATATGGGACGCGTGCCAGGAGGGGACTCCCATCCTCATCATCCTTCTGTTCAGATGAGCCCCATTACCTTTATGTATTGCACTGGAGAAATCATGTTTGTGATATTTGCAAAATGGGCAACTGGATGGAGGCTGCTTTTTAGTTGTGCCCTCTGGCATTTCTCTCTGTGGCCATTCGTTCATATTCAACATCATGAGCAGCAGCACCAAGGTGTTCTGCTCCATAACAGCATGTTCCTCTGGAGATGCTTACATGGGAAGGTTTGTTGCAACCATTTCTACCACTATCCCTGCCCGTTGTGCATAAAGCCTGAAGATTCCTCATTAGGATTGTTTTGCTCACATACAACGTAGTTCCTGGAACTTATTTTTTTAAAGAAAAAAAATAGCCACGATTATAATTCTTAGGCTTCCAAAGGTTGCTGTTATAGATACAATTTGAAAAAAGAACTCTTCATGCTCTTGTTTCTCAAAAATAGGTAAAATAGTTATGCTTTGTTATTTTTTTAAAACCAGAATGCTACAAACTGCTGCCTGTGGTTAATAACACACTCTCTTCCCATCTACCTCAGCACCCACCAAAGAGTACAAGGTAGAAGCACAAGGTACAACAGGATCCAGAACTTGGATTATGTGATATTCTTTCTCAATCTACTGAGGCAACACCTTCATAACAATAAGGGTAACTGAAAAAAATTACAGTTGCACCTCAAATAGAGCAAATTTATTTGTTGTGAAGTTACAGTTGAAATAGAACGTATTTCGCCTTCACTATTGGAAAAGTAATCAATTGTAAATAACTTGTTATTTGCAAGGAGTTACTTTCAAGCTCTGGTGCAATGTGTACATGCGCGGGTTCTGTAGGCAGGATTGATGTCACACACACACACCCCAAAAAAGTCTGAGGGTTTGTGCATATATAAAGTCTTTCAGACATTGTAAAGAGTTGGCATAGGAGGTAAGGCAGGTGGGTGTGTTTCCTGTTTCCCCTTTGTGTGCTTCAAATAATATCTGAACAGTGCCAGTATGTGAATTGGCCCATAGAACAACATCCCCAAACTGATGGTCTCTAGAATTACTAATCTATCCCCTCAGGCTTGACTTCTGGTAGGCATTTTGCAAGGAGTGAGTTCCATAACTTAGAGCTGGCACCAAGAATATTTCCACAGAAGTCTTTGATATATCATTTCTATCTCCTTTGGTTCTTAGGCAAGATCCTCCTGTATCTTTTCATGGCATCTTGACCTGAGTTCTAAGGAACACCCCAGTACCTTGACTGTCTCTGCTCTTGACAGTCCTTCTGCTTGAAAGAATTCTGCTGGGAAGAATCTTTGATGATAAGGCACACTTTGGAAAAGACAAGTATGACTTTGTTTTCTCTGTTCTGTTGCAGAAAAGGAGCCTTCTCATCTACCCCCCAACCTTGCCAATACCTCACCCCTTCTCAAAAAAAGAAACAAAAGCAATTCAGACAAGAAAAGAAAGTGCCCCCTCCTCCCAAGCCTACTTGTCTCAGCAGGGACTGGTGCCTAATCTGTGTCTGTCTCTAGGCTTTCATGTCTGCTCATAAATTTAAGATGATGTATTGCTATAAGTTTAAATCAACATATTAAGATAATTTTAGCTCACAGCCTAATTCTGGTGCCTCACTTCAACTTGCTGACTCAAGTTTATAATGACTCTTCATTTGTTCCTGTTTGCTTATTTACATATACTGGTGTCTATACATGGCTGTGGATATTTGTACATGAACCCTTTGATGCAGTGTAACTGTCTTAAGTATTCTGTACTTGCATCTAGGGTGAAGAACACGTGATTTATGTGTGGCCCTTCACATCTGGAGTGGGGAAAATGTAGTTTACATGTGGCCTTTCACCTAATTTTGTCATCCTTGGCACCACATAGGTCTCTGAGCACTTCAGGGTCACTCAAGCTGTCTGGACTGCTGCACTAAGGTGGTGTTTCATCTCCTACTCCATATAGAAGATGCATATGTGTCAATGAGAGAGAAAGAAAGATACCAAAAGCAGACAAAGTTACAGAGAGAGGCAAAGAGATACACAGCGCTGCAACCCAGTTATGGTGGCCTGAAAAACTGTTAACAAAAAGCTTTGAATGCTTTGAAGTGGCAGCCGTGGCTTCTTCTCCTTCTTCCCCTCCTCACCAAACATCATGTGCCTCTTCATTCTCTGTGGCTGGCAGAAACACTTATTGAGTGAAGTATCAGGAGACTAGTTTTGCTGGAGAAGATTAAGGTGTATGAGAGATACCATCCCTAAGCATCCTTATCCCAAACACAGTTGCATCAGCAGCACTGGCAGAATGGAGGAATGGAGAGTGACTGATCATAGTGGACACTCACAGTGGGCTGCAGAAACCACATGCAGCCTGGCTGAGTTGCCCATACATGCTTTAGCATTATGTGGAAATAGAGTCAATATTTCTGGGTTGCTTAAGTGCAATTGGCTGTTGAGAATCTTGCTCTGAGGTACCCATAACAAGTTGCTGGGAGAAATAAATGAAGTCCCATTCTGCTCTGAAGCACCAAGCTAGGCCTGTTATGATGTCAGACAAGGAGCTGACATTTTACTTCAGGGAGAAATGAAGGGAGAGAATTGGCTTTGGGGCAGGATCTTCAAAACTGCAAAAACATTACAGGATTTGCACTCAGCTAAATCAGTTTTAAAACACTTGGCCCAAATTTGGTCGTATAAATAACCTCTGAACAGAACAACAACAAAAAAGATATATCTCATTTTTTAATTTTTGGTTGAAAACTGATATCTTAGCATCTTATAAAGCTGTAACTGAATGTCATTTTCTCCATTTTATACACTTTGGAAGATTTTTCGTCCAAGTTGGATAAAGTTTCATCTAACCTACATACTTTTATTCTGAGACAAACACCAGCATACATTCACATAGGGATAGAACAAGCAAGATCAAATTAACTTGGGGTGTTTATTTTTTCCCGAATTGGAAAGGAAAGATTGTCAGCATCATATAGTGTCTTTGTTCATATGATACCATAAACCATGATTTGGGGAATGAGCCTTGTGTTTGGATACTCCTTCTCCCTTCCCACTCCCCTCTCTTGTGAATGTAGTTTGAGGAATTATGTCTTGATTTAATTCATCCATAGTTTGCTATATATAAATATTGCCAATGTTGATTTGAACAAATCAAAAGCTGCCCACAGGCCAGGATTACCAATCTCTTCTCCACTTGATAGAAAAGCAAGGAGGGAAAGAAGGAGTCTGTGAGCACTGTGCTTGTTCCTAATCCTCAAAAGTATGGTTTGGAAATTGCCTGGGAGATGTCTCAAGCAATTGGTTTGATTTTGCCAACATGTATGTTTATTAAAATATTTATATCCTGTCCCGTCTTCAGAGATCTCATAGAAGGATACAGACATCAAAAAATATTAAGCAATGTAAAAAATTCTAAATAATTCAACAAGATAAAACAATAGAAAGTAAATCATAATTCAGCAGGATGGACTCAAACCATTGATTACCAAAAGCTGGGGTAAAAAGCCAACTTTTAACTTGGTGCTAAAATGAGGCCAGCATTGGTGCCTATCTCCTCTAAAGAAGCTCTTTCAAAGGTTGCAAAGTTTTGTATGTTAGCATGTTCCATGAGGAGCAAATTGGCCATAACACCACTCATCCTAATCCTTGTGAAAGCTATTTGGTATTGATGTAGACATTGGTCATTGCATAGCCACTTATATATGCATACAGGAATTCTTGCACCTGGCAACCATTTTTTAAAAGAAAAATAAAGCAATCTTTGACGTTCTTCTATGTCCTGCTTTTGTCCTTTTGTGGCTGATCTAATATTGTAATAGAGATCTGAGAAGAGTGTCAAATCAGGCCTCCAAAGGAAAGGCGTGCCATATCCAGGGTGCTATGGAAGAGGAGACCATTTTGTTTGTTTCCACATAACATATTGCTTCTAGAAGAGAACACAGAGGGGGTATCCTTGGGAAGCTCAGTGCTTGAGCGTGTATGTACAGTGCATCACCAGGGCAAAACTAAAAATTTAAGACCAGTGATTTCAGTGGGAGAGTTAAGTATATGCATTACCATTTTAAATCAGGAATATGCCTTGATTTTGGCTGGTTGATTTGGCCGATTTTGCTTTGCCTTAAAATAGTAAGGGAAAACCAATTTATGATCCTTCACAAGGACAGCTGTGTATGTGGGAGGGCAATGGCATAGAACTCAAGAGAAACATCTTCACTCCTCTCTTTCCCTGCCTTACTGGTATTGCAGATGTAATTGGTCCAGATAAGCCATGCATTTCCTTTTAAACATAAAAGTGTGTTAGTAGTAGTAGTAGTAGTAGCAGCAGCAGCAGCAGCAGCAGCAGCAGTAGTAGTGTGCCTTCAAGTTGTTTCTAACTTATGTTGTCTCTAAGGCAAACCTATCATGAGGTTTTCTTGGCAAGATTTGTTCAGGAGGGGCTCTCTTTTGCCTTCCTTTGAGGGTAAGAGCGTGTGACTTTCCCAAGGTCACCCAGAGAGTTTCCATGGCCTGAGTGGGGTTTCAAACTCTAGTTGTCAGAGACATAGTCCAGCACTCAAACCACTACACTATGCTGGTTCAGTCATTGTCTCATTAGAAACATTATTTAAAACTTCCAGTTTGGCATTGTTAAAATTTATCTTCTCAAAAAAAATGTGTGTGTGCGCACGCATGCACACGCACGCACATGTGTTTAACTAGCTCCACTTAAGCAGTAATTACTCTTTTCCTAGTAGTAGACAAATGCATATCCACATTTTTTCTGGATACTTGTTTCTTCTCAAATGATTGATTTGTTTCAGTCCTTGGCAACCTGTTTTGACCATTATGTGCCGACCAAGTCTATATGCTTCTGTGAGTTATTTTCTTTTAAAATCCCACTGGGATATCTCCCTTTCAGTATATATAATGCAGCTGTTAAAATACTGGGGTTATTCAGGGCAAATCATACAGCAGTTTTCTTTCTGAGATCTTGGGCAGTTCTGAATATTTTAGCATCATGCTGGAATTATATTTCAGTTTCAAAGTGCGACAATCACTCTTGGCGTCAGAATCAATTGCCTAGCTTTCTGCCTGCAGAGAAAGTTATACAGTTGAGCAGACTTGGTAATGCAGCTGAGATTTCTAATTTTGAGTAATGACTGAGGAAAATCTCCCGTCTGGATATTGCACAATGTCTTCTGCTGTATAGCTACTTCTGAACGGTCTTTACCAATAAATAAAAGGAGGTTTCCTTCTGGATTGTTCCATGCCAAATGGCTCTCCCCTAGGATTAATCTGTCACTGAGTTTATAAATTTTATCTGGCACAAGGCCATGGAAAAAGCTTAAGTGCATGAGAAGCAAGAGGTGGGTGAGGGCAGGGAGGAAAGAACTGTGTGTGTTTTTATGAAAGTAGCCTCATCATTTCTCATGAAAGGAATATGTTTGGCTTCCTTGAAAATGTAGAGTTGTTCTTCAGCATTCTGACTTGGAAAAAAGTCAGCTTCATAAATTCTTATGTGGCAGAGAGATTCTTCCATTGCTACTATTAGACTTTAAGAAAAAAGGACTCAGCAACCCTATTAATAAAATTACAGTGAAGCTAGTGTCAGGTGAGGGCAATTGGTCATAACCTGTCATGGAAAACTAGTCATGGGGATCCTTGATATGTTGGCATATCTCTGTATTGGTGTCACACATCATGAAATGTTGAGGCTTTTTCAGAAGCCCGAAGAGAATCTCATTGGGCATAGGATAGAATGGGAACAGAACAGAACAGAGCAAGACTGTAGCCTCCAGATTGTGAAGTATGAGTGGAGAACCTGGTTGCTTGCAAAACTGCTAGCTGTCCTTCAGAGGCCAGTAACTCAGCAAATATCTCCTTCATGACAGTGTGTCTCTACATCTGGGACTCCTTGAATTACTATTAACTTGTTACTGTTATCATAACTATTGTACCATAAAGTAACATGTTCTCTAAGTTCCCTCTCTGAGGCACATGGAGAGATAAACCTTCTAAATTCTCTCTCAAAGTTCATACCAACAGAGTCAGTCAAAGTTTATGTCGCGTGCTGTTATTTGGAGCAGCCAGCAAAGAAGTCCCCACTGTGCATGCACACTGGTTTCCTCTTTCTCTTTCTGACTGTGGCAGCAGGCTCCTTCACTTGGGAGAATGGAGGAAAGTGGAAAAGCACACTAATTTTTAAAAAGTCTTTTTAAACTCCACTCCGAGTACACTCCAAGTTTTCACAGTGACTTCTCCCCTCTCTTTCTTTCTCCTTGTTGCTGGCTTCAGACTAGCTACACATCATGACCACAAAGAAGTGTCACATGGGTAGCCACATGTGACCCTTAGCCCCCTCCCCCATTGCTCAGACTCAGTCAGAACGCCCCCTGTAACAAGTAACAGGATAAACCCATGTTTGGATATATTGAAAAGTAATGAGTTAAGTACCTGCCATCCTATTTTTCAGCTACTTTAAAATGTTCCAGTTTCTCTCTGCTCCTCCCATTTTTCCCTTTCAATTGCTGCAAACTTAGTTCAAAGTACAAAAGATGCTAACTCTCTAGACCCTTTTGAGGTTTATTTGTTGTGCAGTCAGCCCTCCACATTCTCTAGGGTTAGGGGCACAGGATCCCCACAAAAGTGGAAAAATCACAAATATCAAAATTGTGTGTGTGTGTGTGTCTAAGGGAAGGAGGCTGAAGCATGGTGGGCACCCAGGATCCAAACCAGGTTAGGAAAAGGAGAGGGAAAAGGCATGGGTCTGCATGGTGGCCCTGCATTCCTACGCTCCCCCCATCTCATTCCTTAGGTGTGGGGGGGCATCAGGAAAGGGTTAGTGGTGCTGAGAAATTGGGCTGCAAGCTTAGCTAGCCAAGCAGCTGTTGGTGGTGGTGGAGGAGGACCAGGGATGGGTTTGTAAAGGGTTGCCTGGCCTGATTGGAGCTTCTGAGAGAGAAGGTCCCCCAGAAAAGAGGTACCTGAGGTGGGGAGACAGGGATGAGAGAACCTTGCAAATAGTCAAATCTATGAAAATTAAATATGCAAATACAGAGGGCTGACTGTTGTTTCTGCCTCTACTAACCACCAAAGATTGCAAAGCTCTGTTACTTCTTTATTCCATTTATTCCATTATGCCTCTCTGAGTATAAAAGTCTCAGTTATACTGGGTTATCTTGTGCAACAAGCTCCAATCTGATGTATGTCTAATGTGCTGCAAATTTGATATAGCTATAAATATAAGAACAAATGATATAGGTAGAGTATAAATACATAAGGAAAAATGCATAAGCATTATTAATAAAGAAATATGAAATCCATTTTGGTCGCTTAAGAAAAATACTAACTAATTAAAAAATGTAAAAACATTAAAACATTGCAAACATATATATGAGTTTACCATGTAAATCTTTATTTTTAAAAACTGAAAAGGACCATTTATAAGTATGGCTCATCAGATCTGCTTCTTCATTTTGTTTCTGAATATCATACTTGGAGGGTATTGATTAGAGTATTTCACAGACTTCCATGATCTTTTAAAAGTGAGATAACAAAGTCTATCACCACTTGAAATGCTGTTTTCTCAAAGTGATTCATGCTTATTACTCATAACACTGTGGAGTAATTACCTTGCTCATTACTTTTCTCTCAAAAGTAATTCATTACATTATTTCTTCTAACATGGTACATTGTTGCCATGTTACTGTTTGATTTTTTTTTAAAAAAAAACATTTAAAATACAAAGCAGACCCCAAATACCTCCCAAAATCCCCAAACTCTAAAATGTTGTACAAGTAATGACTATATGTTATTAACTGCTAAAAACAGATTGATAACAGTGGCTGCATCAGCTCTCAGAATAAACAATTATTCATCCCTCCCATGTAACACATTATGAGTACCATCATTACTTTTAACAGGCTACAGTCAAGGTTTTGGAATATTTATTTATTTATTTCTGTGATTGTTATTACATAATGCATGATGATTGTACAGTCTGTCTTCCTCTCTCCTTTTCCTTTTTTTTTTTTTGTAGTTGCTTCTTGTGAAAAAAAAACAGTGATGTGCTGCAAATGGCCACATGATAATTGGTGATGGATGCTTTCATAGATTTAAATGGTAAACTATTTATAGCAAGGATATCTGAGTTCATTCTCAGTAAATAACAGAACAGCACAGTGTTGGCTCTGGATTGTCACTACCTGAAATGTGGAGAACTGTTGCTGGGCAGTGTAGGTAGTACTAAGCTAGATGGAGTAACGGCCTGTACTAAGTTAAGGCAGCTTCCTTACCTCTTTAACTTTTTTAGATATAGTCTAATTCTCTGCATGCCAACTCAAATGTAAGAGCCATTGTGTTCTGTGGTGTTTAACCTATGAGTAGGACTATAGCCTTTCTGGACAAGGACACTGACACATGCTTGCACCATTATTCCTTTGCTATAATTAGCTTTCGTGTTAAGTGAAATTAACCCAAACAATTGCACACCTCTTCATAGTGTAAATTACTTTTGAGTAACATTTGATAGAACTCACCATTCAATTTGTATTGGCTAAAGATGCCACATAAAGCTTGCTTGCTTTCTCTTGCTTGTATGATAGATTGTAGAAGAACTTTTCCACTGGTATAATCATTTAGCAGGCATATCAATTTCATTTGTTCAAAAGCATTAGTCATAACTATGCTGCCAAAATTAAACAAATTTGTCCCATCAAGGTAACAGGAAAATTATGTACAGACTTATTTGAAGTGCTGGGCTTTAAAATGTTTAATGTTGCTGGATCATGCTTATTGTTATTCTTTCTTTAATGTTTAATTTAAAAAAATGGTAAAACTCAAAATTCACAGATCTAGTTTTCCAAAAGTTTATTTCCTTTGCTAACACCATTAATTCCCCCAATTTTCTTCAATTTGTATGATTAAGGAAAACTTTGACTATGAGCTATTTTCCAAGAATTTCATTAAAAGATCTGTCTTGTGATTCTTAGTGACATCACATATCAAGCAAGAGTCCAGACAAGCATTTTTTCCTTTCCATGCTTTTGTTGCAAAAGGTGTCTTTACAAATGTGAAAATAAATTTAAGTTTGGCGTGAATGCAAGCCCAAAGTCGTAAAAGTTGAAAGCCTGGAACTTTGGTGGATTCAGGGCTTTTCTGTTTATGATTACAATAGCTTAACAAAGACTTTGTGAGCAATTAAGCAGATCTTTATTGTTATTGTTTTTAATTATTTTTTGGAGTGAGATGAAAGCTCTTCCATGAAACCAATTTTTTGCATCTTTAATAGAGGAAATGACTGAACTCCCTTCCTTTTTTTCATCTTGTTTTTTAAGGACCAAGAAGCTGGAATATGCAAGTATAAGATGGAAACATCCACCTCAACAGCAGCTGGGAAGAAAGAAGGGAAAACTGCCTTTCTGGAGGCAGGCAATGGCTTTAATGAAACGGCGAAGAAAACTGTTCCTTTAGCTGCAGCGGCAGCAACAGCAGTAGTGACTCAAGGAGGTACTTCTTTTCTTTCCCTGTTTCCCACATGTTGAAAGCAACAGGAGCTCTCTTTCATTAGCCTGTTAGAATTTAATGTGAACAGAGGCATATGCTCAAGTGTGAATATGATGAGTTTACTGGGGGCCTTTGCCTTAGGAGGGTCCTGGAAGTGGAAACTGACAGTTCGGAGATTCCAGGTATTCACTGAATGGATATATTTAGCTAGGAAACCTATGGTTCAGAAGTGGACCTTGACACAAAGCATCCCTGGCCTGTGTGGTACTAAAGCAGTATCAGAGATAGCACCAAGGATCAGATGGTGCTGTTTACTGGATGCCAGGACGGGAGGAAGACTGTAATTCATGGGTGGGAGGAGAAGCAAACATACTGTAATCTAGAAAAACACTGCCATTTACAAATTATGTGGTTTATTTTGACTGGAGTTGAAAAAGGGAGAAAATGTAATGTTGGATCAATAAGATGCCTAAAGGTGGAGAACACATACGCATTCTTACTGCCAGATGAATGTCACAGCCCTGCCTTTATCACCAAAGTCTGTAGCTCTTTAGCCAAATTATCTATTGATAACAATAGCTGTTTTTTTTAATGGCCAGAAGGAGAACATGAGGTGAGTTCAGAACAAGGTGGCCCCATGCTGCCTAATTTGATCCACAAAGCATCTGGAGGTCATTTGCAAAGAGTGATGATGACTTCTTAAGACAGTAATAGTTAACTAACTTCCTACAAGGATGTAAGAAATGTTGTCTTATCTTTGGAGATACATGTGAACCTCTTTGAGGTCTAAGTAAGTCTTAAGCATCTTTAGATGATATGGATTTCTGGTTTTTTTGGTTGTTTTTGTGGTAATGTTGTAACTTTTCTTTGAAGCCTGAAAACATTACTCCTTTCAATTAAAACTCCCTAGAATCCACCAAAAGCACATGGTCTGAAAAGAGGGGGCCCTCCCCCATCTTCCTCCCCTATAGGTTGCTAGTGCTGGAGACTTCCCAGCCAGCATGGCCACTGGGATTTTGGGAGTTGCAGTCCAAACAAAAGACTTTGAGATTAATGGACTGCTATAATGCACTCTATGGGGGACTTCCTTTGAAAAATGCTTGGAAATTTCAGCTGCGGCTAGCTAGGGCTGGTGTCAGGGAGCACATGATGCCCTTGTTAAACAGTTTCATTGGCTAATGGTTTGCTTTCTAACTCAGCTCAAACTGCTGCATATGATGTATAAAACTCTACATGGCTCAGGTCCAACCTACATAAAGGGCCATACTGATCCATAAGAACCTACCCAAGATCTGAGATTTTCAGGACAGATCCTTCTGTCTGCCCCACAATGCTCACTAGTACATTTGATGGGGATGTGAGGGAGGCTCTTCTCTGTGCCCCAGCTTGTTGCCTGTCCTTTGAAATGCAAATAGTTATTTCCTCCAACTGGTTTTGGGGAGTAAACAATTTGTTTGTTTAAAACAAAAGGGTTATTAATGGTATTCTTTTAGCTTTAATGGATGTGTTTGTGTGTTTAATTAGTTACATAGCTTAATTATATTCTAAAATTAAATCTTTTATATGATGGTATCTGCATTTCTTTTTGTCTCTGTTTCAATTTTGCAAGCCCTCTTGAGTCCCAGTTCTGGGGGGAAAGTGAGAAGTATATACCGTAATTCCTAAATCCAGGGCACACAACTTGCAATCCCTCAAGCCGTGAATTTCACCCTCTACTTGATGTCTTGATGCACATTCCCACTACCCCTTTCGGATTCTCCTCCACTACCAGTTTCATTACTGCTAAAGGCTCTCCAGTCCTTTCTCCAGCACAGAAAACCCAGTTTCTCTGATGCTACTAGCAGTGAGGGAAAACGCAATCAGTACCAGGATCACATGGACAAGATTGTGGCTCCCAGCTCCTGAGCGAGCATCACATGTGGTCCTCAAGGCTGAAAGGTGTTTTTGTTTTAATCTTCTCCTAAACTGCATACTTCACTCACATCTCTTTGTCTTTAATTATGTTGCATATGACCCTTTGTATCCCACATTATGAGAAATGAATTGTAAATTTCTTGCTGTAGGATAGGGACAACAACAACAACAACAAAAATTGTAAGACTATTGCTTGCATTGGTTAGACACCAATCTCTTTCTTGTTTTCGTTGCATGGGACAGAGTGATCTCTCACAGCAGGCAATGAAGGAACAAATTAGCCAGGACTTGACCACTGGAATGTGACAAGTGGCATCTTCAGCTGTCTAAACTTCTTCAGCTGCTGCTTGGCCTGTCAAAAATATTTCTTACTGCCAAATAGACTCTGCTTCAGAATATATTTTCCCCTTGATACCACATGCTTACTTATCTGAGCAGGAAAATATAGAAAAAAGAAGTTTTGTTTTATTTTGTATTTTTTTCCTACTAGCTTCTTTGTTTTCTCTTCCGTTTGGTAGATAACTTGGCTTAGTTTGCAGATGCAAGAAAGCTCCTCAATTTTTCCTTTCTTATGACCATTTCCAGTTTCAAAGGGTGTGAATCAGTATTTCACTTGTTCAAAAAAAAGCTTGCCAGTTTTGCTGCAGATCTTCAAATGTACAGGACAAGAGTTGCCAGGGATGGGAGAAAGCAGAGAGAGAAGAGATGGGAATCTTAGTGCTCTGGGTTATTTTATCTCTTAGATAACACTTCCTTGGCAAAGAATAAAAGTTACTCAAACACCCTGGAGAATGCTAGAAAGGTATTTCTTGAGAGATGTCTCTGGATTGTGAAGTTTAGATCCTGGGCCCAAATAGAATTGTTGCCAAAGTGTGAAGATTGTTTATCTGTTGATGAACAGAGAGAGTGTTGAGGGAGGAGAGAGAAACTGACACACAAAAAATCAGTCTCACAATGCTTTGATATGGATGTAGAAGTTCCTGCTGAAGGAATAGAAATGTCAATGTAATACTATGTCTTTGTTTTGAAGATAAGAGGAAAAGATAGGGAAAAAATTGGAAGGGGTGATAAGGAGAAGTAGAGCACAGAACTTAATGGCAGCTGCAGCTGGAAATAAAAGGTGGGAAGCATCTCTGAAAAGAATAGTTGCTCTGGCTGTGTTTCTGCTGCCAGACTCACACAGTAAGAGTCCCAAAGGGTGTTTCTTGTGTGTGGTCTGCTGTAGGTTTTCCCCTCCTATTTTTTCAAATCCTGTTTCAAACCTTGTGGCTTGCCCAAACCTCTCTCTCCAGCAGACAAGTTGTCTTGGTGACTGAAGTTGACTAGAATGTGTAGCAAGGGTGGGAGAACATCTTTCAGTCTGAGGTCCAAATTGAATTCCAGTGGAATTCTAAGTGGCTTCACTGCAGTGGCAAGCAGGGTCAAAGGCAAAAGGAAGACTCCAATAAATTACCAGCATATTTTAGCTTAAAGGTGTTCCTACCAGCAATGTACTGGCAGGAACCTTTTAGAATGGGATAAAACATGGAAACAAAGCACCAAGAGATGGTGCTAAGGGGAACTCTGTGGAATCCACAAAGTGCTGGATTTGGACCCCAGAAGGGCTGGATTCAGCCCCAGGGGGTATAGGATATTTGCTAAATACTGATTATATAGTAAATAAGTGGCTACGTTAAGCACTTGTTCACTTGTTCTGTCATCATTACAATTTTTCTTTATCTTTTTTACCCATCACAGGATGAATGGCAATTACTGATACTATACTAATATTTTTGCAGCTGTGATCTAATCTAATCCTAGACCTTTCTTTTCCTAACCGATATTAGTTTCAAGAGAGAAACACCATTCTTTTTCTATGGCTAGCATTAGCAGTGGGTTATCCATTTTGAAAGGAGTTAATTATAAACTCAATATTGCTCTCTTTTTTTTAAGTTGAAAAGTGAGAAGAAAATTGTTCAAAGATGTCAGAAGGATTGTGATAAAAGCATTGGGTAATGACATGTAAGGAATCATTCTCCCTCTCCACAGAAAGAAAATGGCAGATAAATTACCAGAAATGGCCATTAAGCTTGATTCTAGCTCAGCCTTTCCCAAACAGCCCTCCAGATATTTTGACCAAAAAATACCCTTGTCACATCCAGCCAGGATAGCTGATGGGACTTGTAGTCCAATACATCTGGAAAGCACCCGGGTGAGAAGGTTGTTCTATCCAATATTCTCCACTAATAACATAATGTGTTTTTTAAAATCCAGATGTTTCTTTGAACATTCATTCTTCTAAGACTTGATCATACAAAACCTTAAGCCAATGCCACTTATATGCCCTTATATGCACACAGTTCACCTGTCCCCTGGCTGTGCATTTGGTCAAGACTTCAATAAAGGAACATCAGTATGAACAACACTACGTGCTAGGGTTGCCAGATCTTAGGGCCTGACTCTGAGTTTCCAGTTTTTGTGGGTCATGTACAGGCAGGATAATAGGGTGTGAATTCTCCAGTTTTGGTAAATTCATCTCTGGGCAAGAGGAAAAGGCTGTGTGCTAATCTCCAACTCACCTGACAGAGCAGCAACTTGCTACAGTTGACAAAGCTTAATGAATTTATTGATGCAACTTGCAAAGACTTCCCAGGGATCTATGCCTTTACTTAGTTATCTTCCTTCTTCTCCCCCAGTCTTTGTGGCGCCAGGGCTCACCTTTGGCTGTGCTTATTCACCTTATGGACAGAAGCATTAGGCTAAATTAAATGTTCCTTTTCCTGTTTCCTCAGTTGAGAAAGAACAATGCCCTCATTTCACCTTATTCTGTGAATAGCCCACATTTTAGTTTAGATTTTGGTCTTAATTTCCAGACAGGAAAACATATTCTCTGTTAGTGTGTGTCTGAATGAAAAGCTGTGAGCAATTATGGTTGCTACTCAATGAATATAGGTAGTGACTTCACCAGGGGCTGTCTCTATGTCTCAGATTCTGACGTGGACACCAGGACCTGAGACAATGCTGGCCTGGCAAAGCTGCAATATATGGATGCTGCAACCAGTAATTTTTCTGTTGGCAGAAATCACTGCTAGCCCTACAGACAAAGCTTGGAAAAAATAATTTTGGGACTATAACTTCCAATGTCTATGCTGGCTAGAGAATTCTGGCAGTTGTAGCCCAAGTGATTAAGTTCTTTCTGTAAGATCAGTAGCACAGTAATATTTTTCTCAGTGAAATTGTTGGTTCCTGAAGTGGGGCCACAGCTCCTTGATGTATAAGTGGAATTTTATGTGTTAAAGCCGGAATGTAAGCAATATTCACAAATGCCGTTGTCCTCAGCAAAAAAGGGTATCTCAACCCATCAAAACACTCCATGGGGGGAAATGGTTAGCTGCTGCAAGGTTTTTTCTCATTTTGGAGTTTCTTTTTTCCCCCTGAAAAATGCAGAAAATTTGGATAGAAGAAAACAACATTTTTGTGTGGAAAACAGTTGCTGTGATCCTGTACTGAGAGATGAAGGGGTATAATGTAGCTATGTCTCTGTAGCTACATCTCCCAACGCTAGCTTCCAAAATCTCACTTTGTGAGCAGTAAAACCCTTTCAACACAGCTATTTCCATGTTGCTTTAGAGCTGAGGGTATTTTTCTGTAGCTAGAGGTGCAGTAACAGAGACCTCTGAGGGTCCAGGGGACATCTCTGCGAAAGGTATCCTTGTACCAGGTATAGCTAAACGAAAATAACTTCTTGTGTCCCCACTCAGTTCTCCGGCTCTATAATAAAATGGCTGTTGATAGAGAGCTGTTGGTAGAGGCCTTATGAGGTGGGTCCTAGGGGAGTTGGTTATTATGTGGTCAGAAGAGATTTCTAATCTTTACAATGATCAAAAAAGTGAGTTGCAATGGCATAAGTCTGACTTAAGGCTTATATTGGAGGATTTTGCAAAACTATTTTTATCCTTTTTTTTTCTTTGCAAAAATTACCAAAATGCAAATACAAGGAACAACAACTCCCATAATTCCCCTCAGTGGAGAGCAAACTTTTGAAATTCTTCATCTGTGCATGTGAGAATGAGATAAGCAAAGATTTTTCATCCCTATTTGAAACAAAACAATCATTGGTGTGAATCGCGCAGATGAACTACACATTCTTAGATGTGCCTGTAGTTCTATGCTCAGCATTTACCATTGCATAGGGACAAGAGGTGCAATTCATGGTACTTTACCTGGGGTGCTTCAAGACAGAGGCATCCAAGGTGCTCACATGTAAAACTTATTGTGCAGTTACTATGGCTTCTTTTTCTTCATGAAATTTCTCTGGAAACAAGATTTAAGAAACAAAGGGAGGACATCCAGTACTTAGTCACAATTGAGGCAATGAAACTGTACAATAAAAGCCTCATCTGGAAGCACCTCTGGGTAATAAAATTCCAGAATTTTGATTCTCAAAATTTTCAACTTTGAAACAAAAACTACAGAAAGTTTATAAACTGCAGCAACATCTCTTTCAAAACACTATGTATTTGTATTTCAATAGCCAATCTTCAGCCAGAGAACAGGCATGGGATAGTAGTTTGAGTGTTGGACTACAACTGTGGAGGGTAGGGTTTGAATTCCCACTCAGCCTCAAAAATTCACTGGGTGATCTTGAGCAAGTCACACTTTCTCGGCCTCAGAAGAAAAGGGCAAAACCCCTCTGAAGAAATTCTGCCAAGAAAACCCCATGATAGGCTTGCTTTAGGCCATTTCTTCACTAGCCTGTTATAGCGCTGGCCCCTCCCGAAACTGCAAACCCCAGGGTTCCTTAGGATGTTGAAAGTGGAATCAGAGCACTATAACAGGCTAGTGCTGAAATGGCATTAGGGTCACCAAGATTCAGAAATGACTTGAAGGCCCACAACAACAAACTTCAGCCATGCAGCTTTTGTTTATGGTCTGTAAGCAGTTTGGGAAACCTCTGTTGAAAAGGTTAAAAAAATAAGGCCACTGACATGATAGGTCACTATTCTGCATGACTTGACTTTGTAATGCTGTTCACAATTGACATAGGAACATAGGAAGCTTCCTTATACTGCACGAGATCTGTCCAAATACTCTGACTTGTACTGGCTCTCCAGAGTTTCATGCAGGATCTTTTTCTAGCCCTACCTAGAGATCTGTGATGTCCCTGGTCTTCTATGCAACTACTAAGCAGCCCTGGTCCTGTGTGTTCATGGTGGTTGGGAATTCTTAACATTTTCAAAGTTTCTGATTTAATGATAGAAGTGAAATATGATGCTACCCTCCCGAAAGAGTCCCGGGATTCAAAATGTTATGGTAGCAAAAAGTCTTGTTCAACATTAATTTCTTCTTAGTGAAGAGTCTCCTGATAAGTTTCCAAGAAATCCAATGTTCTTGCTGTTTGCAAAGGACTAGCATGTCAGACCGGAATACCAAATGGCTAGTATCTAATGGTGTTTTACATTACTTGGTTGCTTCTGTGCCTAAGAAAACCATATGATTCCATGATTTTAAGTTGACAGGTGACTCAAAGGCAATACACACACATATAACATTTGAGTGTTTTCTTTTAAATCCACAGTATTTGATAGTTCATCTGCAATGGTATTCAATATTTCAGCTTGTGGGATTTCAATTCTGAATTCTTCCAAGATCAAAACACGGAAAAGATGCCATGTCTAAAACTACAAATTTTGAAGCAAAATTTCACTTTTGAGAATCTGAATTGGGATTATCCTCTCTTTTTTTTTTAAAGTCTGGTTAGTGAAATTGAAAATCACAATGATTTTGACTATTCAAAAATACTTGTTCCAGCTCTGATTTGGAGTGTCAAGTGCTTTATTGGGAACAAAGCCCACAAAACACCTTTTTGTACCCCATAACACAGCAAAACCCCTATGACACAAATACCAGTCTGGTGAATTGATGGTGTTTATGTTGGCAGCATTTTTTTTCCTGGTGTCTGGTTCTGTCAAGACTAATTTTAGTATTTCTAAAGCTGGGTAAAAATATAGCCTCATTACTTTGATGTCAGAGCATGGTTTACTATTAGTATATTCTGGGGTTTATCATTTTAGTCATGTTTAACACGGCTACGGGAGGCATGCGCTATTAAATCTGGCTTATTTTACATTCCTGTCTGGGATTATTTATTTGGAACAATTTCCTCTCTATCAAAAGACACGGCTAATGCTGAGTTTTAATGTGTTATTTACACACAAAATAACCTATTTACAACTTGGTATCTGCCGGAGGGAGAATGAATGGGCCGGTGCTCCCTCCATTCTGTTCTATCAGAGTTTAACAATCTGGATTGCTAATAGAACCATTTATCATGAGGTGGTAATTTATTTTATGTTAGTTGCATAGGTCTCACTGCCTCTGATCTATAGAAATACTTGGTGTATAATGAAGTCCAACAAGTCATTTGGTGTAAACATGGGAAAGCCAAGCTTGGAGCCAGTGAAATCCAGGATGTACTCTTTCTGCTGGGTAATATTTCTCAGAAATTAATGCATCCATTGATTAAACAGAGACCCCCATCTTCCACATGTGCTTGAAGTACAGAATGGCTGGAATGTAATATGATACAGTGTACATTTATGTTATAGACTTGTGAAGCTTTCAGTTTTTTTCTTATAAAATTCAGATAGGCTCAGACTGTTCTTTCATCTTGAGTATCTAAAAGGCTGTCATACATGAAACCAAGAAAAATCATTGTCATCTGTCATATTAAATTAAGTTTTCTTCTTGCCCCTTATCATGCTTTGTCTTGCTTTGTGTGTTTCCTTTCCACGCTATGTCTGTCCCTTGTTACTATACACATCGGGTGTCAAATGAGAAGTCATAAGGATCACCTTTTTACCACACTTTTCCCCAAACTTGAAATGTGAAAAAAAATGATAGATACGACATTTGACAGGACAGGATAGATGGCTAAGTTATTTCAGAGTGAGGTAAGTTTCACTCTGTTAACTGGGGGTGGGGAGAGAAGAGAAAGAGGCAGAATCTTTCTCTTTCCTATAGATTCTGGCAAAAGGAAACCTGTAACATATGTTCTTTCTCATTAATAACTTTTGCCATCTTGACTACACTCTGATGTTGCTTGGCCACATATGTCCTGGTTTGCATCTGTGAAAAGCTGGAGGACATGTCATAAGACAGACCAACTTTGGATATGTGAGGCAGGAGAAGCGGGTACACCTTTGCTGTGCTTGGTGCAGTGGATCAACTTGGCCAAAGTTGTCATCTAAATTGGGCCTGTGATGATGGCTCAGCATTTATGCTGTGGAATCTCTGCATCTTGTGAAGGTGTCTACTTTAGGATATGCTCCCAGATGCATCTCTAAGGTAAAATGGAGTGTACACCGAACTTGTTGTGCTTAGCTGTCACCTTATAGAAATGGAGAAGCATTTCTTCATTCTAACAGAAGATTCTCAACCCTGAGTATCCCTCATGAAACTGCATGGCTCAAGGTAACGGCCAAAACAAAAACAGAAAAAACAAAACCACTCTTCTCTATCACTCCTGATCATTCCACTGAGAAAAATCTTGTGTGCATCTAAAGGACCACTGACTTCCCAAGAACTCTACTTTAAAAGCACTGGACTACACTATTAGGAGCATTTTGACATGAAAAGTCTTGCTGTAGTCAAGGGAATCGACTCAGTGCTGTCCTAGTAGGTCCTGAGTTACTGCTCTGTTCATGCTTGCTCTTCCACCTGTCCCAAATCTGCCACCTGAGAGAAAAACAAAACAAAAAACCCTAACCTTGGGTCACAAGGGCTCCAATCCTGTGTTATATTTTGTAGAAATCAATTGTTCAGCCCCAACAGTCAGACAGATGGATGTCAATAAAAAGAAGTACTTCCCCCTGATGTCCAAGGAGTCTTGTAAGAGAACAAATAGGTTAATTCCCCTCCCACAAACCATGAAGACTGTAGGAAGGGTAATCATGTGAGCAATTGGACAAATTACTTTTTGGGCAACATCTCCCTGAATACCCTAGCCACCATGTTCAGTGGGCCAGGGGACTCTAGGGACTGATACCTTTAAAAAGTAATGTCTTCAAGCTCTAGCCATGTGCGTAGGAAAGAGAAGGTGGAAGGAACAGAGGGTAGCAGTAGCCGTTACACAAACAAACCAATGCAAAAATGACAACTGTGCCTGTGTTCCTTAGAATTAAAGGAATAAGAAAATAGAAACTGCCACTTAAGCCATCAGACCTACCCTCCTTGGCATGCCAGTGACTCCTCCAAAGAACTGTTTGCCTAGTTTTGCTAGAAAAGGGAAGCGTAAGAGATAGTTATATACACTGAAATAAATCTTCTAAGCTTTCTTCCTCTGCTGGTATAGATGAAAATGTTGTGCAAAGAAAATGGAAGCTATGTACACTGGCTTGTGTTCAGACCTTTGCCCTTCTGTTATTTACACTACATAAGATTTGCCCTGTCTAGTCTCTTCTGCATCTTCCATGACTTTGGGGCTCCTCAAACTCTCACAAGCATTCTAAGCCATCAGTTTACATGTTTTTCTCATAGCCACAGAAGTCACGTAAGAGTGGCTAATCAACAGAGGAAAATTTGTAGGGATGTAAAAAATATTCAAATATATTTTAAAGATGGTCAAAAAAGCTGATTTTTAGATTGTTAGGAAACCTGAGGGAAAAAAGCATTAACTGACAAGAGTCTTTGCAGATTGGGACTTATTCTGTCCAAAATTCACATGTGAATATTGTGTGTAGAAAGCAGCATTTTCTTTGCAGGAAACAGCCTCTACACAGAAATTTCCCATGAAGAAAAAGCTGCTTCCTGCACAGAAAACACTATACTTACGGACTTATTGCATGCATAATTTGCACATTAGTGATTTCCACAGAAAACAGCATTTCCTCTACAGAAAATAATACTTCTATGCAAGAATTTTATCTTCTGCACAGAAAATGCTGTTTCTCTGCAGAAAATGCCATTTTCTATGCAAGACAACCACACGTGAATTTTGCACAGAATATGTCCCATATTGTGAATAGTCTTTGAAAACTGCAAAGTTTTTTTGAACAAAAAAAGAGGAAGGGTGGGGGAGAAAGAAATGTGGCAGGACCTTTAAGACTAATTGGTTTTTATTTTAGCATGAGCTTCCAAGAATATAAATCCGCTTCAGATGCAGTACGGAATGGTATTACAGCTTCAAGTATAAAACGTATTTATACAATTGAAATAGGATCCAGAAAGATGCAAATCATATCCTTTTCCCTAAATTTTCAAAGGGCTGAGCAAGGCTGGGTGAGATGGTTTTCCAAAGAATTTCTTGCAGTGGGAAGAAAATTGCTGAATTTACTCATTGCTTCCCTCAAGGGAAAAAAAACTTTAGTGAAGAATTACATCCTTGCTTACTGATACAAAAAAGAGCCAGTGTGGTGGAGTGGCTTGAGTGTTTAACCCTGAGAAAACAGATTCAATCCCTGCTCAGCCATGAAAATCCACTGGGTGACCTTGGGCAAGTCATCTATTCTCAGCCTAAGAGGAAGGCCATGGCAAACCTCTTATGAAAAAATCTCACTGAGAAAACTCTAGGATAGAGTCGTGCTATGTGAGAGTCAACTTGAAGGCACATAGCAACAGCACAGTGTATTGATACTCTTTACTGATAATCCAAATAGTCATTCTGTATCCCAGTATATATTTTTGTTTCTGGTATTTCAGGTTCTTTTGCTTCATCCTTCTAGGTATAGAGCACATGAAGGGGGCAGCCCAGAAAACCAGGAATTGGCTGTGTATTTCTTTCGCAGAGAAAATTTTCTCCTGCTGCCTCAGACATGGTTGAAGGAATATGATTGGAATCCTCATGAAGTAGGATACGTATTTAGGTTTAGACACATTTACGTAAGAACCCTAACCATGCTTACTCAGGAGAATATTTTATTGAAAGTAACAAGGATTTTTTAAAAGAAAAGATAATGGGGTGTAGGATTGCAGGTTTAATGTGAGCATAACTGAAATTAAGGTAGGAGAACATTCATTCAGAGGAAAGCACATTCAGTCTTATGACTTGATCCCAAACTAGCTAATGAAACCTGGCTAATGGAAACTCAACATTATTTCTGCACCAGTTTTTACGCATGTCCTTCTCTTGGCCAGTATGTTTTAACAACTGCAAATATTCTTCTGTATACTGTACAGCAGAAGATATGGCTGGCTATCAACTTCCTCTGATGTGACATTGATGGAAAGATACTAGTGAGAAGACAGAATGAGGAGGCAAGCAGCTGGAAAGAGCGTTCCTTAAAAAAAAAAAAACTTTCTCTCCAGGTGTAAAGTGGTTTAACTGATACCCATACGAGATGCATCTCCAATAATGTGTCTGAAATCTTTATGGCCTTACCAAATGCCTCTTGTTTATGTTGTCGTAGCTGATTTTAGTAGGTCTCACAGCCCTGACACTCTAAGCTCAAATGCATTCTGCCTTTCCCTTATGCTTGTTGGAATTTCTGTCCTTGACAACGAAAGGGATACCCTTAAAAACAGTATGAAACCTTGTTTGATGATGTAGAGACTTCCAAATGTTCGGTTGCACTCAAAGATTTATAAATTTGCATGTTGTCTTCTGCTGACAGAGTAAATCAGAGAACAGAGCCAAATGGAGTTGTGCTGTCTCAGATCAGACTCATTCTTTAAAGAATCTTACTCTCTTTAAATATCATTTTTGATGCTAACAGCAGTCTCCAAACAGAAGGTTTATGTTCCAAATGAAAATTGAAATGCATTGGAGGATAATTTAGGGGGGGGGGAATCTAGAGATTGAATAGAGTATTAGCTAAGTTTTGTTTTGGTTTTTTTAGGATCATTGTCCTTTCCCTTTTTTAAAAATAAGGGAGAAGATGTCATGGGGATAAACAGAGGCTTCCTTCATTTCTTTTGCTGTAACTGCCATATGACATAATCAGTAACAGAAAGCAACAATGCATCCTTAACATCTTATGTGTCCTCCTTTTTCATATCTTTTACTTTGTTTATGCCATGCATTTTGGTTTAGTGCTTCTCTTCAGTGATGGTTAGGAAGACTTTCATCTTTCCTCCCTAATTAAAGTGTGTCAGTAAAGTTGCAAGAGCCTTGTCTTCTTTTCTGTCTTGCTACCCTAGCTGCAACCCGCAACAGCCTTTCCCAAATCACTGCATCTTGATTTAGTATGCATCGATGCACCCACTCCATGGTTAGGCCTGGCTCTGACTTACCGTAACATAATAAAGACCCCAGTGTTCTTTGATAAAAGCTAGGCTATAGGGAGCCCCCATCAACTCCCAAGCATGTTATTTCAGCATTGGAGCTGCCTGAATTTATGGACTACAGTAATTGAGAAATCATTCATACAACCATATTTCAGATGGAAGAATCTCACATGTCAAACTAGTTTTGTGAAAGCCTGTGCATGCTAACATTCACAGTTTTTCATGTCTTGAAACTATCTGTTTAAAAACAACAAACAAAATTTGATTTTCCTTTGTCAACTTATTATTTATTGGGTTTTCCTAAAACAATATTTAGGAATTTAAGTCTGAAATCCTATAAACACTTATCTGGCAAGAAGCCCTGTTGAACATTATTGTTGTGAGCCTTCCCATTTTTTCTGGCTCATGGCAGTCCCAGAGCAAACCTATCATGGGTTTTCCTTGGTAAGGTTTGTCATTGCCTTCCTCTTTGGCTGAGACAGTGTCAACTAGTGGTTTTCCACAACTAAGTGGGGATTTGAATCCTGGTCTAGTCCCAACACTTACACCACAATACCACACTGGCTGTCTGTATAAGTCTTGTAGGCCATATATAAGCCAGTAAGCCCTCCTGAGTAAACAAACATGAGAATATGCTACAGGCATGCTAAATGCTGGACTTAAACAATCAAAGCCCTTTGTAAGATAGGCCTTTTTACAGGGAAACTCTTGAAGAACCTGAGCTTCTGGACAAAGTAGAGTTCCTTACACAACCATACCTTCTTTACAAGGTAAACAAAATGCTCTATTTAAAACCACAGTGTCATGTTGAATATGAATGCAAAACCAAGCCTGTCATCTGCTGGAGGGACAGCGTTTGCCCTGATGTTAGCACAATCAACTATTACTTCCTGGATTTATGACAACTCTGCTATGTTGTTAGCAGGGTCTGTTCTAGATGTTCTGAATACATTTGCAGTAGCTTCCCTAATTTCCAGAGCTCTACAACTGATGCTTTGTTATTGGGAAGCTCTTTAAGATACAATGTGAGTAAAGAAAGACTGTGGAAGTTGTCATAGCATAGGGGAAATCTCAGTCTTATGAAAAATATGGCTATATGACCAGGACTGGCCAACATGTGGCCCTCCAGATGGTGTGAAGTGCATCACCCACCATCCCTCCTCATTGGCTATGCTGGCTAGGACTAATTGGAATTGCAATATCTGAAAAGAGAACATGTTCCCTATCACTGCCGTATATTGTATTCTGTGGCATGTGAGAGCCACACGTCTCTTTCTCTGACCACAGTGCCCAGGATCAACTGTATTTTTCTGAGATGTGTACCACAGCACACATATCTGATATGTCCTGCTTGCATGCAGAGACAAACATAGTTCATAAACATTACTATGAATTAAAGTGGGTAAATTATGCAGTACACATGAAGCCACAGTGACATCATCCATCCAATATATGTACAATTCCTGTGAAGGAAATAAGCATGTTAAAACAAAGTTTGGATGGGCTCTAAATCTGTAAGTCAAGCTTTTGAAAAATCACCAATAGGGGCTTAGTGGGTTTACCCCTCTTTTATTTAAAGACTACAAAAGATAAAAATATCCCAAGTTGAAGGAAGACGGTTAACACAAAATAAATAATTACATTGTGGAGAGGGCCTAGAAAGATCAGTTGTATAAATCACTTTTAAAAGAGAGAGCGCTCCAGATAAAATCCATCTTTTTATCACATAGATTAAGTCTTTTTCTTTGACGCTAAATAATTGATAGGTCTTGGCAGAGCATTCCACAGCTGCCTTTGCAGAGCAGTGGGACTGCTCTTGGGGTCAAGCAAGTGGCAAAGAAAAATGCTCTTAAAAATATCGTGCATGGACTGACACCTAGAAATGGGGCTCTTATTCCTCACCCCCAGTAAAGACCCCTAAGGAATGAATGGAGAAGGAATATACTACTTCTATTACACGTGTCTGCAAAGCCTGAGGTGGATTTGGCTTATTTCTTTCCAATAAGTCTGTATGGGACAACAGTTCAAGTACTTTATCAGAGCTTGTATAAATTTTTAAATTCATGTTTATTGGTACAGTCTAATATGCTATCTGGAGCCCTGGTGGCGCAGTGGTTAAATGCCAGTACTGCAAGCCACAAGGTTGTGAGTTCGATCCTGCCCGGCTCCAAGGTTGACTCAGCCTTCCATCCTTTCGCAGGTCGGTAAAATGAGTACCCAGCTTGTTGGGGGCATGTATAGAAATATGTATAGAAATACATGCTATTTGTAAGTTGTTCACCGCCTCGATCCATATGGAGAGGCGGGATACAAATAAATAATAATTAAAAAATAAAAAATAAAAATATCTATCTCGATCTCTATCTCTCTCCTCTTAGGGCTAACAAAATGCCTGATAGTGTTCTAATGGAGAACTGTGGGACCCTGTCCCTGATGTCAAAACCAGAACACGTCTGAGGATGTCTGAGAACAAAAGCAAGTCAGTCCTTTTGCCATTTTCAAAATGGCCAGAATTCAGAGGCTCTTTTTCTCCTTCCACTGACACTATCAGCTTTTCTCACTATACAATTTTTGCCACCACCATTTTCATCACTGCGGTTCTGATATGTAAAAGAGTGGTCACTTACACATTTCCCCTTCCCTCAAAAGAGATTGTTTGACCACATGGAGGACAAAAGAGGAGGTAGATTTATTTATGTTTAATATTAATCTGCTGATTTGGCTGTATAGCAGGAAATTTAATATAATTTAATTAATATAATCTAAATATAAATGCTTAGAGACCTTTCCTCTTAGACTCCATAGTTAAGTCTCCACAAAATTTACATACAAAATGATAAACAAAACAAAACAGATTGAACCTATGTAGAAGAGGAGCAGAACACTGTAACTGTGAACTCCTAAGGACTGTTGTCTCAGTATAAGCTCTCTTCTTTCCCCCATCAGTTTCTGATATGTGATAGAAAGCAGATTTATGGTATCTCCCTAAACTTAAGCAAGCATCTTTCCTTTCCTCTCAGATTATGGATCTACACTAGGAGTGGGCAACTGTAACAGGCCCATGGGTCAACTTTGCCCCTCTCTTGGAACAAGCTAACCCCATCCCCTCTGACAACATATGTGTGTGTGTGTGTGTGTGTGAGAGAGAGAGAGAGAGAGAGAGAGAGAGTTTGAAAATTTGAAGCCAGAAATGACTGGGAGTTCAATTCCCTTAAAAAGACACTGAGGAAACTGAAGATTACCTCTTTTTAGAGGAAATCTGCTACTCCCAAATGTTTTCAGAGGTGCAGTTGACCTTTTGAACATTTTTTGTGCTGGTGATAATCAAATAGGTGGGAGCCACAAATGGAAGGGTCCAAATGCAACCCAAGGGCTACATACTGCTCTGATCTACATAGATGACTGAACGATGTTGGGGAATTTTCCTCTCACATCGGGTGTGTATGTGTGGTAGTACAATGAATGTCAGAATATAAGATAAAATGGCATTTGGTTTCAGATGTGGGAAATGAGTCAGGTCATTGCAGTATTTCTTGCTGTAGTTCTCACCAAAACAAAACAAATTCAAATGATACCTCTGTTGTCCCGGACTATTTTCTAGCAATTCCTGGCACTCTCTCTTTATGCCCTCAAGTCAGTTCTTTTCCATTCTGAATCATTCTGAAATAATTAAAAAGTCTCCTCTCCATAACTAAATTTAAAAAAAATCACAGAGGATAAAATTTGGTCTTCAGTTCAAAGCACCATCTGATCAAACCATGCCCCTTTTTTGTGCGAAGAAAACATTTGGAAGAACTGAATTATAGATCCAAGAAATCACTCTAAACAGTCTCCCAAAAGAATGGAATGAGTGAATGTGAAGGGAACAGCAAGTGGGAAAAACAGCAAGAGATTATATTGCAAGGATTAAGATCCACCCTGCTATGGCTTCTACAGTCTGCTTGGCCTGCCAGATTACAGCCACATCTGTGTCAAAAAAAACCCCAAAAATACCAGCCAGCCATTGGTTGTCTGAACAGTGCCTAAAGATAATGGACAGTGACAATATACAATGACAGTAAGTGGTCTCAGGAAAATAGAATATCCCAGGGTCTTCTTGGAACTGTCAGAACTCAGTCCTGGAATTTTCCGCAAGAAGTCTCAGCTCCAGGGCCAGATAAAATAACCAAGATCGTGCTGGATTTCACCATGTGAAGCGGGCCTTTCTTTCCCTACTCAATCACAGCCCTCTGGCACAGCTATTAGAATGTGTGGACTTTTAATGCAAAGGCTTATTAGGTCAAGGATGCTGTGACAACTTCTTCTGTTACAAGTTAGGCATTGTGAGAGACAGGATGTTGATTAGCTTTTCTGTACAGAATCAAATTTGACTCATGAATCCCTTCTACAAATAAAGAAATAAACTCACTGAATAAATTCCTCCAGGAAGAGGGGATGATGGAGTCCAAGGCCATTTCTCCCCTACACTGTTATAGTGCTATTATTCCACTTTCAACATTCTGTGGAATTCTGGGGTTTGTAGTTTCTTGAGGCCAAAGAGCTCTCTAAACTGCAAACATCAGAGCTCCATAGGACATTGAAAGTAGAATAATAGCACTGTAACAGCATAGTGCAAAGATGGCCATAGTTCTGTAACATCTTTACAGAAGGACAGAAAAGATGTTTGGTTAGACCATATGTGTGAGACCCTATGGGTGGCATTCCAGAGCAGTACTTTCAGTCTGAAAGTTCTAGGCCCCTGGAAGAAGATGACTTGCAGTCAGGTTCACAGGAGGTGCCGAGGCGCCTTGCGGACTGTGTGACTGACAAGCTGACTATTTATGTAAACATCTTCCTGCTTTTTAGCCTCTCTCAGTTTTCATAGGTTCCAAGGGGAATGCAGGCAGGCCATCCTCCAAGTAAGATCTTAAAGAGATCCTGCATGCTGTTTGTCAAAGAGCTTTTTCAAGAGCTAGAGTCTGGGACCCGTAACACTGAGGCCAAAAATGTTGAGCCCCTTTCTGCCACGTGAATTTACTCTTGGCTCTGAAAAGGATCCGAGGAGCGCTTCCCACAGCAGATGCGTTTCTAAATAAACAGCTAAAGTCAAGGTTTTGATAACATTCATTATATCAATATGGAAGTCCAAATATGCAGCTTAAAAACAAAACATGCCATTCCTGGAGTGGGGGTCTAGCAGAGAAATTAGATATTTTTACACGTAATTGAATTATTTTGGTTTAGAGTTTGTTTAAAAGACACAGTGTGATAAAGTAAGTGGCTCCTTGGTTTCAGATGGGTCTGTGAAGATGTAAAGGAAATGTCAAATCATTATGATTAAAGAGGTCAAAAGTCATCTAATCCAAAACATGCACACTCCACAACCTCCCCTCCCCTCCCAAACTAGGATCTGCAGAGCTCCATTTCAGGCCAACTAGTTAGTAATAATAATAACAACAACAACAACAAAGTATTGTTGCTCAGATAATTTACAGAGTTGAAATCAATGGGTTTTGATGCACTCACCCGAAGAAATAATTCTCATTGTCATCAAGGCAATGTTGGATTCATTCCCTGCATATTTTTTTCACTGTCTTGGAGCTGGTTATAATTGGAAACAGAATTCTGAAGTGGATAGGGCCTGACCTAGGACATTGGTTGTTTTTCTTTTTCTTTTAAGCTGATCTAAATCAGCTTTCCCTAAGTGGATGCTCCCAGATTCCATCATCCAACCCAGCAGAATCCTGAGTGGGATTAAAAATGTACTCCAGTACATCTTGAGGAGCCCAGGTTAGGAAGGCTGTTGTGACCAGTTTAGCTTCCCAGAGCTCAATTTTAATGCAGAATGCAAAGGTTAAATTTAATTGTTTTCCTGAAGCAATTACCTAGTCACACGAATTCCTGAAAATGATTTTGCCTTTCAGTCTTCTGCACTAGCAGGTAGGTTAAGGAATAATTATGTGAAGTGAAGTTGCTCACACACCCCACTTTAATGTTTTTCTTTTTGTTGTTGTTTTAATAAAATGGAACTACATAATAGAAATTGGTCAATATCCTGTTGTTGTTTTTTTATGGACTTCATTATCTCCCCCTCCCTGCTGCACATTTATTCAGGTAACATGTTACATCTTGGCATGGAGAGACACTTTCTATTCTCTTTCCTTCCTTTTGCATACAAGCAGGAACGCGTTGAGACAGCTTGCTTGCTAGAGCTGCAGTTGGCACAGGAACCTACCTCTCTAATGCTGGCCTGTAATTAGAATCAGTGATGCTCTTTCCAAAGTGTTAGCAGTTGGAGAAAATATCAAAACAGAAAAACACAAAGGTGACGATTCTGCTAAGAGTTTTCATGGGTTTCACTGGAAGTTATTATGATAAGCTTTAGTAAAGTTTTCTTCTTTCCAGAAGTTTGCTTCAGGAGGGAATCAAATTGCATTGGCTAAAACTTTAGTGATAGCTGTTGTGCTACATTTTGCAGATCGCTGGAAGTGAAGTCTGTGAGTTTTCCTGTGTCATCCCCATACACATGAAAATGTGTTTTATCAAAGGAAAATGTGTTACTGGCTCCCAGACAGAGTCACGTTGTTCAGTCAGGCTTTCACAGTTTTTGTGGCTGTCAGGAAACTATTTGTATGAAGTCTAAGGCATTCGGTTAGGTTCCCAAAATCTGATTTTTAGGTACTTGAGTATCCTCATACTTCCTTGACTCTGAGGAAAAATCATGACAACAATGAGGTTTTAAAGGACAATCATGCCTCAAAACAATGAATCTTGATTGTTTTTCTAGAGGACAGCTGCAGCTGATTGTTCAGTTTTCTGCCTCATGGGACCCTCTAAGGGTCAGATTGCCAAAAATGTCCACAAAAAAGCAAAATACCCAAACCCAGGTGAAAGTCCAGTTGGTATGTTCTTCTCAATGTTAAGCAGAAAAGGGTGGCTGTGTAATAGATGTAAAAATCAAATTGCTCCTCTGGATGGGTTTTTGGAGAGGCAATACTCTTTTTTTGTCCAAAAAAGGACAGTGTGGAGAGGGCCACAAAAACAATCTTAGGGGCCACATGCCTCCCCAGGGCCACACTTTGTCCACCTCTGCTGTAGAGTAATACTCTTAACATCTATTTTTTTAGCAACTGCGATAGTACCATAGCACTGATATTTTTAATCTGGTGCCTCAAACCTTAAGAGTTAAAAAGAAACCAGTGTTGTTTTCCAGGCTTAGATTTCCTATTGGCCCTTTTAATAAATTGCCAGAGCTTACCACATTAAAGGCAACAGATTAGGCGGGTCCTCCAGATATTGTTAGACTGCAGCTCCCATCATCCCTCACCATTGTCTTTGTTGTCTCAGGTTAGTAGGAGGTTTTGTTTTTATTTTGGCTGATGTGCGTTTGTTTATTGCTGTTGGAGTTGAAATCCAGCACTTTTGGAAGGCCAAAGATTCCTCACTACTTCCCTATGGGATTTTAAGGAAACTAAGCCAAAAGGTTTAACTTTCACATTGAAAAAAATCTTAAATATAGGTGGCTTGGTGGTTTAATTATATACCTGAGATTAGAGCTAGGTTCACCAGTGATTTGCTGAGCTTCCTGAAGGAAGGTAAACCTGGATGAACATATGGTTTTGGGTGGAAACCACATATGACACTATGAATTCAGCACTTAAACCAGGCATCATTTAGTGGCCAATCATGAGTTTTTAGTGGTTAGATGACACTCTAAGCAAATGCATTAAGGTGAACATGTTACACTGAGGAGGTGATTTTAGGAGTCTTGAAAAGAAGAAAGCCACAGAATGAACATCCTTGTCTGAAATGGGTAGGTGATACATGAGAGTGAATGGGTACTATTTTTCTTGGCTACTCTTGCATCATTATTTTAGTAACTCTTCTGCTTGTTGCTCTGTCTTTCTTTAAGCACAAAAATATACCAGATGCATTTCTGCAAAGCAGATTTTCTTTTTTCCTTCAAATGCTGTCAAGGTTCAAGTAGGCCTTGGTCAAAGAAGGTGCTTCTGACCTGAATCCAGTTGATGGCCTCAGGTAGAGTAGAATCATTGAATTGGTGGGTTTACATATATGTTGATTCACTATTCATTTACAAAACAATTGATTCAGTGAATCTACTCTAGTTGGGGTAATAATAGTATTCAGACCTATGAGTCCTCTCTTACAGAGGAGAACTCAGCAGTTTATGGCTTATCAGAGGACAATCTTCTTTTGGAAGACAAGCCCAGTTGTAAGCTAAAGAACGACAAAAAGAGAGCTCAGAACCTTGAAACTGCTCATTAACTGCTAATGTTTGGTCAGCAGACTGGATAGTGACACACAGGCCATTTCTGCACTACACTGTTACAGTGCTATTATCCTACTTTCACCATCCTATGGGACTCTGATGTTTGCAATTTAGGGAGAGGCCTTTAGAATTCTCAGACAGAGAGCTCTTTGGCCTCAGGAAACTACAAACCCCAGAATCCCACAGCATATTGAAAGTGAAATAATAGCATTCTAACAGTGTAGTTCAGAAATGGCCTTTGACTCTGGAGACCAGGGCCCTTTTCACACGGGCTTTCTGTCACATGAGAGCCCCCTGAGCCTCGCGGGAGTGGGAGCGTCGCTCTGCACGACGCACTCCCACTTCCGCCGCGCTCACGGGGCTGCAGCGGCGCGATCGCGGCTTTTTTGATTTTCACCTCAAAGCGAAAATCACCCGCGCTCATGCAACGCTCCCGGCGCCCACACGCACTTACCTCCTGTGCGGAGTGTCAGGGAGGCGGCCGGGTCGCGCTTCCTTCCCTCTGCCCCTGCGGAAGGAAGGGGCGGGGCGCTAGCGTGACGGACGCGACAGCCTCCTGCTTCACGCGAGCGGGGGAGGACAGACGCGACAGCCTCCTGCTTCGCGTGAGCGGGGGGGGACGGACGCGACAGCCTCCTGCTTCACGCGAGTGGGGGAGGGCGGCTCGCGTGAGCCACCTCCTCCGGGAGGCTGCCGCTTCCCCTCGTTCCTTTGCCTGCGGAAGGAACGAGAGGGAAGCGGCAGCCTCCTGGAGGAGGCGGCTCGCGCGAGAAGCCTCAATGCGAAAAAGGTACAGGATTCAAATCCCTGCCCAGCTATGGAAACCCACTGGATGACCTTTGACAAGTCACACTCTCTCAGCCTCAGAGGTAGGCAAAGGCAAACCTCCTGTGAACGAAACTTGTCAAGAAAACCCCGTGAAAGAGTTGCCTTAGGGTCGCCATAAATCAGAAATGGCTTGAAAGCATAGAGCAACAAATAATTCTAAATCCAGCATTTCAGTGGTGCTTGTCACATAACTTTCTTCCTTACTTCTCCCCACCACAACACAAGGAGCCATTTGAAAACTGGTCCCTGTAGAACAGGTTTTCATGGTGGTCTTTGCTGAAGGAGAGATCTCCTGCCCCCTACACACATATAAGCTGGATTCTTCTGCTGAACATTCAGATGCCCAGCATTGGATATAGCTGTAAAAAAATAAATGCATGCATACATACATATATGCATCTATACATATAAATCAGTGTGTATGTATTTTATCAGTCTTATTTTGCCCTCTTTTGAGGGTGATGTATTTGCCGTTTTCTGAGCAAACTACTGCCACTGCTACTAGTATTAGAAATTATTAATTTCTATTGCAAAGGCAGCTTAATGGAAGTTAAAACAAATACAGTCAGCCTTCCACATTTTGGGTTTTGACTTTCATGAATTTATTTGTGGGGTTCTCCAACCCTTGCCCCCCCACTTCAAGTGCTTCCTTTCCAGGGAAACCTTCCCTCCCAGTGGCTTCAATCAGGTCACATAGCCCTTCGAAAACTCACCTCTGGTCCTCCTCCTCCTCCATCAGCTGCTGCCTGGCTGGCTAAGGAAAGCTTGCAGGCTGATTTCTCAGCACCACAAACCTTCTCCCAGTGCCCCCACACACACCCAAGGAAGGAGATGGGCAAGAGAGAGGAAGTATAGGGTCACCATACTGACCCACCCCTTTTCCCTGTCCTTTCGCTGATCTGATTTGGATCCTGGATGCCCGCTCTCCCCACCAAGCCTCAGCCCCCTTCCCCCTCATAGATACATTTTGATATTTACAGTTTTTCCACTTTCATGGGAGTTCTGCACCCCTGACTCTAGTGAATGTGGACGACCAACTGTACCACTAAAAGTTATCAGACTACAAAAAGTTATCAGAATAAAATTAAGGCCACTTAAAAACATAATCTTGAAAAATGCAGTCCCTTTCCTCTTGAACAATCAGTCTTCCAAAGCCTGCTGAATCAAAGACATCTTCAACTGCCTGCAGAAAAAATAGCAAGGAGGGCATAAGTCTAACCTCTCGTGCAAGGGAGTTCCGGAGCCTGGAAACAGTCACCAAGAAAGCTCTGCTGTGTGTTCACACTAGATGTACTTGTCATGGTGATGGGACAGAGCAACTATTCATTCTATGTAAAAACGAAGAGACATCTTAGTTAGTAAGTGGTTCAAGCTAGAAGTATCCTGGAAGCAAAGTTGATCATAGGAAATTTCAGGCTGAGTTTTTCTTTCATTCTCAGAATCTAGAGAAAAATGCTTTGCAACAATGTAAGCAGCAGACACTTTTTAACAGTATCCAGTTAAAAGCTTCATTTTAAAATATTCAGGCCATTTTCGCACTACACTGTTATAGTGGTATCATTCCACACTCAACATCCTGTGGAATCCTGAGGTTTACAATTTAGGGGAGGGGCATTTAGAATTCTTAGCCAGAGAGATCTTTGGCCTCAGTAAACTACAAACTCCAGAATTCCACAGGTTGTTGAAAGTGGAATAATAGCACTATAACAGTGTAGTGCGGAAATGGCCTCGGTGCATTCATTGATGCCATCAGCTGATGGATGCATAGAAGCCTACAGATAAATAATGTTTATAAAGAACTGTTTTGAGTAAGGCAGTACAACACATGCTAAGGAATCTGCTGATTTTTATGGAACTGGCTAAAATAGTGTCTTACTAACATCTGGAAGTCACAGTGTGTCACAGAGTCACTAACATCTGAATGAAACCAAATTTATTGCTGGTTGCTAAAAATATATAGAGCAAAGTAAAAGTTCCAAG
This sequence comes from Ctenosaura bakeri, assembly GCA_948474755.1. NCBI lineage: Eukaryota > Metazoa > Chordata > Lepidosauria > Squamata > Iguanidae > Ctenosaura > Ctenosaura bakeri. The sequence goes on from CAOLHI010001422.1 coordinate 250,817, forward strand.
CATTAACTATGAGCATTGTAAAGATAAGTAACGGCTGCTATAAGATCCCTTAAAACAATCCCTTCGGGACATGAAAGAGGTCTTTGAAGAGAGCAAGTTTCAATACAGAAATGTTGGGTCATAAAACTATATTTGAGGTGGAGGGAATGGGGAAAACATTTTTCTTATTAAAGTGAGGATGGGTTCTTTTTTATGATAGGTTGTAACAGCTCTTTAATCTGTGTCTCACTCAAATGAACCAGCCGGGGCACCAGCAGAACGTCTATTCTCACTTGTTCCTAATAACTTCAGTGATTATGTTCTATTCTGTAGAATTTCAGTGTTATTTTCCTTAGTAGGCACTGAGTCTTAAAAGACTGGACAGGGCCTTGCTTGGAAGATATGCCTTAATAATAATTAGCATTTCTAGGATATTTTTAAAGTGGCCAAAATAATTCATAGATAGTAACGTGGTTTTAACTTTAACTGCCCTATAAGATAGGCTCTATATTGCAGATTTTCACTTAGGGTTACTGAAATATGTTGACCCACCAAAGGAGGTTGTGGCGAAATTTAAACTGACATGAATTTGAATGGGGAATTCCCATTCACAGCTCATCCTCTGATCTTTACTTTTACTCCTTTGAAGGACTGTGATGTCACCAAAAACACATATTGGTACTTGAAAGTATTATAATCTAGTTGAGTGTTTTGTTCTGAGAAAGAATGCTAAACCAAGGGTTGTTACACTTTATGCCTAAAGGAGCCATTTCCACATAACTTAGGGGGAGAAATAACTCTACAAATATCTTTGTTTGGCTGGTTGCAAGAAATTAAAAATTATTATTTTTAAAAGTGAGCCCACTAGATTGCATGGGTTTAATGTATGAATGCAGAAAGATTCCTGCTGAAACAGCTTATAAACTTTTTTTTTTAAAAAAATAAAAATCTATTTTTCTATTTGTATCTTGAGGTTTGTTGGGTAAATATCCATACTACAGTCACATAAAGGCATTCATAAGAAAAGAAGAATGTTGGACAGCTGAAGCCAGTGCTTAGCTTTCCAAAGGGGCAAGTCTTTCTGAGCATTAAACCATATGCTTGTAAACTGAAATTACAATTTTTAAAGCAAGAATAATAAATACTAAGAGAAAGGCAGTGGAAGGTCATGTAAATACTTGGCATGTTCTGATGGGACATCATTTCTCTTTGTACATGTGACTAGAACTAATGGTCCTAGAATTCCAAGAACACAGAAAACCACATTACAGTGGTTTCCAATCACTGGGGTTGTTTTGAACAAGGAACATCACTGCACCTTTGTTATCCTTCAAGGCAATGGGCTAAAGCAGGGGTGGGAATCATGTAACCCTTCATATTTTGTTGGGCTTCAACCAATGTTCTTCACCACTGGTTATGCTGGCTCAGACTGTTCTTGCAGTCCAAAGACCTCTGGACATCTGATTCCCACTCATGTGTTAAAGGTAGCTTTGGTAGCTCTGATGAGTTATTTCCAAGCTCTGAGAATTCCCAGCAGCAAAATGATATTAATCACATATTTCTGTACTAGGAAGAAGGCTGCCTCCAGGCCTCAAAGGGCCTTCTCTCTGGAGAAAATAACTGCAGTAGGATTAGTTTCCCACTGAGGATTCTGAATTTGGTAACCCTAGTTCCCAGCACTCCTTTGCTGCACAAGAGAACTTTCCAAATGAAACTGAAGTTAAGGGCATGGCCTTTAGGCTATATAAATTTCTAATCTCAGTTACTTTTTTCTAATAATCTTGGAACAAAATTATTCTGGGAAGATTTGGGTAGAACAATCCCTCATTCTGAGTGGAGAAATTTGTGGTTAAAAGGGTCGATGAATCTTCTGTCATCAATATTGAAAGCACTGTATAAACTTAATAAATTGGTGATATTTAACCCCCATTAAATTGCATGTATTTCCTAAAGGTTCAAATGGCTATTGTTGGCAACAGTGTGATGAGCTGTAGTCTTACCACCATACATGGTGATCATACTTATGAGTACTTCGTTTCTGGAATCTGATATTTGCAGAAATCAGTAAAACTATATCACAAACAATTTCTTTATCACCAGAGTTGAGACTACTCTCTCTTTTTTGTATTGCAAATGAGTCTGTTTCTCATAAAGAAATTATGTTCGGCAGCACACTCAGAGACTGCATATAACTGAAAAGGCTTAAATGCTCTGTCACTTTCTTGGTGCTTTGATAGAGTCTGGAATGTAATGCTGATGGAGAAATTAACTGAAATAGTATAGGTTACTAGAGATAACCAAGACCAGTCTAAATGTTATGAGACTTGGTGCAAGTTTATCAGCGATGCAAATGAAAGTGACAGTTGAAATGTTGATTTTTGAAAAGATACTCTATTATAATTGTTGTCATGTCAGCTGGAGATTTCTTATTTTTACAGTCAGTTCAATACATCTCATTGTACCGGATCTCAGATGCGTTGTTAGCTGGTTACCTTTGTTTCTGTCAAACCTTTTAAAAACCAATAGACTACATTAACAAAGTTAAAATAAGGCACAGCTAAAAAAAAAATCAGATGGTAAACAAGTTAAAATGCAATGAAATAAGCCATCATACTTAAATGCCATTAAAATGTAACACCATTTTAAAATGTTACAATAAAGATAAATACACAGATACCCTCCCTTAAGGAGAACTTCTGCACAACATGTTGATCCTTAGGTTCACTAATTCAGCTGGCTGAACCCCGTTAATTCCAGCAGGTACAAGGACATCCCTACAGATTAAGAGCACTGAGAGAGAGTTTTGCACCACAGGGATGTCTCAAAGCACTTTGATGGCTGTGTGAATTTCCTTGGTGGGCAGAAGCACAGCAGGATGGCTTCTGTGCCTCAGGTAACTGCTTAAAGAATTTTATCTCTTGTCAGATATGCCAGATGCTTGCTCTCATGGGAAACGTATACAAGCGGATTCAACAAAACTTGGACTCTTGTACTGAGAGCTTGGCAGTAACTAGCTACAAAATGGCATGTTTTTGTTATTGCTATCAAGTATGATTTGCTGTATGGTAAGGAGAGACCTCCAGAACCCTGGTGATCAGCTTCCCTGCTCAGGTCCTGAAAACTCAGTGTGGTGGCTTTCTTGATCAAACCAATCTACTTCTAGTGTGCCTTTCTCTGTTCTTATTGCCTTCTACATTACTGAGCATTATTGTCTCTTGCAGTGAGTCAAATTTGCCCAAGATATGTCCAAAGTATGACAGCTTCAGTTTTGTTTCTAGTGAGATTTCAAGCTTGATTTGCTCTTGGACCCATTCATTTATTTCTCTGGCAGTCCATGCTATCCAAAGGACTATTCTCCAGCATTTCAAATGAGGTGACTTTTCCTCTGTTAGCTTTCTTCACTGTCCAGCTTTCAGAACTATACATGGAACCATGCCTACATCATAGAATCATAGAGTTGGAAGACACCCCAGGGGCCATCCAGTCCAACCCCCTGCTATGCAGGAACTCCCAACAGATGGCCATCCAGCCTCTGCTTAAAACCTCCAAAGAAGGAGACTCCACCGCACTCCGAAGCAACATATCCCACTGCCGAACAGCTCTGACCATCAGGAAGTTCTTCCTGAGGTTCAAGTGGAATCTCCTTTCCTGTAGATTGAATCCATTGCTCCCTGTCCTAGTCTCTGGAGCAGTGGAAAACAAGCCCACTCCCTCCTTGCCTTGACGTCCCTTCAAATATTTAAACATGGCTATCATGTCCCCTCTTAAACTTCTCTTCTGCAGACTAAATATACCCAGCTCTCTAAGCCGTTCCTCATAGGGCATGGCTTCCAGACCCTTCACCATTTTGGTCACCCTCCTCTGGACGCGCTTCAGCTTGTTGATATCCTTCTTGAATTGAGGTGCCCAGAATGAACACAGTATTCCAAATGAGGTCTAAACCCCCCCCTTTTCAATAATTAAAACATAGTTAAATTATAGAACAATTGTAAATTAATCAGGGACAATAGTACTCTTTTTTTTTCAAAGAATCTATGACTGTTTTTAGTTTTGAGGTGTGTTTTGCAACCGTGGCCAATGACTTGTAACATTCCATTAAAAAAAAAGGAACTGAAAAATAATTCTTTTAATTATCTTTGAACCATAAGAAAGCAGAATTTATCATCAGGTTTAACTGACAGCAATTTAATTACTTTTGGGCATCTCACCAGTAGCATTACTTTTTATGAGTAACTTTATGGAGGGCCATTTCCACACTACACTGTTATAGTGCTATTATTCCACTTTCAACATCCTGTGGAATTCTGGGGTTTGTAGTTTACTGAGGCCAAAGAGCTCTCTGGCTGAGAATTGTAAATGCCCCTCCCTAAACGGCAAACCCCAGGATTCTGTAAGATGTTGAAAGTGGAATAATAGCACTATAATCATGTAGTGCAGAAATGGCCAATGTCTGTTGTATTCCACTTGGAGTTCCTTCCAAACCTATGTATAAGTTCCACCTGTATGGTCTGAATATGTCTAAAAGAACTCAAGCAAATCGAATCCAGGAGCACACAAAGAAAACCGAAGGAGTACAAAGGGAGCCAGAAGCTTCTGCTGGATTCTCTTCATAGAGAAGACTACAAAATAGTGGTGTGGAAGAGCCAGTTTGCCAACGTGGTTTCTAAGTATATGTTTTCAGAATCTGTTTGTGACTAAAAGGATTTTTAAAGAGGATGTCATCTGCTTACTCGGTAACTTCTGTGTGGCCTACAAGTGGTTTCAGATGCTTAGCCAAAACCAAATAATCTCTCCTGAAGATTTTTTTTTAAAGTATGCTCATGTTGCAAAAAAGTCTCAAACTGAAATGACATTGTTACTTTCTGCTCTGTTGTTCAGCATGATCATGATGCTGAGCTTTTTTTCTGGGCAAAAGTGTGTTTTTGGAGAGTGTTCTAGAATCTTGATCTTAAGGTTTGTACTTAGCTTGGATAATTTATTGCCTTCAAGAGATTAAAAAAAATTCTAAGGGAAGAGAATGTCCAGAGAAATATTATGCTTCAAATTTTAGCTGCACTTGTAGAAATGCACAATAGTTCACCTTAGAAAAATCACAGAACAGGTAAAGCTTTCCAAGAGAACAGAACCCAGAGATAAAGTTAAAATTTACAAAAGAGATTTCCATTGAAGTGTTTAGTGGCATCCCCAACCTGAAACATACTAGTTATGATACATGATGAGTCCTATCATCCCCAGTGGATAATAGGAGTGATCCCATTATCCCAATGTCCTTTGGGGATGATAGTCCAGCACATCAAGAAGTCATCACATTGGGAGAAGATTCTTCAGTATACACTGTTAGCTCAATAAGCTATCTTGATCAAGAATGGTTAGCATCTCTGAGAACTCATTTGCTGTTGTTTTATTTGATGAAATTGTTGCTGCTGTTCTGTATTCACAGCTTTACATCAAAATAGTTAGCTGGTCTTGAATCCTGTTTTGCTGTTCCAAGACCTGCAAAGCCTAAACATTTTAGTGAAGAATTTGCTCCACAGAATGTTGTATTCTGGTTCAGAATCTTGTTAGGAAAACTTCAATTACCTGATCTGGAAGTAAATAATTGCTGAGAATCTAAGGATTCTCGATTCATCAGTATTAATATATAAATACAGAAGCTTACTCTTTTCAGTCTAACTTGAATCTGTGTAACTTTTTGAGATCTGAGAAGAAGAGCTAGGGGGATAGAGATTGACTGAGACTGAGCAAGGAAGAGAGAAAGAGTGAAAGTGATGATAAGGGTCTTCCTAGTCAAAGTAGTTGCTGCTGTTGCTATTGTTGCTGTATGCCTCCAAGTCATTTCTGACTGATTACAGCACTAGACAAACCTGTCATGGGGTTTTCATTGTCAAGATTTGTTTGGGGGGGGTTGCCTTTGTCTTCTTCTGAGGCTGACAGAATGTGACTTGCCCAAGTTTGCTCAGTGAATTTACATGCCTGAGTAGGATTCAAATCCTGATCTCTCAGAGTCCTAGTCAACACTCAAACCACTGCACCACACCAGCTCTCTTTTCTATTCACAAATAAGATCCAAATCCAGTTGTTAATTCCATCTAGAGTAAACTCATTAAATCAATGGGATTTACAGTATAGTTGATCCAAATGGTTTGCTGTAGCTGGGCAAGCTGCAGAATTTAGATCCACAGATGGGTGAACCAATGTACGTCCACTCAATGTCAGCTTAACATGTAATTCAGCTGTAGTCCATCCTGTACCACTTCCATATCAGTCTGCCTGTTTTAAAAAAATCATATGGAATTCTGCATTCATTTTTGGATCCAGTTTTCTCTAAATACACATTTTGTACATGTATATTTTCCTAATGTATGTATTTTATGTGCTATATCTGTATATGTATGTATATGTGTATGTGTGTGCGTGTGCGCATACACATTGTTACATACAATTTTTGAGTTCAGAACTGGATCACAAAATCAAGAAAAGTGCACCAGATGAAGGATAATTGTGGTCCAACAGCATATTCACCTGGAAAATTAGGTCAGTTTGCTTAAAAATGCAGACTAAGTGATATTCACTTCCATCCTTTATAAGAGACTTGTTCGATTAGTAATCAATATGAAGCTGGTACAAGTCATTTTTGATTCACGGTGACCCTAAGGTGAACCTATTATGGGGGTTTCTTGCCAAGATGTGTTCTGTGGGGGGGGTTATCTTTGCCTTCCTCATAGATACTGTACCTTGCCCAAGATCACACAATGGCTTTCCATGACCAAGTGGGAATTCAGAGTTGTAGTCCAATGTTCAAACACTACACCACATTCAGCCTCAAGTGTAGACTAAAAAAAGTGTAAACATTTTCATAAACCTATCCTGTTTCAGTGGAGAACGATACATATCTTTTTGATCATAGCCACAAAAGACAAATATGGAAATATTAAAGTTTAACGCAGAAGCCTTTTCAATACCTTCCCATCTGGGTACTATAGCATAAGAAAATGTGCTGGTCTATGAGGAACAAAAGCAACCAAAGTAGCATCCTTGATATAACATCCCATGCTCATCCCAAATGACTCACTTTATTTATATTCCAGGTGTATCACTTTTTCAAAAGCTGCAGTTTTTGCCTGTGTAATCTTTTTGGTATGCCGTGTAATCCCAAGAGTTAATGAGTTCTGCAGGGATGCTCCATGGTGTCTAAAGATCATTTACCTGAATTGCTTTTTAATTTCTGGAATGGGAAGTCACTTGTGCAGCAGTATAATTATAACATAATTTACAGCAATCCTGCATCTATAAATTTTATTATAATGGGGCAGAGTGGGAGGGTGAAAAAAATCCCCCTTTATTAAATTATCTCACATTCTGAGGTTGATGTTCCAAGAACTCGACAGTAATGTGAGGGCCGTGGGGAGCTGGAGAAAGCAGAGAGGTATTCTTTTAGAAAGCCTGTGTCATAAATAGTTCAGTGTGATCCAGGTCTTTGGTAGTGAAGCTGACTTGTGTGAGAAGACAATTGCTACAAAGAATTCAATGTTTGCTATTTTTTCTATGTATCCATATTGAGCCACTGGCACAGGTACACTTGCATTGTTTCAGTTGACTACAATGGAATGTGATACTTCATGTTTTTTTGTTTTACACAGGGGTTCCTGTAATGGAACCTGCACATATACAGATGACACACTATCTGTAGAACCTATCAAATGAAAGCTAGCATTAGTGCTTTACGGACACTAAGCTGAGTTGGATTCAAGTGGAGTTGAGTTCAGGCTTTGCTTTTCATGGGCAGAACTTAATTCATAAAGGTGTCTTCATCAGATATTTGGTATCTCCATGCGCTGAATTCAGAAAAAGGTTATGAAACCCACTGTAGACCTTTTGCAGACCTTCAGTGCATGAAGGTCTAGTATACCTCAGGAGTCATGGGTACTTCTGGGAGTGGGGCAAAACTTCATTCATGAAGGTGTCTCCATCAGATATTTGGTATCTCCATGCAGAAAAGGTTATGAAACCCACTGTAGACTTTCTGCAGACCTTCAATGCATGAAAGTCTAGTATACCTCAGGACTCATGGGTACTTTTGGGGGTGGGGCTTACTGCATTCCCACATCCCACCAAACTTCCATGCATTCTGGTGAACACCCAAATAGAGCTTATCTGACTGTCACAGGAAGGACTGAAAGGACCTGGAAGAAAGAATTTGGTGGATAAAGCAACAAACTAGAGTATTATGGGTGCTGGAAATGTTATGGACACTCTTGCCAATAACAAATCGCAGTGTTGAGTGCTGCCAGAAATGGTCACTGAAAAATTAGAGGGAGGAATTGCCACATGCTCTGGGAAGCCTCTGTGATTTGCAGTAGTACAAAAGTAATTTAAAAACAAAATGCTAGAAGGTATTTATTGTCTGATTATGAATTGATTTGATTTCTATCAGACCTTTCTTTCAAGAACACAAGGCAACTACCAATAACATCAAATAAATCAAGGACCATTAAAACATGAAACAAATCAAATTAAAACATTAGTCAAGTTAACTTAAGTCATATTTATTTAAACATAGAATAGGCAGACAAATGAGTAGTGAACATGCTCAGTACCTGAAGAATGAAAATACGGTGTAGTGCTTTGAGTTTGGAACTGGAACCTGGAAGAACCTGATTTTGTTCCCATGAATCTTACTGGATGAGCTTGGGCTAGACCCATACTGCTCCCTCTCTCCCTCCCTCCTTCTCTCTCTCGCAATCTTAGTCTGCCCTACCTCACAGGGTTCTTGTGATGGCAAAATGGGGAGAGTTGTGCATAGTGGTTTGAGCTCCTCAGAGGAAAGGCAGAACAGAAATGTAACTGTAGACAGATACAGAGAAAATAAATCAATAAATATTAATATGCCAGTAAGAAAGAAATCAAAAAGGAAGCCAGAGATGGGATAACAGTGATTGTGAGAGAATGTCCTTTGTGCAGGGAATGGCTGTGAGATGAGGATATATTGCAACATTTTCTTACAGGTGCTACTCGTGGGAAAACTGTGAATGTCATAAGCCCTCCTCCAACTGTATTTAACACACACAAAAAAGTACCTGTACTGTGGAGGTTTCTGGGTCTGGCCATGCATGCATAACCTCCCTCCCTCACTCTTGTGGGTGGGTGGGAGAAGGGGATGGGCTAGCGAAGCAGGAGGAAAAAGAAAAGAGAACACCTGTCTCATCCCCTTTCCCCTACTTGCTTGCACAAGTGACTGAGTGAATGAATGCATACACCTTCAGTCCCATCTGCTTCCACCCACAGGAGTGAGGAAATACATGCACCCTCCAATCGCATCCCCTTCTCTCCTCTTGCCTGCACAAGTGAGCCAGTGAGTGAACAGATATGCCAAGCACTCTGCTCATCCCATCCCCTTTCCCCCACTAGTCCATGAATAATCAAATCTGCAAATGCTTATCTTGCAAATGCAGAGGGATGACTATACTATGCAATAATTTGGAAGGATGCAATATGTTGGCTTTGATTTTTGTCCTTTGAGTTTTGGCAATGTCAGATGTAAAAGGCACCTACAAGTTCCAATCATGTAACCAAGGCAAATGAAAGGAAGTCATCTTTTGGAGCTGCAGAGCACAGCAAGGGTAGGTTCTTCCACCAAAGCATAGCAGAACAGTTGCCTAGGGCAGCAAAAAATGTTTAACAACTGTGGGCAGGGAGGGGTTATGACTTTTCTGGTAAGTTGAGAGCAGCAAAACTTCTATGTCCAGCATTGTCAGCAGTGGCAGTGGTGGCTGCCTTTTGGCATCCTTTCCTTACTCAGCTCATTGCTAGAAGAGACCATTCCTGTTGAACCTGGAGCTTTGAGGCCTAACTCCTTGTTAAGCAGAAGTGCAGATTTTTATTCAGGTTTTCTTTTCTTGATGCCTTAGTAAAACCGATGTTCCTCCCAGGGTTGGCCTAAGAAATTTTGCGGTATGAAGCAGAACAGCAAAAGCTACCCTGTCCTCAAGTCAAAGAGCACAGTATCCAAGGCCAACCAAATTATTTTGGCACTAGAGAGTTTGGCCTTCAAAAAATCCTGCAGATGCTTCTCCTCAAGAATAAGTATACAACAATTATAAACTGTATAGCTAACACTTGGTTGCCTTTTCATGATATCCTGCCTGAGGCAGCCACCTCACTGTGTCTAATGATAGGGCCGTCTTTAGTTCCCAGTTTCCTACTGTTGATTGGCAGGTTTGCAGTATCTGACCTTAAACTCCTGGACCTGGAAGAACATAGGCTGGTGCTACTTTCCTAGGACTTCTTCCTTTTTCATACTTAGAAGGGAGGGTTTTTTTGGGGGGGGGCAGTTATCTTTTTTCTTTTCTTTTTTTTCCTTTTTTTGTTTTGTTTTGTTAGTACACAAGTGTTAAAGGTATGGGCACAGTTGTGAGGGTAGAGGGAATGCTTCCCACTGCACTCACACTGACCCTTTCTTTCTTTTTCTGATAACCATAGAAAGAAAGTATGAAAGAGAGAGAGAAAGAGAAAGAGAGGTGCTGACTTGGCCAACACTGTTCATGTAATGCAGATTTCAAACTGTTTGAAATTTCACAGTTATAGTTAAAAGTTTACAAGCAAACCATGCTGTCATGAAATCTTTCCCTTCTCCAGCAAGAATCTTCCAGTACTTGTTTGTTTGTTTTGCTATGACCATGGCCATTTCCGCACGAGTCTGTTATAGCGCGATGATTCCACTTTCAACCTCCTATGGAATCCTGGGCTTTGCAATTTAGAGAGGGGCCTTTGAGAATGGGGCCTTTGAGGCCCCTCCCTAAACTGCAAACCCAGGATTCCATAGGAGGTTGAAAGTGGAATCATCACGCTATAACAGACTCGTGCAGAAATGGCCCATGCTCTAAGTGTACTTCTGTAGTAACACTAATCAGGGTTTGATCTTAAGAAGCATTTTCAAAAGTGGATTCGGTGCAGGTTTCAAACTGTGGTTGAGGAAACCTTTGGAAGTCTTAACCATGGTTAGCATCAGTGAAGTTGTAACACTAAAGTGAGTTTATGGTGAATAAAAGAAAGAAGGAGAAATTTGTGCTGGAAAGGGAAGGAGTGTTTGAGCCTGCAATTAATTCCTGATCGCTTAACCATTGTTAAGAAATTGACATCATTTAACCTATGTTGCTGTATGCCTTCAAGTTGTTTCCAATTTATGGAAACCCTAAGGTGACCCTATCAGAGGGTCTTCTGGAGCTGAGAGTGTGATGGCAGTCAACGTCACCCTGTAGCTTTACAGGGCTGAGTGATGATTCGAACCCTGGCCTCCAGGATTGTAGTTATGCTGCCTCTCCATTTAACCTACACAAGGGCCAAATAGTGTGCTGTTAACTTGTAAACAGAAGTGTTACCCTGATCTCTGGGGGTCCCAGGAGGGGCGCCCAAATAACCAAACAACAACAACAACACCTTGGGGAAAATTAGCTGGAGCACTCACTAAAGCTAGCGAGAGGCAGGATAACTTAGCAAGATCTTGCAACCCAGCGTCTACGGGGTCAGGTCAGTCAAGCAGTCAGATGGTTTAAAGTAGCAAAAACGATGTTCTATTAAACACAGACAAACATTAAAGACAACACAGGCACATAGCTAACTACAGAATTGGAAATAGGGATTTTCGGAGGGAAATAGGTGATACAACACCTGTCTCGTAGTCCTGGAGAGGTATGAAGATTGAGTTCATGGATATGGAGTCTCAGTACGTGAGACTGAGGAGACGGCTCGCCAGACACTGTGGCAGCAAGGCGGGATGGAACTCAGGAGAGATCCAAGCGGTCTGAGGAAGGTCTCGGAATCAGGGGCTTTTATAGGGTGAATTGTGACTGCAGGCCATACATTACTCGGTGAGAACAATGTAATTTAGGAGCGGGACAAAGCTTTGGAAAGGTCAGAATTTAGCATGATTGGCTTAGCACCGATTTAACAATAGTGTAGCCAATATGCAAATACAGAGCGCTTAGTACAGCTTTGTAAAGCTACCTGCTCAGGGCCAACCGCCTTTGTTAGTATCGCGCATTAGCAAAAGGGTGTTTGCCAGAGAGGTCCCTGAAGCGACGAGCCAGCTCTGTCTGGCCTGCCTAGGTGGAGAATGGAATGTCCAGCAATTATCGGCCGCGCCTGTTTATGTGCTTGTCTGGAAGCCTCGCAAACACGTGGACCGGGGTGGCAGAGGAAAGCCGAATGGTTTGATATCAAAACGATATCAAGTGCTATCTCCGGGTAGGCCTGGACTGCAGTAACAGAAGGATATGCCTGTAGTAAATATTTGCATATAGTAAACTCTGTACTGCATCTAAGGAAGCGGGTTTATATTCATGTATGCTCAGGCAAAAATATAAACCAGTTAGTCTTAAAGGTGCTGCCACATTCCTCCCCCCACCCACCTTCCTTCTTCCTTTTTATTTTCAGGCAGCTGTTTGACAAACACTGGCAAAAGCGCCACTAAGTATTGCTTGCCTAAGAAAACCATGTGAAATTCATGGGGTTGCCGTAAGTTGACAGGTCACCTGAAGGCATATAAACATACACACAAACACACTGTAAGACAGTATATGGCTCTCTGAGCTATTATCAATATGGTCGCTGTTTGCCCTACCTTACATTAGGACAGTCCTCTAGTGGAAGGGTTTTCACAGGACAGTCCTCAGTCTGTAAACATCTCCTGTTTTGATGGCTATCTGTTCCAAGTTCAGTTTAAACATATACAATAGAAGGAAGGGCAACCAGGAGGGGGCCTTTGAAACTGCCCATTACTAGCCAGCATCTGGAGGTAAGACTAAGCAACTATAAGGGTCATCTGGTCACAGCTTCCTAACTATGGTGAGGTACACTTCATTTAATTTTTATTTAAATTATAGTAACTATTTCTGAATGTGTGTTCATATTAGCATATCCTCTGTTTTGGTGATCTATAACTAGCAACTTCAACCATCAATATCTTAAATGATTCACTTAGAAGCCATTATATGAACATTGTAGGTGTGACAGTAAGCTAGGGTTCATAAATCCAGACATTTGTTTTTCTAAAAACAAGGGTTAACAGTTTGGTCTCTAGGTGTCATATGTTCTGATCCACCAGCATTTGAAGCAAACCGTTTTTGTTTTCACCTTGTTAGTATCTTGGGAAAAATATGTCAGAGATTCCCAAAGCTAGAAAATGTAATAAAACTGGTTGTGGGGGGTCAGGAGAGAAGATTTAGTTTTTAAAAACTAATTCACTATTTTTTTTTAAATGAAAGTCCTGTTCCTCTAGAATCAGGCAGGCATTTCTGCATGCCGCCAGCCTTTGAAATCAAGCCCCCTCCCTTTGCAGCTTCCTTAATGTCCAGATGGGGAATTCCAAGGGTTTAGCCTAATCCAGGCAAATCTGAAATCTAACCCTGTTGGGAGGAAACAATGTGGGAAACAGATTCATATTGAGATCTGCTTTCTGCCTTGAAAAGTGATTAAGATAAACTGTTGAAAGTATTTCAATAGAGTTTGCAAAGTCGCCAGTGCCTGCATGACATGTACTCTTCATTTTGCTCTCACTCCCTGAAATAACAGATGAAACTGATCTAGTTACGCTAGTGATATTACCTTCCTTTTCCACTCTGATTTCCCCCCCTGAAAGGTCTGTTCATTGGATTTACAGAATTACTTGAGATCGAACCATTCCAATTCCATTTCTGTCCCAATTAGGCTATTTTAACCTGCTAATTTTCTTCTGGTGCACAATTGCAGCAATAAGTAAAACTTCTCTGGCAGTGTCAGTACTGTAGAGTTATTAAATTGGTGCTTTGCACTGAAATAACCCAAGGTACCAGATCCTGTTTGATCTTGGAAGATAAGCAGGGTCAGCCATGGTTTGTACTTGGATGGGAGATTGCCTATGAATACCAGGTGCTGTAGGCTAAATTTCAGAGGAAGGAACTGGCCAAACCACATCTGAGTATTCTTTGCCTAAAAAAACCCTACAAAATTCATGGGGTTGCTGTAAATCCACAGGTGGCTTGAAGGCACGTATAAATACACACACTGCTTACGTACACCAGCATCTTTAATGTATCTGTATCTGACTGTCTGCTCCTTCAGGTTTTTTCATATTAAAATCAAAATGACCATTCTATGGCAAAGGTCTTGTTTCATCCAGTTCAGCAAAATGAACCCTTTTTCTTTCTATAGTATTTATACTTTTATTTGTGAGCCAAGTGAAGTTTATTAGGTCGTCTTTATTTTTTATTTTTTTTATTTTATTAAAGTTATAACAAACAATCTTTACAAATAATCATTCTTTCTTTTTATAAATATATAAGAAACAGAAAGCAAAGAAATATATACAAACAAATTTATATACCTATATACCTATAAATTTATATACCTATCCAATATCTAATTCTATTTCTATTTCTTCTTCTTCTAAAAATATATACAAATGTATAGTTTCAACTTCCTTTTTTCTTTCTTCTAGTTTTATTACTCATTTATTTTTCCAAGCTTCTACTGATCATTTCCCTTTTTATATTAGGTCGTCTTTAAAGGTCATTGTATTCTAATAACAAAAATGAAATCAGTTCAGTGTAACTTTCCTAAATGAATTTTGAAAATTGGTTGCTCAGCTTTAAAGGATGCACAGTTTAATATCCAAAATACAAAACCACCGTTTTGCTCTGTTGTACCTATCAGTATAGATATGACCTACCAGTGTATTAAGAGCTGCCTTGCTAGTTCTTCTCCCAAGTCCCACCACTGTGAGATGGTGGCCATACATGGCTCCCTGAATTTAGTACTGTCACCTTATGGAGGTTTGGCTAGTACTGGGTTTGCTGGTTTTTTAGGACCATATACATACATGTATTTATACATGTGCATAGATTTCAGTGTGCATGCAGCCATCCAGTCTACCCAATAAGTAATGGTGAGCTTGCCTGTGAGAGTCTCAGTCTTCGTTTGTTTGTTTGCATATTTGATGGTCCACATGAAATCTGATGCAGAATATGAGGATTTCTTTTTCAAAAAGGTGATATAAATGGTACCAAAAGTCTAGAATGCTCATGATGATTCATATTAGCATAATCAGGGGTTATGCCAGCATGTGGTTTTTTTCCCCTATTAACAGTGCACAGGAAGTATCTAGACCTTCCTTGTGCAGTGCTTTCTTCCAGGCTGCACAATGACAGCTAGACAGCAATTAGGTGCAGCTTCCCTTCTACAAATGGCCGCCAGTCATTGGCTGCAGGGGTGTGTCAGGAATGTTCCCTCAAGCTGTCACCTGGTTGCCAGCCATCACCCTCCCAGAATTCCAGTGTAAGTACATTGGCAGAGCTTTACTTTATGCCAGTGTCAAGTAGGATCTCAGCAAAGAGAGAGAGCAGCAAACTGTTAAGCATATCTATGCAATCCTCCTCACTCCTATCTTTATAATTCCTGATAATTACTGTTGCCTGCAGGTGGTAAAAATGTCTGCCAGTCTGTCTCATGTCATTTAGCAATCTGAAGTACAAAAAGCCTTTGCAGTAGTTCCACAATCCAAGTGGCACCACCACAGCAATCTGAAGCTTAATCCAGTTAAATGTGAATACTTGAGTTTAAACTAGTTATAGTTCCCTTGCTTTCAGTGGGAGTAAACCAGCTAGGGACACTCAGGTTACGTGGATTGTGAATATTACCTACAGGCCTGGGTTAACCTGATGCAGAAATATCTGCAGGCCTATTTAGCTATCATTTTATTGAATAGTTCTTGGTAATGCCATGAGTAATCAGTATAAATAAGATAAGCATTGCAGCATGGCCTTTCCATCACTTGAAGTAAGGAAGTGATGAGAAACTCTGGACTAGATCTTATTGCTGAAGTAGAGTAGGAAAAACATTTTATATGGGTGTTGATGGTCCCTTAGTATTTCATTTGTGAGTCAGATTGTTAAGGTCCATTGTTCCTGCAAAACTTGGTGAGTGATTGGAACTGTCCTTCAAGGTCCATTCTTACTGACAAACCTGATCCAACGTCTAGCAGAGAGTTAGTTGTTAACTGCTTGTTGCTGAAGCCTAGTTATTTCTCTGCAAGGTTGTGCCTTGTTTTTGGTGGGCATTCCAACCTCTAAAAATCAATTTTTCAATTGACTTTCATTTTCAAAAAATACTGTCAGTTTGTTAATTTATAGATAACTAACCATTTTTGTCCCTTCCACACACAAATTATATTATACAGTCAGCCCTCCATATCCACTGATTCTGCATCCATGGATTCAACCAACCACGGCTCAAAAAAAAGGAAAAATGCAAACCTTTCAGTTGTTTACCCTTTTATATAAAAGGCACCATTATACTTTACCATTATATATAATGGGACTTGATCATCCACAGATGTTGATATCCACAGGACATCCTGGAACCAAACCCCAGTGGATACTGAGGGTCCATTGTACTTTGCAAGGGCTTCTAAATCGAGAAATATTTGAATAAATTAGATATGCAAATAAGCCACCATCAATCCTTCTTTTGCACCTCTGAGTGGGAAGCTATAGAGATCTTCATTTTGAACCAAAGCTCCCACTAGTTATTCAGAGTTCTCTGGTTACCATTACCTAAGCAGCTGAATATTATAAATAATTTCTGAGGTGTGGCTCAGTTTAAAAACTATCCAGGGAAGGATATTACTATTTACACTCTAAACATTTTTAATAGCTGTTCAGTGTCACTGTAGTGTTCTCTCAGTTTCAAGTACTTTATTCCTTTCTCACATAAACACACACCTCAGTGTATGAAGGAATGACAGCAATTCAGGCATCCATTTTCTTCAGTAAAAGCAATTCCTCTGTTTCTAATTGCAGATTAAGCTCATCACATTTTTTCACTTTATAGTAGAGACAGTTTGTCTGACTCCCCCCACCCCATCTTATGCTGTAAGAGAGACTGGAGAAATTACTGTCATCTGTTAATTTCTGTGAAATTGCTACTGACAGATAAGATTTGCAAACTACTTGCTTGTCCCTGTATACCTTTTGCCTGTGCAGGGTAACCAGTCTCTGTTCTGCGTCATAAGCATTGCTTCAGGTAATACTGCGTG
This sequence comes from Ctenosaura bakeri, assembly GCA_948474755.1. Classification (NCBI taxonomy): domain Eukaryota; kingdom Metazoa; phylum Chordata; class Lepidosauria; order Squamata; family Iguanidae; genus Ctenosaura; species Ctenosaura bakeri. The sequence continues at coordinate 267,864 of CAOLHI010001422.1, forward strand.
CTATTGATCAGCCGCCTCACTTAATTATATGAGACCTCTTGGCTGTGTCTCTGTTGTCTCTTGCCAAGATGAAGGGGCCTGCCAAGTTCTCGGAGAGACACTTGCATGCCTGATTCATACCCGAAAGCTGGTTCTTAAACTTTCTTTTATTTTCATTGTAGTTGGGATAAGATGAGAATAATAACCTTGTTTTTTTCTTTGCTGGGTTACTCACTGGAAAGGGTATGATCTTTACTAATTTACCATGGGGATACTCTAGAAGGCTCTCAAACTAAGCAGGACCCCAGAACTGTTTTTGGGTGGAGGGGGGCTCAAAATTGATTGGCAATTTATTATTAATTTTACCTACTTGCAGGAGGTGAACAATCACTTTCCTTGTCCATTGTCATTCAGACATCATTCAGTATGAAGACTCTTACAGTGTATACTTAGAAGTCCCTTTCATGTGTTCAATGTAGTTTACTCCCAAGTGAGTACATGTAGAATAGATTGTAGGCAGCCTTTACTATTTCTAGGAGAGCTCAACAACAATAACTGTCTTAATCTTTCTTAGTGCTTGATCATTTAGTGCACTTCTGATGGATAATGCTGAGGACCACTAGCTCCATAGGAGTCTTGGTGGTCCAGCTTTGCCAGATGTTGATGGGGGAATCTCAGGACCTTTTCGCACACCAGTCCTGTTGTGAAATGGTCTCAGGAGCTTTGCGTGATTGTGAGAACCATTCCACATGACATCCTCGCAATCATGTGATGCTTCCAAGGCCATTAGGTGGTGTACGCACATTATATAATTTTCGGCTCCTTGTTGAAAATGATGCATGATCACGCATCCCTCCCATACCCCGTATGCACTTACCTTGTGTGTGGAGGCTCCGGACGCATGGCCATCATGCTTCCTCCCCCAGCACAGCCAGAGAAAGTGCCCAGCTGCGCTGCAGAAAGAAGGGGCAGAGCGCTCACGCTTCCTTCCGGCCAGCGTGGAGCTGGTGCGGAGGGGAAGTGGAGGGGACGTGAGTGCCTCCTGGACGAGGCTTTTTGTGCGATCCTTGTGTGATGCCAGCGGCACCAGGTAAGGTGTGAAAAGGGCCTCAGTCCCCCAGCCTAGTCTAAGGGGATCCTCAAGCTTCCCACCCCACTCCATACAAGCATCCATGAGAGTAAGGATGTGAAAATCTATAATCTATTTTGCTTTCTCTCCAACAATGGCAATCCTAATTCACTACTAATGTGACTTAGTAGTACACAGAAATTCAAATCCAAGCAATAAAGCCCGAGGCTTGAATGGGTAAGTAGATAGAAAGATAGATAGATGGGTAGGCAGATCAATTGATAAGACAGTTGTGGTTTCTCCCACATTCCAATGTTTTTAATCTTTCCCTCCTGAATATGAAAAAATAATAATTCTGGTAAATTCACATAAGAATGATAGAAATAACTTTTTCACACATCCTTACTCCAGAAGTAAGTAATCCAATAAATAATGATGTAAAAACAAATGGGTATAAACACAACAAAAGTAGCATAAAATTATAGCATTTGTTGAATTACATAAATAAGACTGTTTCACAAAGTAGCTGAAACCCACGCACTGGCTTTCTTACACCCAATCTGGAATAATGGACTAAAATCATAATTCAGATGACAATTAACGATATGGCTTGAGAGAATGTAGGCAGATAGGAATTTAGGAAACTGTCTTACACTGACTCAGACCACTGGTCTATCTAACTCAATGTTATCACTACCAATTGGTAGATGTTCTCCAGGTTTTGAAGCAGGATTCTTTCTTCATCCTAACTGAAGATGCCAGGGGTTGAATTTAGGACCTGATGCATGCAAAGCAGATGCTGTGGTACTGAGCCATGCCCAGTCAAGTGTAACTTCTCTAAGATTCAAAACAACCAGTTAGGACTTTTAGGTCATGTCCTGAGAGCATAATCATTCAGCCAATTTCCACATACAGAATCCTTGAATGAAGAATACTAATCCAATATTTGGTGTGTCACTTCATTCTCTGAATGATGAACTATATTGGAAATTGATTCCTCAGAATTATGTTTCTGAGGTGCTGTTAGAAAGACAATCTTGGTTCTACCAATTCTGAAGTTGTCACTGCAAAATCTCAAAGGAGCCAACAGGATAATTTCTTATAAACATGCCTTTTAGCCTGAGTGTATGGAGGATGAAAGCTGCAGATATCAAGGCTCTTTGATGGGGTGTACAGCCAACAAAGAACCAGAGGCCTGCATTCTTATTCACTGAATTACACTGTAATCCTCAAACAGGTTCTTCTGACACAAGTCCCATGCATTTCATCCAGACATGTGCCAGCTCTGTGCTTTGAAATTGGAGTATCCTGCTGCTATGGAGCCTTTAGCAAGTTCACTTAAATACTTACATGTTTTCAGAAAATAAAATCAGCATCATTGCTTGTGCATGCATTGTAAAAACATGTCATGGTTCTTTGAAGAGCATCTGTCTGCCACATTGTTCTCATGCCAAAGTATTTTTATTATATCAGGAACTCAGTTTCTATGGGAAGACTGCCTAGTTACCGTTTACATTTAATGTGCTTCCAAGGAATCTGTCTCATTCCCACAGTGCATGGTTTATATAGGTGGTTTTCTCATCTGGTGAATGCACTAGAAAGACTGGTGCTCACATTCACAGAGCTAAGAATGCCACGCAGAGCACACTTCTGTTCTTAACACTGTAGAAACTATAGCATGAGACCTGACATTTGTTCTACATGATTATTAGTTGTTGCTGGATAATTCAAATTCAGTACTTGTGAAGAAGTTAGACTTTCCAGCAGACATAACTTATAAAGGTGTGTTTGTTTTTTACTGTAAATGACTTTAGTAAAGCTCTTTCTACCATCCACTTCTGCTTTCATTTTTAAAAATTTGATTAGATGAAGAGAGAGACAGTATTCATTTCAGTGTCCTATTTCTTTAAAACCAACCAAATTGATTTAACTGCAGTCCTACTGAAACTCAGAAATCAGCACTATCTTCTTCAGAAGAAATTTATGCAAGCTTTTTTCTCACTTTCTTCTGAGGTTGAGATGAAAAACTCTATATGATTAAAGTTAGCATAAAATTATGCAAGAGCCTGAATCCTGTTGGTGCATGACGTAGGTGATGATAGCAGAAGGGAAAAAGCTGGAGGTGTAATGGCTATGAAAGAAAGTATTGAACAAATGCACTGCTTGAAGACATCAGATTTTGTCCGTCTTGCCTCATTACTTGGGTTCCCAGATCTCAAGGGTTGGCCCTGAGTCTGAGGGCTGGACCACCATGTTTCAGGCAACTCTCAGAACGAGAGCACTGACTTGAAATGTGTGTGTGTATTCTCGTTTGTTGGGCTTGGGGTTTTTTAAGAAAAAAAGTGAATGATGTGCTATAAGCAACAATAGTTGATGTTTAATGTATCATGCTTAATGACATCACTGCCCCATGACATCATCAGTGGTGAACCTGATGACATCACCAGGGCCTGTGCCCTCATCTCAAATGTTGGCCTTGATATCAGGGCCTCGGGTGGTACTAACGCTGGCAACTGTACTCATAATCTCTGTGTAAACCTACAAAAAATGCAACCACTGGCATAATGCAGCTAGAGGATTCTGTCAACAACATATAAAATTACCCATGAGGCCATCAACTCAGAGTTGTATGTTGTATGTATGGTGTGGAGAAAGTAGGCAGAGAGATGAGAGAGGGAATGAGATAAATTCATGAAGAATGGGGCCATCAGTGGCTACAAATGAGGACAACTATGTATCACAGTCTGTCTGTGTGTATCAGTTCCTAGAGAATGTATTTGCAGACATGTCCTGTTGGCAGACTCTCCATAAGCAACAGATTGGCCACTGTGTGAACAGAGTGTTGGTCTAGATATACCTATGGTCTATGCCAACATGTTTTTTTTTCTGTGTCTTAAATGGCAAAAATTGAGTTTCTGAATGTAAAAATTTCCAACACTCAGGAGGAGAAATGCATTTCATCTCTCCTTTCCATCAGAGCCATGTCCAAATTTCCTAGTCTTCTTGCCTTTCTTTTTCTTTATATTTTGTTTTTCATCATCTAAAAAGTTTATAAAGCTAGGATCAATAAGAAAGTGCAATAGTCAGTATAACAATTGTAGAGCTCTAAAGCAGCAATTGTCAATTTGTTGACCTCCAGATGCATTAGACAACAGTTCCCGTAATCCCAGATAGCATTGTTCTATGTGCATATGAAATAGTTCTCCCCGCAGAACAGTCATCTTCAGTGTTTTAGAATGGTTCTACCTGCTGTGGCTTCTATACCCAGTAAGCATTTCATTTGTTCCAGACCAGAGTTGAAAGAGTAGATATTCATTCCTACTGAGGCTGACTCATCATTAAAGTAGCAAAGTTGGCTTGGTGAAGCTGGAGCTGGAGAAGCACTGCAACCCAAACAAAATAAAGAGCTCAAGGCTGTAAGTGGGAAAAACCACCCTCTGTCCTGACTTGGCAAAAGCACTCAGCAAAAGGTTTCTTCCCGCTCCAGACCTGCCACCACTGCTGCCCTTAAGCCGCAAGGCCTCCCAGGCTCAAAAGCAAAAGCAGTATTCAGAGAACACCTCCTTGTTTTTGCTTTTAAAATCATCCAAGTGGCCTTTTAAAAAATAAGCAAATCATAGATAAAATGAACGTGTCATGCATTTTTAGTTTTGTTATTATCTTGTCTGGTAAAGGCTTTTATGTGTCATGCATGGATTCCAAGGATGCATTCTCTATTGCCATGTCGGCACAAATTTCTGAGAGTATGCTGGTCATTATCTGGCTACATATTTCCAGGGGATTTTCTTTTTAAAAGTAACTTGATATAATTTAAAATGCTTTGTAACTTGTCAAACCTGGAAGTAGATCCTATTTGATGAGGGGTTGGAATCCCAGCTCTCCATGGATGTTTCAGACTGTTACTGTGTGTCTTCAAGTTGTTTCCAGCTTTTCCCCCAGAGTTTTGTTGGCAAGATAGTTCAGAGAGGATTTGTCATTGCCTGCCTCTGAGGCTGAGTGTGACTTGCCCAAGGTCATACATGCCTGAACCCTGGTTTCCTAGAGTCTTAATCTAACACTCAGACCACCACACCACCCTGGCTCTGGTTTCAGTTGTTGTCTGGTTTCAGATGACAACTTCTGCAGTCCCTTACTACTGGCCATACTAGATAAGGCTGAGTTACAGGCCAGAACCTCTGGGTGACCCCCAGCCCCACAGAAGATATTAGGGACAACCCACATTGGCAAGTATTTGGGCTGCAGTGCAGTGTTTTCTCAGCATGAGGACCATTGTTTCTTCCTCATCCTCTATAACAGGGTGGTAAGGAGTGGTCAGCTAAACAGGACTGCTACTTTATAATATGACCAATAGTTCAGATATCAGTATTTTAGGCATGACTTGGAACATTACTCAAAAAGAACAATTAATTCTGTTGCTCACTACCAGAGGTCAACCCAGATCCTTTTATGTTAATGGTACCTTTACATTGGCTGATATCATTTTATGATAGTAACTCATTGCCAGTTCCATTACAGCTTGATGGAGGAGAGGTTATGTCTTATCTTAGTACTAGCACAGCTGATAAATCAAACAAACAAACTGAATTTCTCCCAGCTTGTTACTTACTTTCAGGCAGTAAGCAAAGAGTCATAAATAAAGTTCAACATAAACAAAGCAGGGTTTCACAGCAAGGGAGTGCCCAAGGTCAATCCGAGCATTTGTCAAGGCATCCAGCAAGATAGCAGGTCAGATAAGCTCTGACAACTCCTGGAGGGGAAGGATGCCATCTAAATAGACCCAAAGCCTAGCACAGCTGTGCCTTGATTGACTCTTGCCAGTTATACATTCTGAGAGAGCGATGCTGGGTCTCTCTTGGCTGCCTGTGCTGTGCAAAGCTGGGTCTAGGTAAGTGTTCTTCTGTATCAGAAGAGGCAGGATTCTCTGTTGGAGCTGGCACCTTCCTCTGTTCTGTTTCTGGCCCTGTAACCTCTCTCTGTACAGCAGGTCCTGGCATGCCCCCTGTTTCAGCCTCTGGTGTGCCCTCTGCTTCAGACTCTGAGTCAGAGTCCATGCTCTGGAAGCAAAGCTTGACAGGTTAAAAGAAACTTCAGATCCCCCTAGAAGGTCCCTCCCAACTCAGTGAGGCTGCAGCCTCCCCTTCCCATTGATCCTTTTTATCTTTGTTAAGTCTTTCTTCTGAAAAAAAAGAACAAATAAGAAAGCCGAATGGACATCAGATGTTCTGCAATGCCTTCAGGAAATATTAATGACATTTTTCCTATGGCAACCTATACAGCAGGGGCAGATAACTGTGGAAGGCCTAGGGGGCACAATAGCTTCCTAGGGGACCTTGGAGAGCCACACATGCTCAATACAGAAAAAGGGGAGTTGTCCCAACTGTTCTGCTCTCTTCTTGTTTTGAAAGAGGTCTCTCTTGGACCAGAATTTGCCCTACCTCCCCACCACTACCAATATGATGGAAATGCCCCCCATGCTCCCTAGAAGGCATCTGGGGCATTTTTGGCAAAATATGGGGGGAAAGTTTTTTTTTAAAATGGATTTTTTTAAAGAAAAAAAAATAACATTGACCTCCTGAGAGGCTGGTGCTGGGGAGGCAAACATGCTAGAAATGCCCTTGGGGACACCACAGTTTTTTTTGTAACCCCTTAGGCGCCCAAGGGACCAGAAAACAGCCCTGGGGGCTACACACAGCTCATGGACTGCACTTTGTCCACTCCCTGGGAAATGTTTAATAAAAAAGAAGAAGAAATATTCTGTTTCAACATATATCTGAGTTCAGCACATGCCTCAAGTATCTGTGAATGTATTTAAGATATTTCTGAATTGTCCTTCCATGCAAGGTAGTTTACAGGAAATCTGTTAACCCAAAACAGTACAACAATTCCCAATAAAAACTGAGACAAAATTGATAAGACATATAACATTGTGACAAAACATGGGAGTTTCCTAAAATCAAAGAACAGTCTTCATCACACAAAGTCTGGTTTTAACCAGTCCATCAAAAAACCATACTAAGACAAAGAATATCAATGTAATTAACAGTTATACATGATACATATTAAATTCAGATATCAGGCATGATTTGGGATATTCTGATGTGTTAATTATCCTTGTTTTCATCAACATGGTTCACTAAGTATACCCTTGCTTGGGTGGCACATTGTGATAGTGAGTTATTGCAAACAGCAAATGTCCAAGAACATTTCCGCATGGCACTATTATAGCACGATGATTCCACTTTCAACCTTCTATGGAATCCTGGGGTTTGCAGTTCTGAGAGGGGGGAGCCAGCCCCTCCTGAAACAGCAAACCCCAGGATTCCATAGGAGGTTGAAAGTGGAATCATCACACTATAAGAGTGTCATGCGGAAATGACCCTAGTTATGAAAATGTTATTTGTGGTAGCTGTGTTATCCAGTTAAGAATTTCCTGATGGAGGTGGTCACCTATATATTCCAAAGTCAAGGTTCAGTAACAAAATTGTATTGCTCTTAAGAATTCCTTCAGACTGATAAACAAGGAGATGAACACAAACAGAGGTTAAGAGAGGCTAATTCTGTATTGTGGAGCAATTGCCTGCAGCTATCTCTCATTGAGCACTGACTTGCTGAATGTTTACAGAATATTCACAGCAGAAAATAAGGCCCAATTACAATCTGGCCTGTGCTGATTTGTCCATGTGAAATTGGGTTAAGATTGCATGTCTAGATCCAGTTGTGGGGCATGGGGAAAAGAGAATAGACAAAATAGAAGGGGGTTGTTTTGTTTGCTTTTATAGAATAGAAAACATAGTGGTAATGGACAGCTGTAGAGAGGCTGGTGTATCCTATAAACCACGGACCTTCTCATGCTCATCACTACAACTCTCATTTTCTTGACCACTGAAACATATGTGTCTTTCCCGGTTAATTTTATTTTAATGCAGATGTGGCCAAGATTTGTTGGGCTTACAGCTGCATTGCCTTGTAAGTCCACTTGTTACCTATTTGATGGCAGAGGGAGTCAAGGAACTGTAAATGTTGCTGTGTTATGCATCTTGTTGATCTCTTATTTATTGCAGATATTTATACAGGGCAGGTCCCAGTGCTTTGCTCACAAGTTCCCAAGTGTAGTAGGTTCTACTAACCTGAGGGAGGGAATATAAATAATGCATAGTATATTCATAGTATATTTATTAACAATGTCTAGTGAACTCTCCCGATCCATTTAAAGAATAAAATGGAAGAGGCTTCAATATTCTTCCTGTTTGCACCTTGTTAAAATTCAGCTACTAGGGCAACTTGAGGATGACAGTTGTGGGGCAATGAAGCTCCAACTCTTTGTAATTTCTGAAACCACAGCTTCCAAACTTCAGGATTTTCTGCCTTGTTTTATGGTGATACTCACAATCTTTCCCCAAAATGGCCTTTCCAATTTTAATGCCTCCCATTTGGAAAGACTGAATGCAGCTGAAACTGCAGTAGTTGACATAATAGCCTCGCAGACCACAAAAGCTGAGACATTGCTCAACAAGCGTTTCTGTCAGTGCAGCTTGCAGTAGCAGTGCAGGGGGGGAAATACCCATGAAATAGAAGAAAACATTAACAGAGCAGCAGGTGGCTGCAATGAAGGCCAGACTCAGTATCATAAAGAACTTAGATACAGGCTATCACAGCGGAAGAGTGGGCATCTAAGACCAAAGTCGCAGGGTTGCTCTCAGCGGTCAGCAGTTGTCAGACCTTACATCTGCATTTTGGGCAGCAAAATATAAGCTCAAGAAATTTTATTATTGAATTGATTTGATTTATATCCCACTCTTCTTCCAAGGTAGGAGCCAAAATGGCTGCCAATATATTTTAAAACAAAATAGCTAAAACAACACCTGGTACAAAAGTTAAAACATTATCTAATTGATGCAATTAAACATTAGTTTTAACACATTAATTCAAAAAGAATTAGAAGTAATAAACCACATAACATAGTAAAACAGTGCCAGTGCTTTGCAACTTGGAATGATGATTCTGAGAAAACAACCTCAAGTAGAAGTATTAGGATGCATTGAAAAACATAGGCTTCCTGGCTTTGTGTATTAATTGTGGAAGAATTATTAAGATTTTTTTTATGGTTGCACCCAGATTATGGAACATCCTTCCTACAGCAGCTCACCAAGTATCTATTTTCAGCACTAGGTAAATACCTTTTTATTTTACCAGGTATTTTAATTTTAAGATATTATGAGTCCTTTTAGGTTTGCTGTATAAATATTATTGATGCTGCGAGTTTTATTTTTCTCATTGATTGTACTATTTGTGCACTTGTTCTCTTTGCTTTTCTGTTGTAGAGTGCTCTCATTTTCTCTTTAATGTGTATGGTGGGCATGAAACCAGTCTTGAATCACTGCCCATGTTTGTTACTATCAAGTTTATTTCCATCCCACCCTTCCCTCCAAAGGAAAAGGGACTCAAGGCAATTTAAACATTTTTATTTTAAAAATCTACAAATCACATCTTTGTACAAAATTGAATTTCATACACCTCAAAAATACCACCAACAGTGCAACATTGAAACAGATTTTTTTAAAAACATCACTGTAATACATTTGAGAGACATAGAACAACCTGTTCCACCAAATAATCTGAGTTTTGAAGGTTGCAGAAACCTCTGTTCTCAGAGTATAGCTTTCCCTGCTTCAGAAGTCTATTACCCACCTTGCAAAGGGATCGTGGGTGAAATTTGTTGGTTCTCATGTATGTTTCTTAGCTCTTTCTCCTGTTCAATCCATCCTTTTACCTTGTGACTTTTCAACCCTCAATTTAATTTCAGCCAGAATATTTTTCCTTTACCATTCTCTCTCTTTCTCTTTCTCATCCTTCCTCCATGTGCTGTCATTTATTCTCTAATTGCATGAAGCATTTTATTCTACAGTTTGCACTGAGGATGCACTTGCCAAATAAAGTTTCTGTCATATATGTGACATTGTGATCTGTAATTTGTATTTCCTTTGCCATAAAACTCCCAAGATTTATTCAGATAAGCAAGGCGTGTTGCCTAGCAGAATTATTAATATCAAGTAGACACACTGCAATTTGTTTTTTATGAGTTCCCCTTGCCAATCCCTCTTTATTACTTCTCCATCTCCCCTGGTGATACAGAATGCCTGAGTAATTACATTGAGAGTATGGAAGATATCTGTCCGGTCTGTAATACTCAGAAGCAGGTTAGATGGATCAAATGTTTATTACCATAACCGGCCAGCTTTGAAGGAAAAATCCTCCCTTTTCCTGCTTTGCTTTTAATTTTCTTTAAATATTCAGACACCCTGTATTTCTGAAATGGTCTTAGGTGCCATGACGGGTTGGGAATGTGATGGCCCATCTAGTTCATTGCTGCGGCATGGTGAAACGGCTTTTGTTTCCTGGGACATTCTTATGACTTTGTGACCCTGATGGGAGCCCCAGCAAAGGCCTCTGATCCCAGTTCTTTGTTAATGCGGTTGGGGAAGTCATTAAAATTAAAGTCGTATAACTGTAATGAAAAGGTTATTTCCTCCTCATGCAAGTTAAGCTCTATTCAGTCTTCTTTCTGTCTTGTCTGTGGAGAAGCTTCATTATTTGCCTGACCACAGAGGGACTGGAAGGGGTAGGAGAGAGATGAGGAGAAGGCGGGAGGGATTGGAGGTTTCTTTTTGGATGCAGTTCTTCTGGTACAGTTTTTTTCAGTAATGAGATTACCATTTTTTCATATGCTAATATACTAATATTCAGTTCAATACCATTCTGTGCATTTTGCTCAAGCAGTGACAGTGGAGACAGAACTAGCCTTTTTTTTTTCTCCCCTTTTTTCTTTTCTTTTCTTTTTCCCCCAATTTTAACAGTTTATCGCAGAACCATACAGGAATGTACTGTCAGTCTGGAGGAACCTTCAGCAGGGCATAAGTGGAACACTGTTGAGCCAAAGGCCTATCTCGTCAGAATTCTGTTATCAGAAATTTAATCAGTATGCATTGGGGGTAGGAGCAAGAAGACACTGTGTACTGAGGTCCTGTTCACACTACACAGTTAGAGCAACGGCTCTATCCTGTGGAATCCCGGGGTTTATAGTTTAGTCAGAGGCATCCGAGGAGCTCTCTTGCTTAGAAGTCTAAATGCCCTTCCTTCAATTGCCAGTCCCAGAATGCTGTATGACTGAACCATTGCAGTTAAAGTGGAATAACGGTGCATGAATTCTGTAGCATGAATGGACTCTGGGTGAATTGTAGTTTATTTTCAGGCTCCAGTGGGAATTACACTGCATTGAGGCTTAGCAATGACATTAGAGTTAGCAGTAAAGTTCAGTACATGCTCCAGATATATACCCCACCCCATCGCCAGAGAGGGCCAAACAAAGCCAGAATATGTCACTGCTTCTTGGCATCACGATTAGCGGAAAGATTTTGTCTCAATGTATTTCACAGGTTGAGTCAAAAAAGTGACCCTGTGGAGCTGATGAGGCAATTTTTCTCCTAGCTGTTTTTGTTACGGTTTTTTTAAAAAAATCTACATTGCAAGTGGACAAAACTTGAAGCACTGTTTACAGTTCTTCAGGTGACATTCTCACAGAATACTTTCCTTGTAGGCCTAGTTCCATGTGAATTCTACAAGATATGATTTAGGGGGACTAAAATGTCTCATCCTGGTGACAAAATGGTTAAGCTCTGATCTCAGTCAATCATTTTACTGCAGGGAGTTTTTTAAATCCATAAATTTTTTTTTCTATCTATTCATTATATTATTGTTGATCTTGTCTAAATTCTACAAATGTAGAATATTGTTGAAAATGCAAAATAATCTACAGACTCGGTCACGACTAAATCCTCCTGGAAGGGCTGGAGGTTTTCTCTGGATGCCTGCCTGTGTGACAGTGTGAGTGTTGTTTTGAAAGCTGCTTCCTTAAGAGAAAATACTGTGTTTTAATGACAAAAGAACAGCCTTGAAAGTGTTAAGACAGACAGCCCTAAAGAAATCTTGTTTCCCCTTGTAAAATATGCAGTCAGCTCAACACAACAGCAGTATTCCCAAAGTCAAGTTCCCCTTTACATTAGTGAGTGTTGTTCCTTAAGCTTTAGCTTGGCTAATAAATGATTCATAATAACCACACCTTTGTACACAGTCGTCCACTTGATGTTCAGTCCATACTGAAACATCAAGAAGCCTTGTGCATGAGCTGCTACAATTCCAGTTCAGCAGCATCTTCCCAGTGACTGTATAGAGTGAAAGGCACTGGGTAACAAATGCGAAGTCAAGAGAAAAGGTTTCTCCTCTACCTCTTAAAGTGCAAATTAGCAGCACTCCTTTGTACTTTTTGTGTAGCCTAAGCTAGACGCAAGCTCCTGAGAATCAGAATTTTGAAAGAGAGGCTACAGCTCAACTCAGGTGTTCCTAGGAGAATTCTAAAAGTTCTGGAAAATAACCCTTTATGTTTCTCCCACCACCTATAAAAGCATGTTACAGGAAATTCAGGAACAGATTTGCCAGATACTAAAGTCAAACTCTGACTGTCTTTTTCCTCCTCCTGCTGCTCTTTCTCTTCTGCTACCACTGCCGTTGTTACTACCGTATGCCTGTGCAGAAAAGTTTGTGAGGCACTGTCGAAAACCTCCAAATCATATGCAGCTCGTTTACAATCTTCACGTAAAATAAACAGAACAAAGATGTGGTCAGGAGATGCCAGAGGATCACAGAATTTCATGGTGGGCAAAAGACAACAAGCTTGTTTATGTATGAATCTGCTATTCTCCCTGGGTGATGAAACAAAAGAAGAAAAGAAAATACATAGTCTGCTACAACTGACCACAGAAAATCAAGTGACCAGTTCTTCATCATCTTTTGATAGCCCAAGGCTTGTTCACTGAATGTGGCATCCTTTCGGGCATATATGCAGATGATTTCAGGCCCAATAGAGATTGGAACATTGTTCTTTTTTTAAAAACTGTGAATTATACTATATTTTGTGTGAATTACCTTTTGAATAAAAAGAATTACTCAGTTGCATAGGGATGTGGGGGCAGGGGGGACAATTCGCCCCAGGTGGCAATGTTTTTGGTGCATCCCAGCCTATAGCCATACCCCCACGCACCTTGGCCACACCCCCGCACACTCTGGCCACACCCACAAACACAGCAGCCATGCCCCCATGCACAGTGGCCACACTCCTCATGCTGTAGCTCTGTCCCCTCCGGCCCCCCCGCTACACATTCCAAGCTCCGCCACTGTTGTTACAGCCCCATTTGTGCAAAGCAACAATCTAGTTACTATGTAGTTATTTTGAAAAAAAATATAATACAAATTGTCAACCTGTTCCTGTCTACCTCATCTTGAACTGCAATGCTTGAACTGTATGATATTCTTCTTTATCCGACTAGTAAGGCCATAGCCACATAAGTAGAAAAACAGCAAAAAAGTTAATTATATCACAGAAAGTGCGAACTTATCTCTAGTTAAGCTTCAGCTGTAGTGTAATATAGTTGTATCTCTTTTAATTGAGAGAGAATTAGTTACAAGTAATTTGTTCTTTGTTTCCAAGCTTTTAAGAACTATTTATTCAAAACCCCAGGTTAGTTGTTATCATGCATAGAGGCACATTTCCCTGAGGCATTTTTGAAGGGCATACGAGAAAACCTCTACCATCACATCCTGCACTGTGAGATTAGAAGGCTGAATTCTAAAAAGCTTCTTAGCGGTTACTCTTCACCTGTCTATACTTTCTGTTCATGAATAGTAAGCCAAATATAGTTTTCCAAGGACAGGTACAGAATAATCGTTACAGACTGCCATACATAATGGACATAGCTCAGTCTTAGGTGCTTCCAGTTTGAAACCCAAAACAATTTTCTACTATTGAGAAGGAGTATATTTGTTTTTCTCCCTTGCAAGACCAATCACAAACTTTTGAAGCATGAAATGATTTTCACTGGCCCTTGGCAATAAGATTCTTTCCCCTGATACTGTCTTTTTCTGAAATGGCCATAATATTTTGCAAGTACTGCATGAAAGCAACATGCCACAGTCCCACCTAACATTCTTCTTACTGACTGATGGTGTATTGGTTTAAAAAAATAAACCAATCATGATTGTGAAATAGTGATAAATCATTCTGGGATGATGTGTCTTAAATAGGAAAGAAAGAAAGAAAGAAAGAAAGAAAGAAAGAAAGAAAGAAAGAAAGAAAGAAAGAAGAGAGAGAGAGAGAGAGAGGGAGGGAGGGAGGGAGGGAGGGAGGAAGGAAGGAAGGAAGGAAGGAAGGAAAAAAAATCAGGAGAGGGAAAAGTCTGAAGCCAATTTGAAATGTGGCATCTGAAGATAGTAAAGACACAATGACATGCATCCATGTGCATTTAAATGGTTAAAGTGAACCTTTACCTTCAATATTGTTTATACATTTTTATAAATATCGTTTATAATTTTTTTCTAACATTTTTATAGCCAGTTTTTCAAAAACTTCCATGTTTTCTTCCTGTTTAGATACATGTTCTTTTCTTTTCCTTGTAACAGAATCACATGTTATTCTTGAACTCTGAAGTGGTGCTTAACCCAGTACCACTCATCACTTTTTCACTATAGCTTCTTTCCACACAATTACTTTTCCCACCATCTGTGTATCTCTCCAGTACACTTTAATACCACTTAATTGTCACAGCTTCTTCCTAGAGAATCCTGGGATTTGGAGTTTTGTGAAGGACCTAAGCTGTATTCAGGCGTTAATTACCTTGCTTTCTTCAAGACCCAATCAGGGAATGCTTACCCATGTCCCTTTCCTCATATGTTTCCTCCCTCTCCTCACATGTTGTCACTTTTCTCACATGGACAGTAACACATTTCTGTTTTCCTGAACACCCATCATGAATATAATGTCCCTGGAAAATCAGGCATCTTTGTTATGTGGATAACTCCCATGAATACAGTAATCCTCAGATACATCTCAACAGAGAGCGACAGGATTAGTGGCTCCCTTGCTTATGTGTTGAAGAAAACTCAGTAACATCTGAATACAGCTTTAGAAGTCTCTGCTAGAGAGCTCTAGTGCACTCATTCCTCTGGACTTCAGGACCAGTAGAGCTCTCTAGAACAGAATTCTAAGCACCTCACAAAACTGCAAATCCCAGGATTCTGTAGAATGGAGCCATGACAGTTAATGTGAGATCACACTGATAATCTATGTAATATAGATACAGTATGAATTCAGTTCTTAATCTGATAAAATCAACCTTCTAATTTTAATTTAATTAATTGTGCCCACCACATAGAAAAAGTATCATTAAAATGGTTTCTAATTGCTATAATGGTAAAATACTCTAGGACAATGCTTTTCAGGCTGTCTGATATGGGGACTAGCTTTTATGCCAAGGAATTGACACTATGGCCCTTTCCGCACATGGGAAAGGAACTGCGCAAAAACAGGACTCACCAGACTTCTTCAGCGTCCAGGTGAGTCTGTCGGGAAAAGAAGAAGTGCAAGCTCGTCGCTCCGCACTGCTCCGGCGTCCAAAATGGTGGCTTCCGGTTGGTGGAGGCTCTCCACCAACCGGAGAAGCTCGCCAGCCTAAAGCCCACCCCCGGCAGATCTGCAGGCATGCACTAGTGCGCGCCTGCAAATCTGCACTGGACCGTGGTGACGGAGCAACACAGGGTCGTGCGCTTCGTGCTTTTTAAAAAACCTCTTAAAAGAGGTTTTTAAAAAGCACACTGCGCGACCAGTTCCAGTTGCTCCGGAGTGGACTGAGGTGTGGAACTATGAAAAGTAGTCTGCCCCAGTCCACTCCACAGTGCAGAAGACCTCCGTCAGAGGTTGCTCTGCACCGTTTTAATAGGCCAGTGTGGAAAGGGCCTATATTTGTGTCCATTGGCTACAACTGTTTTTTTTTCTTTCCTGGCAACTCACCATGGACCAGCAGCTGATGGCTTTTGGACCATTCTAAGAGTTTCTGTTAGAAGCATTTAATCATTCTCCCCTTTGTTTCCTTGACATTTGGGCATCATTCCCTTTTAGTTTTGGAAATATCTCACGGTGGATTTCCCACTGACTTGTTAAAATTGGGGGATGAGAATATTGTGGCCTTCTCATGACCAAAGAAAGAAGAAAGAGGTGAAGAGAATCCCCTCCAGAACTTCCCCTCTCCCATTCATTTGCCTCCAGCCTCGAGTTGGAAGGTTGGGAATAAAAAGAACCTAAAAGGTTTACTTACTTTCCTTTCAGACAGAGAAGAGGGGAGTTCTGGAGTTCTAATTACTTCTGGAGACTATCTTGAGAAAGGAGCACCTGACCAATCAGCAGCCAATACACAGCAGAATGTGCAACCACATGTAGAGAGACCACGCCTTTAGCAATAAGATGGGGATTTTCTCATCCAAAAGGAAAAAAAAAACTGTCCATTTTAAACACAAGCTTCACAAGCTTGGAGTGAGGAAGGCAAGGGATGGGAGGAGGAAAATGGGCAGGAAAGGCAAGCATGTGCCTTGCGAATAATCAAATTCGCAAAGGCCAACCCACAAATGCAGAAGGAGGACTGTACAATAAAACACATAAAGTTAAAAACATACAATATTAAGATTAAAACAGCATTAAATAACAACAGAATTGAAACCAACTGAAATGTTACTTTAAAACAAATTAAAGACAGTTGCTGTTGTGTGCCTTCAAGTCATTTCTGATTTATGGCAGCCCTAAGGCAAACCCATTAAGGGGTTATGTTGGTACAATTTGTTCAGAGAGGGTTTGTCTTTACCTTCGTCTGAGGCTGAAAAGGATGTGACTGCCCACAGACACCCCTTGAGCTTCCATGGCAGAGCGTGAATTCAGACCCTGATCTCCAGAGACATAGTTCACTACTCAAGCCACTATACCACACTGGTTCTAAGAACTTCTGTTAGAAGCATTTAATTGTTCTCTACCTTGTTTCTTTGATGTTTGGAGGGCAATTTCCTTCTCATCTTGTTACTTTCTCCGGGTGGAACTCCCACATACTTAAAAACAGTACAACTCTATAAAAGCCATATCTGTTAAAATCAGAATCCAAAGGTTTTTTTCTGGAAAAGAAGGGTCCTAACCTGTCTCTGAAAGGAAAACAAAGAAGGAGCCATCCCAAATTCTCTAGGGAAGGAGTTCCAAAGTGTGGGAGCAAATGCAGAGAAGGCCTTTTGCGTTCCCACCAACCATGTCTGTGAAGGTGCTAGGACAGAAATAAGTGCCTCCCCTGTTGATCTTAGCACTCAAGGCAGGTTCATAGGTTCATACACCGCTTCCAAAAGCCTTCAACTTTGACTATGTTTAGTAAGCCAAGGCTCTGGATTTTTGTCTTCCACTGCATCCTAATCCTCATTGCTATTGCTGCTGCCACTGCTGCTGCTGCTGTCATTGTTAATAGGGCTAAGAAAGTATTTTGGTGATTTTGAAATTCTCACCAATGTTACCCATTTGCTCCCCACAAGATGAAACATACTTTGCCCCATAAACTTGTACTTTCATAAGGCTTGAAGTACACTTTAAATGCATGAAATCATGCATGCATTTTATGCATGAGAAGAGATAATATTGTATGATAGAAAAATATGTACATACGTAGTTCAGTCGATGCAGAAAATGTGCAGAAATGAGTATATTGGCAAAAGTGAGTAAATAAATATGTACATTCTAGAAAATGTATATGGAAAATGTGGATAAATTTCAACGGGAGAAAAAAAAAGCCTTGCAACTTAGTATGAATGAAAAATGGAAGAGAAATGCAGGTAGAGATAAGCAGTGAAATCAAGACGGAGAGTCTTTCCACGTCCCCATGGCCATCAGCATTCATTGTGTTCTCTGTGTTTTGTAGAATACTATAAATAAAGGATGGAGAACTTGCAGCCCACTAACTGTTGGACTCTAATTCCCACCAGCTCCATCCCCCATGCCCAGTGGCCAGGGATGATAAGAGTTATGTTCCACCAGCTGGGAGAGTTCCAGTTTCTGGAAAAAGATACTTCAGGACCTGGATCTGAGATATAGGGAGCAGTTCAGATAACTTCCTTTCTAATGTGATGGTGACATTTGATACAACTGATAGAAGAGTTTTCATCTTCTAAAACAGTGGTTCCCAACCTTTGCTCCTGCAGCTGTTGTGGACTCCTGGTCCTAGAATTCCTGACTGTTGGCCAGGCTGGTTGGGGATTCTGGGAGTTGAAGTCCAAAACACCAGGAGAACCAAAGGTTGGGAACCAGTGTTCTGAAACAAGTTCCCTGTATGATCTTGTATGACAGTATGAACTTGCAGGATCATTACCTCCTGAATTGATCACCAACCATCTGGATTCACCCACAGTTGGGTAGATATGATCCAGATTTCATTAGTACCTGGTAGAAGTGATATCATCAATAATGCCATAAGGACCATTGTGCTGTGTTCCTTTCAGGAGCCCAAATGGCCATTTGGCTTGAAATGTGTCAGAGATTGTGGAGCTAGTCCCCAGGTGCAAAGCATTTCTCGGTGATCCTATAGTTATTCAGTCACCATGGTAATGTGATAGTCCTCTACTTGAAATTCAAAGTAAGATTCTTTGGGCAAACCCTTTGTTGTCTTGTCTCATAATGAACCTTTTTCTTGCTGGCTGGGATTTGGTGCTAATCTTCACACCGTCAAGCCAGTCCTGATTGGTGTGAGTTTGCAAAGGGCCTCTTTTGTTCTCGTTGAGTATCTAACCTCTAAATCTATTTAATACTCTTTCCGTGGTTGTCCATCATTATGACACATGATTTTCCAAAGGATTTACTATTAGTTAGCGGCACGGGGCTTTCTCCCTGGGGTAGCAGCTCCATGCAGTGAAGAAAATGCATGTTCAATGTAGCAATTTGTCTTTTTTATATATTTATTATAAGAGTAAATGAGTTATCATGGGGGGACTTCAATATTATTGCAAATTAGGTGCTACAAACTGAGCTGCACACATTTGTTATGTCGCCAGACATACGCGGCTCACAGAGTTGCTCAAACATCAGCAATTTTGAGCACTGTAGAACCTTCCCTGAGCAACTGATGCAGGTGTCTGTGGGAATGTGTTCTTATTTTTATATTATGATATTGCTGTAAAAGAAGGAAGAATAGGGCTTGCTGTAACACAAATTTTGCCCTAAGCGTTGAGGTATCAGATACATATTAGCTTTCCAAAGAATCCAGGGAATCAGTCAGCTAAAGAGAAAACACTAGTATTTACCAAGTATTTTGTTCTTGTCTCATTATTATAAGGGCTATATGGGTTTTTAATAAGGGATATACTAATCCCACCCACACCTGCATTTCTGCATTCTCCAGTTGAAAGAAGCTTATCTGAAGAGAAAACCTGTTGGATCAACAGGGTCCTCTCCACATGCAGAACACGGGGGGAAAATAGAGTTCTGAAACTAGTAGAGAGGCTTTATAGACACAACAGGCTCTTCTCTTCATACATGCCACTTTTTGTGCACAGAAAAGGAATGATGGAGGACCAAGGCTACAGTGCTTCTTCTTTTTACATGTAGAATATGCAGCCTTATCAATAACTTGATTAAGGGTACACAGTCCTGGGAATTCACTCCTGTTCTCCGCAGTATTTTCTTCAACTGAGCTATCCTGGATCGTAATACAATTGTCAAAATTATCCTTTTCTCCTTTTGACAAGTGTTTTGCCCTTTCAGGAAACATTACTCTCCTCTTACACATTTCAAGTGGGAGAAAGCATCAGCTAATTTCAGGTATTTGAAAATATAGCCTTTCTCTAGAGCCTACTTCATTACACCAGTTGAATGTGCAAAACCATTTGCACCCTATCCATTCAGCACTAGCATGTGCTTGTGTATGGCATCATTTATTTATTTATTTATTTATTTGTATCCCGCCTCTCCATATGGATCGAGGCGGCGAACAACTTACAAATAGCATGTATTTCGAACCATTTCTATACATGCCCCCAACAAGCTGGGTCCTCATTTTACCGACCTGCGGAAGGATGGAAGGCTGAGTCAACCTTGGAGCCGGGTAGCATCGAACTTACAACCTTCTGGCTTGCAGTACTGGCATTTAACCACTGCGCCAAGGGATGGGGTTGGTTTGCATGTGTGAATGAGCCACTAATAGATCAAGCGACATGGTCATCACTACATTCAGAATGGTTCTCAGTGGAATCAGCTAGTCACATGAAGAAAGATGAAGTGATGTATGTGCATATTTAAACAAATTGTAAGCCCCACCGAATTCAGTAGGACTTGTTTCTAAGTAAACATAGAATTACAACCTCATGTTTTCTAGTTCTTTTTTAAAAAATAGGAATGCTCTGTTCTTACCCTAAGTTCTTATCTGTTACCTGGCTACTATTTGATTCTTTAAGATCTACTCTGACTATTTCAACAAAGTTGAAAAAGATCAGCAAGAAATGCTCTCCAGTATTCTGTAGACCCCAAATGCTTGCCAGCAGGGTATCCCTTGCATGACATTTTGCCATTAGACAGTATGTTTTGGCAGTTTGTGGGAGAGCAGAGTTGTGTGCACCATGTCAACTCCACTGAGCTGTCTCATTTAGACCATAATCTTCAGGAGTAGTTGAAGATGCTGTCCCAACGCTAGTGCTGAAGTCAATGCTAATCCTGCTAGATTCTACCAGCAGCTGGTGTTCAAAATGTGTGGGAGAAGGCCCATCTCTCTACTTTGGTTCAATGCTCAGAACACAGTCTTCTGGTACTTCTGTCCATGGAAATAACCACGGAGACACCATCTTGTCTCATGAAGTAAAAGGTCCTGGGCTAGCCCTGTTCAATTGTTTTCAAGTACTGAATGACTACCTGACAAAATTCTAGAGTGTATCAATTTTTCCACTTGTCCTTATTCCCCATTTAGTAGTCCAACACACTGTATCCATCTGCATTTTGCCTGTCTTTTTTGAAATACATCTTTTCATATTCAGTCCCTTCCTTGCTATTAAATGTAAAATCTAAGCAATATTTTGTATTGGAAGAAGGCATTTAGTAGATTTGAAAGCTGTGGGTTGTTGGAGTTACAGACAAATGGGGGGGGTATTCTTGTTATCTATTTCATTCTCGCTCTCTCTCTCTCTCTTTTTTTTTTAAAAGCCTGTGTCTTATATCTCATATTTCATGCAACACTGCTTACATTTATCATAGATGACCTGTATCATTTGTACTTGTTTTTTATTGTCTCCTGACATGCATTGTTTTCTCAGGGTTGAAATATAGCACATGTAATGAGGTAGCTATCTCTTCAGATATAGTCAATCAGTTCTTGAAAGATGCTTCTGTAAGTCTTGGGCTAGTTTGTTTTAAAAAGCTAGCATTTTATCACATCTTTTACTACAAGGACCACATTTTTTTCAAAAAAAACCAAAAAACCCTCCACATATCTGAACACCTGACACAAAACTTTTGTAAACTTCAAGCTGCAATCTAAAGGAGAGGAGGCCTGGGAAAGGGCTGGAGTTTTGCCAACAGAGTAGAAGTGCTGGGGGAATTCCACTGCAACCCTCACCCCCATAATATCCTTCCTGTTGCAAGCAATGGGAGGGAATTAGGTTATCCAGAATCTGAGGCATGTCTTAATATCTGCTTATGTAGAGGTATGACCAGGGACTAAAACAACTGTGAATCTAGGTGCTCTACTTCCCCACTCAAGTCCACACCCTCAACAACACCCATTTTTGTTCCTGTCCAAACTGGGAGTAGTCATACTACAGAAACCTCCACAGCAGGTAGGAATGCCAGGAGGGAGGGATCAGATGTCAGACCTCCCCATCTGTGTTTAGGGCTTCATCCAGTATCAGCAGCAACTGCAGAGGGGGAGATTCACTCTTCTTCCTCGCCCCCAGATCCATTCCTGGGATCATGTATAAGAAAGTAAACCACACTGGACTTAGTGAGACTTACTTCTGCATAAACATGCATGGGATTGCTCTGTTAATTCAGCTTTTCTAAAAACAAACTAAATTTTACCTGCAAGATTTATAATTCAAGCTACAGTTGCAATTTCAATTTTGGAACAAGAAGTAGGCAAGATATCTACTTTATTGGACCAATTTCTGTTGATAAAAATGCCATTACTGTATGGTGCACAATCTAACTGAAGCTTAACCATTTCTGGGGTTAACTGCTTTCAGTGGAACAGTTGGTTGTTGCCATTGTGCACCATCAAGTCATTCTTATTTATGGCAACACAGAAGTGAGCCTATCATGGGATTTAATCCCTACTTAAATCTACCAAATGACTATGAACTTTGCTGAAATGATTCCTGTACGCTTAAAAACATTTATTTTTCATCTGTGTGAACTGTGATTTGACTTGCTTTTAATCTTGATTTTGTATTTAAAAAGGATGATCTCACTGTGTAGTCATGTGAATGTGCTATAGAACCTGATTACACTTATTCATAAGCCTCTTCCTTTCCTTGTATGACCACTCAAATAGTTTTTTAAAAAGGGCAGTTTTGAAGATTGGAGGGAAGGAGGGAGAGAAGGAGGGGGAAGCTGCGTTTGTCACATTCTTCTATTGACACAAGATGATGGATATGGCAGGGTTGAGTAAAGCAGTTGATGCCAAAGTGACAGGATTGATATGTTCAGTAAGAGGAGCTTCAAAGAACCAGCTCTGAGAAAGAAAAATGAAAGGGCAGGGAACAGCCTTGAAAGCCATTTCTGTAGTATTGTTTCAGTGCTAGCTGAGATGTTTAAAAGGCAAGGAGACTTGTAGGCCAAAAGAAAGAGAGTACGTTTGTAGAAGTCTTTCAGCCTCCCACTACTAGCATGTGAAACATCTCTGCTACTTCATTTCCCAGTAGGTTAAGACCAAGTTATACAATACACTGGGCTATGACTACAGCTGTGTGTAATAGTAGTTTGATGGGTTTTTTTCTGTCACAAAGCACACCCTAGCACTGGTTGTTTGCAACACAGAAGGAGGTGGTGAGAAGGAATGCACAAGGCTGTTTTCCGCTAACACTTTCTCCTCCAGCTTTACTTTTCTCACACCTATGTTGCTGGTGTCTCTAAAGAAATCTGGTTTATTTTGAACAGGCTATCATGCTACTCCTTCTTGGCTGATTAATCTGTTTTGTTTGAAGGACAGACAAACCAGAGTTCCCAGCTGATGAATCCAGCTACAAAACCCATGCATGGAAGATCTGTGATTTATTTAGCAGCAACTCCATGCAGAAGAAATATTTGGGTAGAGTGCACAGCCATGTTGTTAATGACAGCCCCCAGCCCCTCTTTACCCCTGGTTTAGTGTTATGTGTGAGACCAGATATTATGAGGTTCATCAGGGTTTCTTCAAGCCACTTTGTAACTTGTCTAGCTAAATGGGAATTTTCCCTTGCATTTCTCACATGCCTAAGTTGCATTACCACACTTTGGTAACTCCTTTACTGGAAGAATCTGCTGCTTATAACTTATTGCCAGAAAATTGGAAGGCTGTGAGTTGTGCAGTCACAAAGACCGACTCATTTAAATGTGGATCTTCAGGCTGATGGAAATGACTTTGTAGTATATTCACAAGTAAAAGTAATTAGAGCTCTCAGATACTCTCAAGTGTTTCTCCATGACTCAGTTTCTAAAGGCCAATGTTGGTCTCTGTTTCCGCATCTCATTATTCGCTGTGATGGGTTTTGCTCCCATTTATAGCAACTCATTTTGCCAAGAGATCAAACAAATCTTGTCACTTATTATACAATGGGTTGCATCTTGCTCTTTTTCCTGTTCTGAAATCTTTGTGGATTTGTTTTTATATAATAAATCATACATTATCTGTATTAACTTGCTGAAACCACTTACTACAGAGCAGCAATATAATTCTTAATGAGAATACTTTATAACAAAGCGAACGGAGGATTTTTTAAAAAAAATCTTTATTGCCATGTTAGTATAGTTTCTTTACCAATACTATTTCTATATGTACAGCAGCAATTTAAGCTCTTTATTTATTTTGAATTTGTAGTTATTTTTTCATTCCTCTGCAGGGCTTAAAATACGAAGTTTTTGGGGTTACAGATTCAGTCCATCTAATATGTTGCTGAAAAGCACCTGAAATAATAAAGTAGCTCTTTAGTCATAAATGGCTTTTGACTCAGGTTCCTGCCTTTCCGAAGAAATCTGATCCTCTACTTAAAATTAGCAGCAAGGAATGTTGCTCTATAATCAATTTGTCACTCTGAAGACCACTTAGGTTTCTGAAGAAAGGAAATATTAATCTCTGTAGAAAACCTCTGCCGTTTCAAGTGAACTCTTAAGCCAAATGTTATTGTATGATAAAGGAATTTTCTCAACTATGAAAAAGGTTCTCCCTCTCTATTGTTATTATCAAATAGAAGCAATATTCATACAGTTGCCTTCAGGAAGCACCAGCATGCGATCTATAAAATCATGAATGAATTAATGGATATTAACAGCACAATCTTATGCTTGTTTACTCAGCAGTAAAGCTCACTGAGTTCAAAAAGATTACTCCCAGGTGAGTACGTAGAGAATTGCAACCAACAGTGCAATTAGTGACATATGCAAGTGTAAGTCCACCTTCTTCTTCCTCTTCTTCCTCCTCCTCCTCCTCTTCTTCTTCTTCTTGCTGCTGCTACTACTACTACTATCATAATCATCATCATTTATTTATATAGTGCCATCAATGTACATGGCACTTCAAAGTATAAAACAATAAAAGAGACAGACAGCCCTGCCAAAGGCATACAGTGTTAAAACCTGGGGTTGGGGGAGTGGGAGAAGGAGTAATGCAGATATAAAACCAGTACAATGCTAATGTGAAGCAAGCTATCTAAATACAAATGTAAAAACCAGTTTGATGGACGTACTAAAGATGGATTGATTCAATTAAGAAACTCACCATCCTGAATTTGCCTGATCTAGGAAGAGCATTTAACGCCTGGAGGTCTTGTAAGTCTCTTGCTTATAGGTTTATCATAAATTGAAGTTGACTTGATAGCAAATAGCATCAGCAACAACAAGAAATGCAATACAAAATAACTTGGTAACTGGAGGAGAACATGTGGGATTCAAGAAGCATCTAGCTGTGCTCCATAGCCAGACACAGACTGAGGACATCGTTTACTTAGCCCCTAGCTATGATTTGTACTAATGCAACAGTGGCAGTGCAGTTGCTGGAACAATTATCATAGAATCACAGAGCTTGAAGAAACCACAGGGGCCATCCAGTCCAGGCCTCTGCCATGCAGGAAGACACAAAGCACTGCCAAGAGTTGGCCATCCAGTCTCTGTTTAAAGAGAAGGAGACTCCACCACGCTCTGAGGCAGCATATTCCACTGTCAAAACTGCTCTTAACATCAGAAAGTTCTTCCTAATATTTAGGTGGAATCTCTTTTCCTGTAGTTTGAAGTCATTGCCTTGTCTCTGAAGCAGCAGAAAACAAGCTTCCACATGGCATCTTTTGAAATACTTGAACATGGCTATCATATCAACCTTCTCTTCCCAGACTAAACACAGCAAGTTCCCTAAGCTGTTCCTCAGAGGGCATGGTTTCCAGACCTTTTATTAAAATGTTTGTTGCTCTCTTCTGGACACATTCCAGCTTGTCAATATCCTTCTTGAATCGTGATGCCCAGACTGGACACAGTATTCCACATTTGACCAAAGCAGAATAGAGTGGTACTGTTATTTCCCTTAACCTAGACATTATATGCCTGTTAATGCAGCCTAGAATCACTTTTTCTTTCTATCTGCTGCATTACACTTTGACTCATGCTCAGCTTGTGATCTACTAAGACTCCGAGATGCTTTTTCACATATACCGTGGTCAAGCCAGATGTCACTCATCCTGTATCTGTGCATTTAATTTTTTTCTGCCTTAGTACCTTACATTTCTCTCTGTTGAAATCCAGTTTGTTAGTTTTGACCCAGCTAATCTGTTATGGTCATTTTGAATTCTGATCCTGTACTCTGGGGTGTTAGCTACCCTTCCTAATTTGGTGTCATCTGCAAATTTGATAAGACTGCCCTCTATTCCCTCATCCAAATAATTGATAAAGATGTTGAATAGCACTGGGCCTGGACAGAACCCTGTGGCTCCCCACTAGTCACTCTGTCTAGGATGGCCACTGGTGAGCACCCTTTGAGTTCCCTCAGTCAGCTAATTACAAATTCATCTAATAGTGGCACTGTCTAGCCCACATTTTAGTAGCTTGTTTGCAAGAATATTATGGATGACCTTATCAGAGGCCTTATTGAAATCATTAAATCAACTGCTGAATAGTGAATGAACACCTAGGTAAACTCTCATTGATTCAATTAGTCTACTCAATATGGCTTGGGTCCAGGCTATTTGAAGGACCATATCACCCTTTATGACCCTATTGGAGCTCTCAGATTTTCTGGAGAACCCCGTCTCTCTTTTCTACCGCTTTCTTGAGGTTGTTTGGTGGGAATATGGGAGAGGGTCTTCTCCCTCAAGACTTTGGAACTCCCTACTTAGTGACGCCAAAATGGCTCTGTCCTTCCTTTACTTCTGCTGGGATGTTAAAGCATTCTTGTGCCATCAGGCTTTTAGAAACTGAATGAGATAGGTTGTTGATGATGGACTGTATTGTTTTATATAGTTTGCATAGTGATTTAATGAGTTTTAATGCTTGTAATGTTTTAACTTTATAAATTGTTTAACTTTATACATTGCTTAACTGTCTTTGAAATAACTTTGTATTTATATTTTATTGAAGTTTGTGTACAGTTTTTTAAAATCTATATATTTTTAAAAAGTAAGCTTTCTCAAGTCCCATTGTTGGGAAAAAGACAGGATGTAGATGAATAAAATAAATAATAAATATTAATAAATACTCTAGTAGGGACTAAGAACCTTATTTAGGCTATTATGAATTCCTCTGCCAAAAAAAAAAAGTTTCCTTTAAAAAAGTAAAAAGACAATTTGGCCTATTTAGCTTTTAGTGTTTTAGATTATCTCTCCTCATATTTACTTATAAGAATTCTTCAATAAATCTTACAAATTACTTTTTTTTTGCATTGTTTTGGATCCAATCCAAGATGTCTAGTCTGCATTCAGAAAGGTTGGGCCCCTAGGCATAGATTGTACTGACTGCCTTGTGTGAGCTGCATTCTTTGCTTTTAATCATACCCTCTTCTACCTACAAGTTGCTTTGTGGAGTTGCACCCCAAGGCCTGATACTGTCTTCTAGGATATTTGTTACCCAGCTCTAGTCACGATTCTCCAGTTACAGCATGTCTGCTGGAGCAGAAGAGGAAAAGGGAATAAATTTATGATCTCATTTCAAAACTTCAGCATGTTGAAGTCTTCTAGATTTCAGGTGTCACTGGGGTAGAACACTATCCTACAGGAGGATTACCAAGTTAAATACACTGTATCTGTCAAAGATTACTATAGCCTGCCTAAGCCATTATGGGAATGTGAGAGTTCAGTTATCAAGAGCTACATATACTTGGGTAGAACTCCACAGTTCACTAAACTGAATCCTCCAACCTTAAATGCAGTCCACTGTGGTAGTAGAAGTAGGACGTAGAGTCAACATGCTGGGGTGATGACATCATGAGCTTACCCCCCCCCTTTTAGGCTACCTGGTCTGTGGGCTTCACTGTGATCCTCATAGAAGCCGGAAGGAAAATGGATTTTCTCAGAAACAAAAGAATTACAGTAGACCTAATTCCTGTGGAAATAACCAGTAGGATTGGTTTGCTGGTATGATCCAACAGAATTTTTTAGCCTCTCTTTGAGGACATGACTGATGGAGGCCATCTCAGTGAATGGCTGCCCTTCATAATTTGCATCAGTGGCAGCCAGTGAAGGACACACTTATCTCCCATTTTTAATGCCTGTTTAACTGCACAACAGAATCACACATTGCTACCTAGTGACTTTGGATATGTTGACTCACAAGCTGCATGTCCTCAATCTTGGGGGAAAAAGTTTTCTCTTTTCTACACAATTCTGTGACATACTCCTATCTTTCTGTGACATACTCCTGTCTTTAAGTATCTGTGTACAGAACATGAGGAGCCAAGAGCCAACAAGAATCACTAGGTGTGTGCAAATATTGCTTTTAAAGATACAAATATGTCCAGTTTCCACATATTTGCTGCAGAAAACACCAGTGTGACAGTCATACTGGTCTGCTAGTGGCTGATTTGCCAGTTGGATGGCTACAGATGAGCACAGTATTCATGTGGCTTGCAGGTGTCAGCAGGCACCAACATCACTGACATAATGAAAAGCCCTCCCGCCCCTGAAAAAGTGAGGAAAGTTACTTTGGGACTACATCTCCCAGAATCCACTCAACTAGCATGGTCATGCAAGGATTCTGGGAATCATAAACTGAAAAAAAAAAGCAAAGTTTTCCAAGCTTGACATTTTACTCAGTGGGAGGAGCTCAGTGATTCATTTTGTCTGGAACCCCTCAAAGCAGCACATGCAAACAAGATGAGATTCCTCTCTTCCCACCCCCACCCCTGTCCCCTTGGAGAATAAAAGAACTTAATTGTACTGAGGTTTAAGGGGTGTGTGGGGCTAATTGCACAATCTCCTTTGACTTTGAAAGCTCCCTTCCACTTTGTTCAGATCTTCGTGGCTTTCACCCAGAGACTTAGCTCTCATTCCAAAAGCATCCTTTTAATTAAGATCCTTCTCCTGCATAAACAAGAACCCCACCCCCCACCCCACCCCTTTTACCCTCAAAGGCCAAATTAAAACAAAGCCTAATTTTACTTCTTCATTTCATTTTCCCCCTCCCCCCATTCCCATCAGTTCAGTTTATGACTTTGGTTTTCAGATTTACGTCTAGGAAACTTTTGTGGTAATTCTGCTCATGTTCCCCAGGAATTAACTCTGGAAGGCAATGTAAAGCAAAAGAAGGGAAAGGTACCGGGAGAGGGGAGGGTGCTCTCTCTTACGGGAAAACTGCTGGAAGCTTGTCTTTAAAACTAATTGGGTCTACACAGCACTTCAGAAAGTCTACCAAAATTGTCTGATCAATTCAAACAACTCAGAAGAGTTAAAAGAGTTAACAAGAGTTAAAATATTTTTCAAAAACATTTTTTAACTGATGATGATAAGAATCAAATTGAATCATATCTGAAGTATGTAATGCAATGTAGTGTGTGTGTGTCTGTGTATGTGACATACATGCATGTCCTTAAGATGTAGGCATATGACTCATGTTAGGTAGGTAGGTAGACTGACTTATCATGTACCCGGCAGATATGATTTGCAAAACTCATCACATCAACTTTTCCAAGGATGATAGTTCCATGGTAGAATGCACACTTCTCAATGGCAAGCACACATAAGTCCAGGTAGTCCCAGCAAAGAATCCAGTCTGAGATCAGGAAGAGTGACTTATGGCTGATGATGATCAGCACTGGAGGGATGATAGGCACTGCAATCCAACAACATCTAGAGGACCACAAATTGCCCACTTATGGAGTAGGTAATGCAGAATTAGGTGTCCTAGTGGCAGCTTTTCCTAACAATTTGGCAAAATGGTCACTGTTTTTACCAATTTCCAGGTAAGACTGAAGCTAGAATTAGGTATTTGTAAGAGTTGCGTTGCTGATCTTGAAAATAACTACTCTCTCTCCAGCTCTCTTTCTTTCATTCCCAATAGTGTTTAGTATTCCAATAGTAATCCAACCCAGTAGTAATCCAACCCAATAGTATCTAGAAATCCAAAATCCAAAACAATTTCATTGCATTTCTCTGTCCCTTGCTTTACTTCTGTCTACTTGCTGTACATGAACAACCCAAAGCACCACATGGCCATGTCATGAGTTCCGGAATTACTACATGTTATGTATTACAGGCGTCTGCCTGTAATGCCTTGCTCCTTTCTTGGAGACAGCCAGTTTGTGCAATTCTAGCTCAAAAATTGCTGGCAGATATGACTGAGCACAAGTCTGTTCTGCTAGTAGAACCTTCTCTGCTGGCTAAGCTCAGTGATCTGACAACTGATCTCCCAGCAGAGCTGCTCTGCTGGCTAAGATTGCTTATAGAAGAGGAATTGGCAGAGAAGGCAGAGAAAAGTTGATGCAAAGGAGGAGATGAATTTTGCCAGATGAAACCTCCTTAAGCCCACAATGCTGGCATAAAATTGGCCAAAGCAAGAGTAGTTCTAAACAATTTCTGGCATCCCTAGGCCAGGAGAAGATTGGATTCAATACAAATTCAGGTGGCCTGGTGTCAGCCCAGATGGCCCTTGCTGTTTTAATCAGTTAGGATTGCTCTGTTATCCCACAAGCCATCAGGGCAGTGACATTCTTCTTGTTTTTCCTCATCCAGACAAGATGATCTCCTCAGTGGTGGAGCTTGCGGAGGGCAGGAGGGCAGAGGGGCTACAGTGTGAGGGGTGTGGCCACTGTGTGTGGGGGTGTGGCTGCAGTGTGTGGGGCATGGCCAGGGTGAACGGGGGCATGGCTATGGGATGGGACTTCCCAAAAACATTGCTGCCTGAGGCAAACTGCCCCCCAGCCCTACACAAGTGGATCTCCTTTCCCATTCTCTCTTGGTGTCTGCCTCCTAACTCTGTTTGACTACTCAATTTGATATTTTTAACTTTTAAAAAAAATCTTAATAGCTTTTAGCAGCTACTTTAACTATGGCAATCGGCTCATGAGTCTGTATGGTTTCTTAAAGATGCCTCTAGCTCCTTAGATTATAACCAAAATTTTACAGTGGTACAAGATTTCAGCTCATGGTCAGGATCTCTTCAGTGTAGTATAAATATCTGCCAGCAGTTAGGTTACTTATGCCCTGCACTGAATACCAATGGTAGTGCAATGTATGTGAATCAATGGTCAGTGAGCATGACTGACAACCCATTGTGTAACTGCAATGTGCAATGCACAAAGGCAGTGCACAGAAACAAAGCACATTCACATGCTAGCCTGTCTACTTCGGTGTGCTGTTGCATGTGCAATGGTCCTGTACAAATATTCCTGAACAATGAATGAGTCAGATTACTTTGTCTTCATATGTATGCCTATATTTGAGCTTTTTAGCCCTCCCTTATTTTTATATATAGTGGCCCCTCTACTTGTGTGAGGGCTAGGGGTACAGAACCTTGTGAAGGTGGAAAAACTGTGAATAATGATTCCATGATTCCTCTTCCATTCCTTTGCCTTTTGCATGTCAGGGCCAGAGGCAAGAGAATGGGAGAGGGAGCTCCAGAGGGGAGAAGGAAGGCATGCACATGCTCCCCCCCTATTTCGCTTGCCTTTTGCCTGGGTGCTTGTCTTCCTTCTCTGAGCACAAGGGAATGAGAGGATGAGAATTGTGGGGGCTCACATGAACCTCATGAATAATCATATTTTCAAGGGTCAAACCTGTGAATGTGGAGGGAGGGCTGTACTCTTCAGATGTAGATTTTCTCAGAATAACAAGTTGGTGGCTAAATACCAAGGAGGACTTCAGTTTGCCAGCTCCTTGACTTATCCAGAGTAGAATAAGGTTAGGTCAGAGTAAGCAATAGATAGAGGTCCACATGCCAATATTTTGCCCCTTTAGGCAACTCAGATGGTCAAAAAGACCAAAAAAAAAGTACTACAGAACAGACTGGGGAGGAGTACATGAGACTGCAAATTTCTCTTCACTGCCATAGATAGATGAGATGTACCACCGATTCTCCACTAAAATCCAGTTGTTGCCATACTGTCTGGTGCTTCTGGGAGTTGAAGTCCAAACAGTAGCTTCTCCTAGCTCCAGTACATAAATACAAATGAGCTCTGGAGATTTCAGTAGACTCTGCCCTCCTGTCTAGCTTTGCACTCAAACTGTGCAATCCCATATACAAAGATAAGCCTAAGTGAGTTTAGTGGGGTTTCCTATGAAAAATTTAGAATTTGGCTAAGATTCTCATGATGGTGACTTCTACATCCTTTACAAACAAACAGATGAACACATCCCATACTGTGTGATCATAGAACTGGCATGTGCTTGGTTGTCTTTAGTCTGAGGCATGCTCAACTAGCTTTCAGTCTGGCTTGTTCTCTTTTCCTTTCCTTTTTCACTTTCTATGAAATGGCTGGTAAATGGTTTGTGCATACACCAGCTGAGTTTGTAGCTGTAGAAATAGAAACAGAGACAGTTTTTTAGGATTTTCGTTGTTGTTTTTTCAAAAAACTACTGTTTGAAGATAGCCGTGAATCAATTTTTAGTATTTAGTGTTTATTTTGGAGTATTTCTAAGGGAACAATAACACACACACACACACACACACACACACACAAAGAGATAGAGAGAGAGAGAGATTGGGAATATAAAGAATACTTGCCCAGTTTCTCACTCTTATTGAGAAAGAGAGTCTTGGCACACAGAGAAGCCCCATTCAGAAAATACTCAACTACGTGATCTTTTGAAATTTGGGACTTGTTTGGCAAAAAAAAAAGCGAACTCCTGAGATTTTTTTTCAGAAAACACTGCTCATTATATATACAAATTTTTTTGCATCCAAAACAAATTATCAAAAACTTTTGTAATCTCACCCAGAAGAGAGAGAAACGTTTGAAGTTATTTGTTCTTGTATACAAGAACAAAATGAGCAAAGATTTACATCCCTAACACACACACCAGAACGAGACTGGTGGGGCGGCTTGGGTGTTTAATATGAATGTGTACACAACAATCATTGCTTGAGGAAGTCCTTTGCCTCAGGAGTGCATTATTCCTAAGCAGAATCACTGTTTGCTCTGTTTTGTCTAGTTCGCAATTTGCATTCACTTGATGGATCGCCAGGGTCGGGAGGTGCACTGCTTGGAAATGCTGAAGTGCCATCTCAGCAAACTCTTAAGAGGAAGAGCACACTAATACAAGCGTTTGCCCAAACTCCTTGAGTCTTCTTAGGCTGTGCTAGATCAATATGACAGTTTACTAAGAAGCCCAGACACACATGCGTGAGCAGCCTCAGCTGGATTGCCAGAGAAAGTGGCCATCTTCTATGGAAGCAGGACTCACGAAGGGTTGAATGTCAAGGGCTCATTCACCTGCAAGTCCAGTCGTTAGCATATATATAATGCCTGCAGTGTACAGAAAACTGAGAGATTCACAGTGGCTAGTGAAGACGGTGTCTGCATAAAAGGGAAGAAACAAAATGGACAAAGTAAAGAATTCATTGTTTTCCATAAGGAAACCAGTGGAAGATGATTTCAATGTCCCTGGAAAACTCTCTGTATTATCTTACAGTCACTGAACAGAAAAAGAGAAAAACAGAAAAAGTTTATAAAAAGTTGCATCCACTTTCACAGTACATCTGGTATAGGCACCAACCAAGCAAAGTATTGAACTAAATGAGTGCCAGCTGTGATTCTCTCTTTCAGACACTATGGCCATTTTCACACTACACTGTTATAGTGCTATTATTCCATTTTCAGCATCTTGTGGAATTCTGGGGTTTGTAGTTTACTGAGGCCCAAGAGCTCTCTGGCTGAGAATTGTAAATGCCCCTCCCTAAACTGCAAACCCCAGGATTCCATAGGATGTTGAAAGTGGAATAATAGCACTATAACAATCTAGTGCGGAAATGGCCTTTATTTTCAACATTTGCTGTCGTTAGGTTTTCAGACTCCAAGGATGGAGGGAGAACATTATTTTAGCTGTTGTGGTTGTGGGTAGATTTCTTCCAATTCACTGTTAAGTTACTTTTTCTTTTTGTAACATCTTTTATTATACCATCTCTCTTCTACATGTTAGCATATCCATTTCAAGAAACAAGCTTGTTGTCAGTTCTTGTCTCTGGCAAAGAAATCAGTTGGAGAGTATTTTAACGTACCTGGAAAACTCCATGGGTTTTTCCAGGTGGAGAGTGCAATGAAAATGGAAACTGGAAAGCAAAACAAAAGGAAGTCTAAATTTTGGCATCTAATTCTAGCCCATAATAGAAAACTCTAATAATTAAATGCTCAAGGATCATATATTGCTTTGACATTTTTCCCAGAGTCACTTCAGTTCACTTCAGTGTCACAATCATAGGTTGATTGTGGTCATGAAAAAAAACTACCCTGAGTTAGGAAAAATCTTGAGGAAGCAAATTTTGGGGGTTCTATTGCACTGCTGGAGGCAGCAACAATACCAACCATCTTTAAGGAAAAACAATTGTTTTATTTTCATAATAACAAATCAATTATTCTACAGTTTTGTTCTTTTCCAAAAAATAAACTATGTTTCTTTAAAAGAGGCTGTCATTATCAGGTCACACTGTATGTAGTTGTATTGTCCAAAAGTGGCATATTTTGGGGACAGGGTATTTGGTTTTTCATCAGGATGTACATCCCAGATGTGTATTATTTCCTGAACTGTTTTTTTGAAGGGAAAACACAAATGTCTTTCATAAAGAGCTTATTGTTATGTTGTTGGGGTGTGCATTGGTAGAGATTACGAAAACAAGGAAAACACTAAAAGATCTTTCAGTTTGACTGTAGTTGGACTATCTGAAGACTGTTATTCTTGTAAAAAAAAATCTGACTTGTAGAACCCAAATGGTTAGAGGGGCACTTTAAAAAAAACTTGTTACAGTTATATCAATAAGTGAGCACGAAACATCATGTGGTCCTTCATCACATCAGCAAACAATTTGAGTTTCAGTTTTTTAATACAGTGTAAGCCATTCAAGTGTTACTGGGATAGAGCTTGACTAAAAACAATGTTTGCATTGTTTGGTTGACAGTGTTGCTGCTCATTCATTTTTGTCGTCTTCTTCTTCTTCTTCTTCTTCCTCTTCCTCTTCCTCTTCTTTTTCTTCTTCTGTTTGGAAATATTTGATGTTATTGTTTCTTGGCATTTTTTTTTCAAGGAGCATACCAAAAGCAGAGTTTTGAAAGTTATTTGTTATGTAACTCATCACAATTTTACATTTATATTATATTGTAACAGCTATGTTATGTTATGGGGAAAATGACATGTTGTTCTAATGTTTTAAAAGTAGCTGATTACATTACTTGTTTCATTTCATACTTTGGGAAGAAATTTTATGAGTGATAAAGAGAATAAAACTTGGAAAAGTCCTCTCAAAATACCTCTAAAAATGTACAAAATGCCATTTTAACAGAACTTTAGGGGAAATGTTCTGTCCTGAATCTCCCCTATTCTTCTTTATTGGATGAGCCTTGAAATATAAACTTGTAAGTACCTTTATAACCAAAATCTCACTCATTTCAGGTATCTCTGTTATTTGCAACTCATTACTCTCAAGCTCTGGTCAATAACTAAAAAACAGTTTTTTGGGGTTTTTTAAAATCTAGATATTGCAAACATCTGCTCCAAATTGAATATTCTACCCACTCAGCCCACCTTGACTACTGGGGTGATTCAGAAGTCTCTCTTCCTAGAAGTCATGTATAACTGTTATGACTACCGGTACTAGCCACTGATGCCTTCCCTGAATTTGTCTAAAATTTTAAGCTGTCTAAAATGGCGGACATCACAACATCTTGCATAGTTCCATAGTTAACCATGGACTGTATGAAGAAGTACTTCCTTCTGTCTGTCCTGAATCTCCCCTATTCTTCTTTATTGGATAAG
The DNA here is from genome assembly GCA_948474755.1 of Ctenosaura bakeri. Classification (NCBI taxonomy): domain Eukaryota; kingdom Metazoa; phylum Chordata; class Lepidosauria; order Squamata; family Iguanidae; genus Ctenosaura; species Ctenosaura bakeri. The sequence continues at coordinate 303,427 of CAOLHI010001422.1, forward strand.
CCTTATGAAAGAAAGGGAAAAACTTCTCACTCTTACAGTGAAATGGTGTCATGCAGAGGGAGAAGTTTGAAGAGATTCACATGAGGCTGAAGCAGCTGGTGAAATGATTTCAGGGTTCACGCACTGAATAAGCCCTAAGACTGCTATGAGCAAGAAAGGCAGAAAAGTGTCTCCAGCTTGGGTAGAGACGATCTTTCCAGTGGTCTATGGGCCATGAAGATGTGGCAACTTATTTTTAATGGGAATTCATGATCCTACAAAAAGCCATTTATTTCTCCCTCATTCATTTATTTAACATTATTTATTTCACTCCAGGAAGCTCACAAGGACACTGAGGTCATAACACAAGTCAGGCAAACATAACGCTTTGGAAACAACTCTGCCAAAGGATCACTTAGTTCCATTTCTTGAGGCAAAAAAGTCTCCACACAGGATATTGCACACAGATGTCACTACCCATCTTCTTTAAAAGTTCAAATAATAGTAATCAAACCTCTTTCTCTCAGCCACATAGAAAAGACTATGTCTGACTGGCTCTGTACTGTTTAAAATAGCTCTTGAAAACACATCCTGCATGGGATGGAAGCTACAATATTGTAGCTGCACTCTATCTCCTAGCATAGCCCCTTAAAACTCACCTCAAAAGCCAGGCAGCCATATCAAATGAAGGAATTCTGTGGTGCTGCCAAGCAGGGTACTGAAGGATGACTCATCCAGCCCCCTTCTACTATCAAATTATGGTGTGGTAAGCTGGACCAGAGGCTGGATGCATCATCCTTCAGCTCACCATTGCTGCAGAACTCTATATGCTGCCTGACTTTTAAGATGTGTTTTAGGGGCATTTGTAGTCATAGTAATGGTGCCATGACCATAAATGTGAAAATGTAAACATGAAACAGTTAACAAGGTAATGAATTAGCTTGTGACTTCATAAGTGCTTAAAAGATTGTCAGTGATAGTTAAGGAAAAAAACTGTAATAGTTAAAAGAATGCCTCTAGGTGTATGGGTAAAGGTATAGATACTGATGTTGATACTTCCTCTGGAGGAAAATCCATGTATTTGTTGATTGTTTTTTTAATTACCTTTTAGATCTTGCACAAAATCTTACCCAAATCGGTATGTTGTACCTCACAGCATCCTGCCACACAAGAAATATCATAATTCAAGGACAACACCTTTAATGTCATTAGTATCTGTTATTCCATCACCAGAGAGGCTGCTGGTTTCCTTCTTGCGCTCCCCATGCCTCCACAAACACTTCAACATTTACGTGAGTCTGGGAGCATTTCATGTAAAATGTTTGGAGGCATCTTAAACCCGTCCACATTTTATCAGTCCTGCCAAATTGGAAGTACACGCTGAATAAATTCTGAGGCAATGGTGGTGCTCTATGTACCTTGGCCATGTTTTTTTTTTTTTAAGTTTTATGCTCCCAGGGAATTGGAGGGGAGAGGAGGGAACCAGCTGTGGAGACTCACTGTCCTTCCAAATGGCAGAAGAAATTGAAAAATTGGATTAAACCATGGTTGCCATTCTGTGGCTGAGGCAGAGAGAAGGCATTTTCAATCAGAGGTCAGGTCTGTGGTCAAACTTCTGCTTCAGGTTTTCTTCTTTTTTAGCTTGCTGTAATTTTCCCTCAGACCAAGCCATCTTGCTGGTTTTGAAAAGAGTCTAGACACTCTGCATCTGCCTTTGAAAGACATATTTTAGACACTTAAGATTTCTATTTGAACTTGCAGCCAGAGCCTACATGAAAAAGAAATATTTCTTGTGTGTGTGTGTGTGTATAGTTTTTTTTAAATGTCCCATAACACTCTGTGCCCATCATTTGCCTCCCACTATGGTTATACAGTAGGATTTGTGTGTTTTTTTGTGTGTATTTTTTTAGTTTTACTGGAATTCTTTAGCATTCTGTATTGGAGAAAAATATCTTTTATCAATGAGACATGTTTTACCATTTAGCTTTTACACTATTTAGTGCCAAATTGAAAGTCCCAGAAGTAATATTCTTAGTTGAGCCATATTCTGGACTCCTACACAGAGCTTGGAAAAGTTATTTTTTTTAGCTAAAATTCACCCAGATCACCTAGCTTGTATGGCCAGTTTTCCAAAATTTGCTCATACATTACAGAACCACAAGCATTCTCTTTTATGTAACGAGGTTCACAGAAACAGGGCAGGCACTGCAGTTTGACTTCTAGACTGCTTAGTCTTAAAATGGATGAATCTGTTAATTGTTAGGACAACTCCGTTAGTCAAACAACAAGAGTAATTGGTCAGACTAACTTGAAATCAGTAAGTGCATCTTGATTCCTTACTTTCGTGTGTATGCGCCTTATGGTCGCCTCATGAATTTCAGTGGCCGAAACCCGGCTCCTGCTTCCAGATTAAGACCCTCTCTTCAGTTCATAGGTGGCGGCATATGAGGGCTTCTTTCTCAGTGAGGCAATGAATCCACTCAGAGTTATAATCTAAACTGTAAAGGAGCCTGAACCCCATTTCCTATTTCCAGCACCTTGGATAACTCCTTTAAAGTTTGTACTAAAACCTGGGCTGGATTCACTGTCCCTTTGACATGAAAGCCAGCTGCTACTACTGATTGCGTACAGAAATCAGATCAGCCCAGATGAGGCAGAGTTGTGTAAGTAAATCTACAGTTCTTGAAATAATCTCTGCCCATTGGAGTAGATACACAATGCACATTTAATGAAATTGAATTAATTTAACATTACTCTTTTTTTCATTCTGAAAGAGATTACAACCCAGGGTAATAAAATGCTAGTTGAGTTCTTTTAGGGGTTTATCGCTGTTCTTAACATTGTGTAAATGAGGAGGTGCAAAAAAAAAGTTCTTTTTTAGTGTACATGTCTCTGCATGTGCATGTGTGTGTGTGTGTGTTGTAATATAAAATATTTGACACAGGTATTGTTCCTTGCTTACTTGTATTAATTGGAATTTGGGTTTTACTGTTACTTTTTGCTTTTTTCATCAGGGATACATATCACTTGGCTAGTTTTAATCAGACTTATATTGACGGTCATTGCTGTTTTGACCTTGGCCTCCTAAAGTAGTTCAAAGAAACACTGAAGACTGAACTAAATATGTGGTTCCAGCAGCAACCTTCCCACTCTGTAAAATGAAGGCTTGAGAAGGGAAGATCTGTAGTGAACTAGAAGCAAAGGCAGGGCATTTCTGCTACCAATCATTTCCCTACCTACCATTTCTATATCTTAAATTACTCTCCAAAGTTGCCTTCCAGGGTCCAGCCCTGCTGGTGCAGCAGGTACCATCTCAGTAAGTGTTGCCATGAAGCTGGAACGGTATTCATTCATAGATCAATACATAATATGAGGCACCTACTGGATATTTGTTTTCAAAGAAATAGCCATGTTAGGAGGAAGGAAGGGAAAGGGAAGGGGAGAGAAAAAAACAAACATGGCAGCATCTTTAAGACTAACTGGTTATTATTTTCACTTGTGCTTTCATGGATCTAAACCCACTTCTTCAGATGACGTACTGAGTGATAATTAATACTCAGGTATAGAGTGTGACATAGTGGTTTGAGCATTGGACTGTGACCCTGGAGACAAGGGTTCGATTCCCTGCTCGGCCATGGAAACCTACTGAACGAACTTGCAGACATCACATACTCTCAGCCGCAGAAAACCCCATGATAGGGTCACCATAAGTCATATAAGACTTGAAGGCGAACAACTTGAAGACAACAATAACAACAACAAAGCATAATTTCCCAGTTGTGGGAGTAGGATGGAAGGAAACAGGATCCAGAAAAATGCAAAACTGACTTTTAGTAAGTAAGTTTATTCCTTTTCCTCATCAACACTAACTGACTCCTATAAAAATCAGAAAGACCTATATCAAATTATGCAGCCCTTTGAAAATTTAAGGCAAGGATCATGATGTGCTGGTCTGATACTTTGCCTCAGGCACAGAAGAAGAAACAAATAAGGCACTAGAATTATCTCTTTCAGCAGCAGTAACAAAATTCAAAAGGTCCACAGAAAAATCTTGAAATTACACTTTCTTGCAGTTAAAATTTTTCCACCTCCCATGCTAAGAAGAATCTACTCCCCTCCAACAGCCCCCAGTTTTTGGACATTTGTCTTCAAGGAGGCCCCAGAAAGCTTGTGATTCCACAAGAGATGGAGATATATAAGAGATTCTTTATGCTTGATTTCACCTATAGAAAACAGAATTAGCTAGCTGATGTAGTTCAAGACAGAAATTGTGAATTACCAGGAGCCAGATGAGAATACATTAACAGTAGACCCTGAAGGAACAAGGCCTTGTTTAAAAGTGTGAGAGGGCTGTGGGTTGGGCCTTGGTGGTTAAAAAAAGGAAAACATCAACCATGACAAGGAAGGAAGGAAGGAAGGAAGGAAGGAAGGAAAACTCAAAATCACTACAGTTCAGAACATTGTAGTTAAGAGCTGGCTGATCATGTGTTTCCCATTTCTCCCAACATCTTTTTTATTACTCTCCCACCCCTCCGGCCACAATATTCCATCCTATTGCAAGTGGGATCTTGCTTGTCAAGCTGTTTGTTTTGCATAAACCCAACTAATAGCCTAGTCTGGGGCAAAAAGAAACTCAAGAGTGGAGGACAGTAGTCTGATTTAATGATTAGCCACCTGACCCAATGGAACCTTTTGGAGCCTCAAAGTGAAGAATAAATTCCCATTCTTCTAAACATGGATGGCATGTTAATCACTTGGAGAAAAGCAGGAGGAAAGGCAGGGAGTGGGGGAAGGGTAAAGGGAAGGAGAGATTGCAATAGGGACATTGTTTGCCAGGCAGGGCAAAGTCTTGAAAAGAAAACTGTCCATCCCTGCTGCTTTGTGCTGGCTTCATGCTGAGTTTTGGACACTCAAGTTTCTTTAGCTGAGCCTCTGTGCCCTATTGATATGCTATTTTTCCAGTAAGCAAGAGTCTCCTGAGTACTTTCACATCCTTCTAATCATTATTCTTATATAGATTTCAATATACATGCTTGAGTTAATGCTAATGTAAATGTAGAGTGCTTGTGAGGATGTGTGTGAGCATTTATTAAGTGTCCGCATGCACATGTATGGATGCATGCTCCTTTCTTGTAAAGTCATACAAACGAGTAATTTTTTCTTCTTTTTCCTGTCTTTTTTAACATGTGTTGCTGAATCAGTAGAGGAATTTTGAAGGGAATTAGACCAATTAGGGTAAACTCCTGCTGTTTTGCCCCCCAAAGTGTGGTATTGTGTCCAGCTAAAATTTTACAACCATTGAGACTCAGTCCCAAATATTCATTTGTCAGCTCAGCTCTAGAGAGCTCATTGAGCTCTAGGGAAGGCGAGTCTTAATACTGATTACAAACTGGTTTAGAGGAACATGGCAAAAGCAGTGCTAAGGGTGCTAGCAAAACAATGGGAGCATTTATCCCAAACTATCCCAGTAGTTTGAAGTGTTAGGCCATTTCCGCACTTAGACTGTTATAGCGCTATTATTCCACTTTCAACATCCTATGGAATCCTGGGGTTTACAGTTTCAGGAAGGGCCACCCAGCCCCTCCCGAAACTTCAAACCCCAGGATTTCATAGGATGTTGAAAGTAGAATAATAGCACTATAACCGTCTAGTGCAGAAATGGCTTTAGTGTTAAATAGACTTGTTAGTCCCAGCTAGAATAAAACCAGTGAATCAATTGTTCTGTGATAAATGAAACTTTATCAAAATCCCATCCCTTCAGTGCATCTGTTTTAATGTGTGTGTACACACACACACACTCACATACACATGTGCCTTCATGTTGTCTGTTGACATATGATGACCCCATGAATTTTAGAGGGTTTTTTTAGGCAAGGAATACTCAGGGATGGTTTTGCTAGTTCCTTTCTCTGAAATATAGCCTACAGAACTTGGTATTTGTTGGTGGTCCCCCATCCAATGACTTACTAGGCCTGATCCTGCTTAGCTTCCAAGATCAGATGGGATCTGGTACCTTTGAGATTTTTAGGCCTCCCTGCTCTAGTAAGACCTAACAATTTAATTTGGGCTTAGGTTTTCTAAATGAAGAGGACTCAGTCTTACCCAGAGAAACTGCTTCTGTTCAAAAGGAAACTTCTTCTCTTCGTATTAAATTTGGTGATGGCAGTGGCTATGGTTTTTCAGTAACTAAAGAAGTCTACTCTGTATATTTGTTGATGTTGTTAACTGCCATCAAGTTGACTTCAACTTATGGAAACCCTATGAATGAGAGATCTCCAAGTCACCCTATCATCAACAGCCCTGCCTAACTTTTACAAACACAGGTTTGTGACTTCCTTTTTGGACTCTAGCTGTCCATGACATGGACCATCCTAACTTCATTATTCAATGATACAGCTTTACGCTTTGAGATCTTGCCGAGTTCCTGCAAGTCCTAGTCTTCTTTGGATTTCTTTACTCAATTTTGATTCAGGGTTCTCACCCTGTTTCTGTCACCTGTTAGTTTTGATTCTTGACTGTCCCTTGCTGCTTGAAGAGTTTCATCAGTCACCTATTGAGGCTTCTCTTTCTTTTTGGCTATAGATAGTGGTGTCATTTTTTCCAGCCCTCCCTGAATTACTGTATTTGCTGGCATATAAGACTCACTTTTTTCCCCAAAAGTACCATTTGAAAATGGGATGCGTCTTAAACACTGATGAAACAGGGTAAGAACCCTGAATCAAAATCAAGTAAAGAAATCCAAAGAAGACTAGGACTTGCAGGAACTTGGCAAGATCTCAAAGCATAAAGCTGTATCATTGAATAATGAAGTTAGGATGGTCCATGTCATGGATGGCTAGAGTCCAAAAAGGAAGTCACAAATAGTATTTGCCAGTGTATAAATGGGGTGCGTCTTATACATGGGTGCATCGTATACACCTGCAAATATGGCATCCCTCCCTTCATTTCAGAGTTCCTCTTGTTTCTGGTCAATTAGGCTTAATAATGCAAACCTGTTTGTTTGTTTATATTATCTTTAAATGTAAATGTTCTTCTGGTTGTATTTTGGCTCAAAAGTTGGTTTAGTGTTCTTTAGCTTTACTCTAATTGTAGATATTAGCCATTCATGGTCTGTGCCACAATCTCCTCTTGGTCTTTTTTTCCCCCAGAGAGAATGGAGCTTCTCTATCTTCTGCTTCCAATTATGTAGTCTATTTGATTTCTATATTGTCCTTCAGGTGATGTCCATGTATACATTTTCCTCTTCAGTTGCTCAAAGAACGTATTTGTGGTTAACAAACTGTTGGCTTTTCCAAATTTGGTCAGTTGCTCTCCTGCTTCATTTCTCAATCCTAGGCCAAATTTTTCTACAATCTTCTATTTTTCCTACATTTACATTCTAGTCGCCTATGATTAACAGGAAGTTTTGTTTTGATGTGTGATCACTTTTCTCCTGAACACTAGCACAGAATCTTTCAATTTCTTCTTCCTCTTCTCCTTCTCCTTCTTCTTCTCTTCTTCTTCCTCTTCTTCTTCTCCTCCTTCTCCTTCTGTGGTTGGAGCATAAATTTGATGAGTTTTCCCTGAAATCTTATTGATATTATTCGTCAGACATTTCGTAATATCCTTTGACTGCTGTTGCTGTATCTCTTCTTACTATTAATGCCACCCCATTTCTTTTTAGATTTTAATTTCCTGATTATAATACTGTGTAATCATGTGACTCAAAATGTCCTATTTCGGTCCACTTTAGCTTGCTCACCTCAAGTATTGCAATGTTGTACATTTCATTTCTCATTTTTCTATGTCTAGTTGGCCCAATTCATGCTTCTGATATTCTATGTTCCTATAAATTGTATTGTGCAACTTTGGAGTTTTCTTTCACTTCCGTTCAAAAGCTGAACATCCTTTTGGCTTGAGTGCTAATTGTAGTCCTCTTCTGCTCTTCCCAAGTAGCTCCTTGAGTGCTTTTCAACCTGGGAGTGTCATCTTTGGCACTATCTCTGTATATGCTGAGCAATATTTCACTATGACTGCATTTTATGTTGGAGTTCCCTTTCCTTAAAGACTTGCTCATTATTTCCCCACTAGCATTTCAGCTGCTTTCCAACATATGAAAGCCATTTAAATCTCAATGCCAATGAGAAGATTTGTCTTAAAGCTGCCATCACTTCCTACACTTCTTTCCAATTCGGACATGCCAAAGTGGTCCTGGAAACATTCCAGTCATGTGGCAGGACTTCATTCTATCATCCAGACTCACAAGTTCTAACTTTCCTAGAAAGTTCCAACAAAAGAAATAAATAGCAATTGCTTTTCATCCAGATATTCACCGTGCTCCCTCCCCCACCACACACAAGCGACAGGGCAGTTAGTGATGTGTTTGTCCAATCAAAGATTTTGATCTTGAATAAGTCATCCCTTTCTGTTTTGAATGCAATGCCTTTGTCTTACACTAAATTTGGAACACACATTGTTCCTGTTACCTTCATAAATTTAGGAGGTGCAAGTTTTCACAGCATGAGGATGAATCGATGGGAATTTTATGGGAAAATTGATGGGAAAATCTTCACCAGTTGAATTTCTACTGTCGTGCAGTCTCTCAAAACACTGGACCATTGCTGGAGCAATCATTGTTACTCTATATTGTATCCCCCATTCTTTGCAAGAGTTTAGGGTGAACATTTTTGTCCTACCATGAACCTTGCGAGGTAGGAGATAGTGGCCTAAATTCTATTTTAATCCTGACTAGAATGTGTTATGTGTTGACTCACCATTCAACAATTGATTAAATGAGCCTAATCTACGTGAGACTAACAGGATGACAGCCTTTGGGTGTCCCAGTTTCCCCCAACTTTGCAGGTGAGTGGAGAGTTTAAAACAGAATTTCTTACCAATTTTCTAAACACATAACAAAATACAGTACTTTAAAATGAACAAATCCATTCAGTGGCGGGTGAAACTAAGAAATAGCTCCTTGTCTAAATGGCCATCCTATTCCTTTCTAGATATTTTAGTTTCACTCTGGATTAACTCGCTAAATCTATAAATGTGAGTGAAATTATTAGACAGCAGATGCTTAGATCAGATTACAATCAAAGCAGAATGTATTTTGGGGGGCTGTTGTTGTTGTTACTGAATACTAACTTCACATATTCACCATTTTCCTCTACATATTTTTTTTTCCTAGCAGTAATTTGAGTGCAAGTGCTTAAAGGGGCAATAACCTTTACAGCTTCCTCTGGCCCACAGCTGCAAGCAGGATGTAGATGACAAGAAGGGCACAGCCACCTCCTTAAAAGAGGACTAAACCTTGTTGTTTGCACCTGCTGCCGATTTCACGGGCAGAATGGCTGGCGGCAGTGGTCCCCAGCTGTGTTAGCTAGATGCATAAGTCACAAGGCTGGAACCTTTTTTTAGTGTGCTTTATAAAGCTTCCAGAGAACTCTAGGACCAGTGAGGGGCATATGGAGAGAGCTGAGGAAGTCTTCATCTGCATTTAGGGATGAGAAGAAATGACATTGCAATAGACCATCTTAGGACTAAAAATAGCATTTTTTGTGGCACCCATCCAGGACTTCTAGCAAGAAAATGTACTCCTCTCCTTGGGCATTGGTTCATTAGCAAGGTTTAGGAAGTCCTTCCATGAAATAAACTATGCAGGCGAAAGCACATGTATTTTAAAATGCAGATGGCTAAAATGCACATTATTGCACAAAGAGAGAGAAAGAGATAAATATCTTTTACTCAATGGAGAAATTAGGCAAATTGTGCTAAAATGGTGAAAATTAAAAAAAAAAATCAAATGGATTCCCTGTTTGGGAATAAAATACAAAAGTGTCATAACTTGTGAGGAAATAAGAACAGGGAGAAGAATGCAGCTGTGATTCGGAGAAACCCAATGAAATAAAAACAAAGGGACTTTCCTTACTGTACTGTTATAATGCTATTATTCCACTTTCAACATCCTATGGAATCTTGGCATTTGCAGTTTAGGGAGAGGCATTTAGAATTTTCAGCTAGAGAGCTCTTTGGCCTCAGCAAACTACAAATGAACCATCTGTCTGAAAGCACCCTTCAGCTCCAAATGCCTTGTCTCACCCTTTGGTCTAGACATACAGGCAGATATAGCAAGTTCAGCGTGAACAGAGAATAGTTACAGAAGAGTAACTTTTCCAAACTCTAATGATGAAGGTACAGATAAATGCAGAAGTATTTACCACCCTTTGACTTTTCCACATTTTGTTGTGCTACGTAGCCAGGAATCGAAATGGATCTAATTGACAATTTTTGTGCAATTTGATATACACAAGAGGCTCAATACTGTGAAAGAAAGAAATATTTTGTATCTTCACATGAACAACAACTGATAACAATGCCAATTAAATCCTTCTCAGTTTGAGATCTAACAAAACAAAACATTGAAAATTAAATGGCATAGTAAATTAAAACAAAGGGCCACATTTTGCAAGTTGAATAAATTTGTTTCTTCACACTCCTTTACAAATCACCGCTGTTGTTCCCTGTTAGCAGAACTGCTCACTGGAGGGGTTTTCTCTGTTTTGTTGGAGACTACTAAGAAATATGTGTGATGCAGATGTGCAAAATCTGTTGAAAAGGCTGCCAAAACCTGACTTCATACCAAGACCACTCTCTCTCCTGGGATGGTGTCTTCAAGGCTGTGCTTAAGTTCTTCTCAGGTGGTCTCTGCAAGGACACACGCAGAATTCTGTGTCTGTGCAGAATACAGTTCAGAAGATTTTAGGACTTAAGCTCCCACTCATCCACACAGTCGCAGACTTAGCCCATGACCATAATATCCTTGCTCCAGTTGTAAACCTTACAATTCCTGTTCAACAGCAGGTTATCTTGGCCTGCATTCTTCTTGTTGCTACAGCCAAACAGTTTATCGATCTCATGATAGTGTATTTATTGGGCAGCTACTGGTTTGGCACCCTTCTTAGGCCCCTCTTAAGGCCAATTCCTCTCTAAAAAATAACAATTTATGATATATCCAACAATATTGGGTATATTAATACAAATTATAATACCACAAAAGGCCAAAAAAGCAGAATTCACTAAACTTTGAAACACTGTTCAGCATTATATTACACTAAAACAAGATTCAGCATGAAAACAATAGTAAAATACAATTAAAAGGCATTAAAAAATAGTCTTCCAAGTCAAGGAAGAGTTTTCTGGGTGACGCCACTGAGAAAGGTCTGTCTATAGTGTCCCATGTCTACGTGAATTTAATGTCAGGGATGCAAGCAGGGCTTCCAAATCTGTTCTCAGGGCATAAGCAGGTTTAGACTGGTGAAAGGCCCCAAATTGCCCAAACAATACCATCAGATTTAGCAAAAAACAGCCCAAACTGCTGACCCCAAAAGCTAGACTTCAACACTGAGCCTGATTTCACCAACAAGTCTGCTCCTGTTCTAATTGCCATTAGCATTACAAGCATTGTTTAAAAAGCAAAGTATTGACCACCTTAATTTCAATCAGTTAGGGTCTAATGCAATTGTGGAGTTTGGGAAAGTTATCTTTGGGAACTATGGCTAAATGATTAATGATGTTGTAGGCCAAAAAGCAAAATTTCTGTAGAATCATGTTGTTGTTATTGTTGTTGTTAATTGTCATCAAATCAATTTTGACTTATGGAAATTGAAATGAGAGACCTTCAACCTACTCTGTTATCAGCAGCCATGTTTAGGTCTTGCACACTGAGGACCATGGCTTTCCTGATTGAATCTGTCCATCTGTAGCGCAATCTTCCTCTTTTTCCTACTACCTTCCACTTTACCAACCAATATCATCTTTTCTAATGACTCATATTGTTTTATTATACAGCCAAAGTATGATAGCCTCAGTTTGGTCATTGTGGCTTCTAGGGACAATTCATGCTTAATTTTCTCTAGAATCCAATTATTACTTTGGCAGTCCGTAGTATCTGTAGAACGCTCTTCCAGCATTTTCTTTCAGCTTTCTTCACTTTCCAGCTTTCACAACCATACCTAGAAATTGGAAATACTCTGACCTGGATGACTCTGGCCCTTTCTGCAGCCGGCTATTAAAATGGTGCAGAGCGACCTCCAATGGAGGTCTTTTGCACCGTAGAGTGGACTGGGGCGGACTACTTTTTGTAGTTCCATACCTCAGTCCACTTCAGAGCGACTGAAACTGGTTGCGCAATGTGTTTTTTAAAAACCTCTTTTTAGAGGTTTTTAAAAAGCACAGAGTGCGCGACTCCATGTCGCTCCATTGCCGCGCTCTGTTGCAGATTTGCAGGTGCGCGCAAGTGCGTGCTTGCAGATCTGCCCGGGGCGGGCTTTAGGCTGGCGAGCTTCTCCGGTTGGTGGAGAGCCTCCACCAACTGGAAGTCGCCATTTTGGACGCCAGAGCAGTGCGGAGCGACAAGCTCGCACTGCTCCTCATCCCGATGGATTCACCCAGATGGAGAAGAAAGCCAGTGAGTCCCGTTTTTGCCCATTTATTTTCACACATGCGGAAAGGGCCTCTGACTTTAGTATTCAATGATAACTCTTTATATTTGGGGATCTGTCAATGAAGTTCATATATGATCACTCACCATAAGATGGTATTTTTAGGCTGTGTATTACTTGTCTGTCAAATGTTTTGTGTACTCTGGACTCTTTTTCGTTTTTAATATACTGCAAAACAAAACAAAACCATCAAGGCACCTCATTGATAAAATGAATAACTTGTGACAAGACTTTTTGTAATCTGGGAATTTTTGTGAAGATTTCACTGGTGCAAAAGACAAGCCAACATTTTGCTCATTTTATTTTTTTAAAAAAACCCTCTCATAATCAAACCTAGTGGGGAGAAATTATTTGCTCCTTCATGTAAGAAATTAGTAGATGGAAGCAGAATTCAATATCTGGAAGAATTTGGCCCACAGTAGAGAGTTACATTTTGTTATTATTTTGCCTTTTGATTGAGTAATCCTATAAATAGGCATGATCCAAAACATCTAAAGGCTAGAAATCTCTGATGGCAACTAGTGAAGAAACTAGTGAAGAAATCTTCTTAGCTGTTTTGCTCTCATTGAGACACCTCATTAAGAATTTGCTGATCTGTAAAAGATGTTTCTCCTTCAGAGCAAGAACAAGACAGTGAGGCTTTTTTCGGCAGAGTGGGGAGTCATGTTTTCCACATTTTACTCAAAATATTTCTGTATAAAGCTATTTTTCCCCCTTTGTGAAGTGAAGCAAATACCTAAAACAAGCATAGAAAGACTGGTAGACAGAAACAGACTTAAAACAGTCCATCTCTGTTTTTAAGAACATCAATAAAAAAGACAGTAGGTTGCACAGTCATGCAACCTAAGTAAAAATCAAGTGCAAAAATTTTCATCTGGACCACCAAACACACATACACACAACCTTGCCGGTGAAAAGAAAAATGCTAGTGTTTCTAGTCCTTGTGTGCAAGAATGAGGATTTACATCCCAAGTGGCAATTCAAGAAAAGGAATCCCTTGGAACAGCAAGAATATGTTGCTGCGTCTTCATCACATATTGAAGTGAGTGTAGCTGGACATCACTGAAGAAGGAAATCCTCTCCTTGCTGTTGAGCAAAGAGGTTCCACACAGGGCGAACAAACAACCATTGTTTGTTTTGAGATTTATGATTTCGGTAGCTTTGTGTATGACTTTTAACCTCTATGATCCAATAGCAGATTTGGTTTGTTTAGCCAGCTTGCTTGTAGACTACGCAATGTGCTGAAGTCACAAGCCTGTCGGGTATCCTTGGTCCAACAAAAATAACACACTTCACCACTGGGGGAAGAATGGTGAAAGCAACATCCATTCTGAAACTGAATTTTTGTTCCAGTGAAATCTCCTCAAGGAGTTGGGGGTGGGGGAAAAGAAGCAAGTCTGTCACGGTTCAGTGGATTTGTCAGTGAAGTGCATTAAATTTGCATGGAATTCCCTTAATCTGTCTTTACAGGAAAATGCCCTCCAATTTTCTCAAGGGAAGAGACCCTTTGGAGCTCCTATTGTTGAAGGGAACATTCTTGAAACTTGGAGATACCATTTATTATAAAAGATCCCGGGGCGGGGTAGGTCAAAGGCACTGTAACCCAGATCAAGGGCAAGGTCTGCAGGGACCATCCGGAGCCCTTCCTGATTACTTGCAATAGAGAGCCAATTATATAGAACACGGTTGATGTTTAATTCAAGGAGTAGCCACACAGCTGGTGTGAGTCTGTGTGTGAGCGTGCTCAGCCAGTATCAATGTTTGAATAGAGGCTGTAGAGGACAATTTGCTGGTTTAAAATATGCGAAGGCCACTTTTCTGCAGATCAAAGCCATACAGTACATTTCTGGAAACAGTTACTTTTCTAATGTGCAAATTCTGTCATTTTTGCACACACACATAATGTTTCAAGAAACATAGCGTGTATGTGCTAAAATAATGTTTGCAGCAAAAATGTGTGCTTCTGGAAATAGTATTTCTTTGTGCGTGCACGCACGCATACACGCATGCACACATAGACACACACACACAAATGTATTTTGGCAGAACCCTCCCCTCCAAAAAATTTTGAGGCAACCCTACATGTATATTTCTCCAAACAATAATTTCCCAAGACAGTTTAGTATTTGAGAATACTGGTGAGAACTGCACAAAATTCTCACTTTGTAGTCTCCCTGACTAGGTTTCCTCAGTTTTGGGACCCCACTTTTTTTGCGGGGGGGTGGTTTGGCTGAGAGATAAAGGCAGATATTCTTTCCATCACTAAACAAGACAGAGTAATTTTTAAAAGTTTGGAAAGTTTTGGAGGGTTTTGGGGTCTATAGAAGTGGAATCTGGGTGTCCATGCAACCAGGTGTCCTAATCTCTACCACCCAAACCAAGCTGTAATGGTGGCCAGAATCTTATATTGGATTTATATTTGCATAACCACCATAATTATGGTGCTACACGGTGAATACCGTTCCAGTTCCCCCTTACCAGGTAGCAACCAGTGGGAGTCTGTTCCCTTGTCATTCAAGACATAGGTGATGTTCATGTACCCTCCTGTGAGTGATCTCCAGTGTGAGAGGCAGAAGCAGAACCTTGGTTCTAATTTCCCCTCGTAGAAAAGACCAGTCACACGAGGGGGATGGGGTAAGAAAACCAATCAGCCATTTCCTGACTGAAAGGAGAACAGAGACCCATCAGCCACAGTGGCTGCTGTCTATTAAGAGGAGATTGGGGAACTTCCATGATCCATATGTAGCCCCTAAACTGGGGAATACATAGGGATCATGAATGTGTAAATCACAAGTGTGTAACTCTAGGTTACACATTCACAACTACCACTGAAGATTCTGGCCAGTAGTCATTATAATGGGGATTTAAATGTACAGCCAAGCCCCCCAAAATAGGAGTGGTCAAAATATGGCCTCCAGGCCAAATACACTCCCAAGGACTGTTTTGGATGCTCCCAGAGCCCCCAAGACTCAAACATTTGCAGGATTTTTCTTTCTTTCCTTTTTTAATTGCCAACAGATACCCTCAAGGGCCAGTGCAGTCCCCAGCCTCTGACAATTGCCAACTCCTGTGTTAGAGAATGAGATTGGACCCAATAGGAACAAACTACTTGACATATGGACTTACACAGGGAGCAGTAGTTCCTATAACTTCAGTGCCCTTGATCATGAAGATTTTAAGTACAAAACAAGAACGTTGGTTTGAGCCCAGAGATGACCTGCATAATCAATATAATATTGACAGCTAGTATAGTCAATGTAATATAAGTTTCCAACTTTTATTTCTTTGGGAAGTGGAAAAACAGATAATCTCCTAATGGAGGAAAAAAACATAAAAAGACATTAAAAAGAACACGTACATTTTTCCTAAACTAGAGAAATGGAAAATATGGAGTTTGTGCTTTGGGTCCACTGGGTCTATTTTGAAGGAAAACTTGACACCAATTTATCTAGAATTAATTCTAAAACTTTATCTCCATCATCCTAGAGTTAGTTCCAAATCTGTCTGCTATGACAACACCCCTTTTTTGGCCCCAAACAACCTCTTGGGGGCACAGCTGGCCATTTTGCCCTATTCCACCTCACTTGTATTAGGTAGGCAAGAGGATGGATGGATGGATGGATGGATGGATTGCAAAACCAGAAATAACCAGCCAGTACTTTCCATTTTGGCTGGAAAGGGAGGTCAAAGGGCAATGGAGGGTCTGAGAGCTTGGAGCAGATCTGAGGAGGTCCCTAGATCTAGGGTTCCCATATTAAAAACTGGTGAGGACTTTTGCATCTTAAATGTTTGTGTAGAAGAAAAAACTTCAGAAGGTGTTGCTTGTCACACAAACAGGTAGCAAGTAAAATTGTCTAAAATTCCCTCTTCCATACAACCATTAAAGGCATAGAAGCCTTCTCCAGTTTTCAGTATGGGAACCCTATTGCAGACTGTACAGAATACCTAAATTAACATAGTTTCTGACAAAGAAGCTCCTTTTTACAACGTCTTTTTATAGGAGGTCAGCCCATCCCCTTTTCCTTATCTTTGGTTTAGGTGGAAGGTATCCCCCTCCTCTCCCCAGCATTGTCATCGGGAGGATGGTGAAAGAGGACTAGAGAAAGACAGATGTTTTTCATTGTTGGGTTTCATGACGGCAGCAGCATGTCTGCAATAAGCAGTGCAAAAAGGTTTGACCTGGGAAAGAATGGGATTTTGCACTAGGCTATCTTGCTGTAGCAATGTGCTTATGTACAGCAGGCAGGATAAACAGCTGCCTCCAGAATCACCCACTAAGCATGTGTGAAGAAAAAAAAGGAAAAAAGGTGGGGGAAGCAGCTTAGCCTGACTCACCACTTACCCTGGCATTTTGAAAAGGCACAGATATATCATTTTTGCCACCAAAATGGAAATCATAAGAAAAGTGAAGACTGTTGAAAGAAAATTCATCCTGGGATGAATTTTGAAGAAGCTTTCAAGTGGTCTCCAGAAGGGATGTGTGTGAGTGTGTTTATATATACACATATATGTGTGCGTGTGCGTGCGTGTGTGTGTAAATCTATATATATGTATATGTAAATGTGTATATGTGTGTATGTGTGTGTGTGTGTAGATATAGTTTTACTTGAGCAAGACTTACCTGACCTGGTTCTTTCATTTCACATGTGTATGCTGTTAGTTTTGGGGGAAAAAGATTGCTGAAGGGTGTTGACCTGCTTTCCCTTTTTGTAGTGTAGAAACCTATCTCTATTTTTTCCTTGTTCTTTCTGCCTCAGATCCCAATGTTTCTCTTAAAGAAGTAAAGCCCAGGGACCCATATATTTTGTTAACTTAACCAAAGTATACCTTATGTGGATCACAGGCTGCATATTGCCTACCCTTGACCTATGGAAATAGGATAGAGCTACATTCCTGAAACAAAGCAGGTTTGGGGTGAGCAGTTCTTGGATGAGAGACTTCCTTCCAGCCTCTGTCCTTGCTGCTTTGAGCTCCATCATGAAGAGAAGTGGATTGGGAGGAAAGAGTGTTTGTGAGATAACATGCTAGAATCCTGTTGGGGAATTACAATGGGGTTAATTGGGCCAGTTACAATGGTCACCAAAAGTCAATTTTTTGGCCATTGCAGAGGTCAGAATTCACTACCAACTACACAGTGACCAAAATTGCCCCCAACCCACCTTTCCTCAGCAGCAGCTCCCCACATCTAGCTATTTTGATGGTTAGTGGACAGCTGAGGGAGCAGAATACAAGTGTTCAGCTGTTTTTCTATAGCTGGACACAGAGCAATGACATCATCTTCAGGAACCTTCAGAAGATGATCTTTGAAGATGCTGGTCACTTTGCCTCCTCTGTACAAAAATGGCTAGGTGCTTATCTGCTGCTCTCCCTGCTCTTCACCAACCAGGAAATGGTTAGGTTTGGAGGACTGCAGCTGAGAAAAGGGGGTATGGGTGGAAGACCATCATAGCTATGTCTCCCAATATAAGACTGCAAGCCATAAACTCAATAAACAAACTTATTCAGACATTTAGAATTTGGGAACTGGCAACTCAGAATGCATCATCACTAAGAGAGAGACCACTGCCCTGATATGCATTTGGTGCCAGTTTTTAAAAGGAAGGAAAAATTGTGACTGCTTTGGTTTACATGTACAATTGATGCCAATGAACCCTTTACAGCAAGACCATCTTGAATATAGTTTGAACAGCAAATGTGGGCTTGAACCAAGCCCACCTCCAAGAAAACTATATATATATATATGGATGGTTTGTTGGGGGTGGGCTTGCTTATATATATATAAAATTTGTTTTTCATCCAGAAAATCAAGGCCTCAAGGGAATCCCCAGCTGCATATCAGAGAAAGAATAGCATGAATTATCCCCTCTCTGCATTTTGAATAGCATGAATCATCCTCCCTCTACACTTTGGTACCAAGCTGTGCTAGGAGGAGAAACATTATCAAGCAGAGCTGAAGATAGCAGTTTGGAGAAAGGCTTTTTTGCAAGGAAGAGAGAGGGGCAAAAGAACTGTGTTCATCACAGGCTGCGTTCGCTCAGCTCGTAAAAGTGCCTGTGGTGTCAAAAGGTTTCTGGCAACAAGAGCAGAGTAACTTGCAACAGCCTCTCAGCCCAAGCTGACAGGGAGGCTGTTTTTCAAAGGGCTTCTTCCTTTGTTTTGTTTTTTTTCCCTTACTTTTTTTAGTTCACAAAGGGATGAAAAACGGATGGACTGTGGGATGCTGGAGAAACAAGCAACCGCACTCTCTTCAAAGCATAGCCTCTTAATGGCTTAATAGACTCTTGCAGTCAAGCAAAGCAAATGCGTTCCTATCCACATTGTATTTGGGTGTTTTGAGACTACAATACTACAAGTGATTTTTGTGGTGAGGAGGCTAACAGAATATTATTGCTACTTAGCTCATTACACAGTATCTTGCCGCCATGTGCTGACAGATCTTTCTCCACATCCACTCAAATAACTTTGCCTGTCCACCCATTTTCCCATAAAGAGCTCTGCTGTTCCAGAGGAAAGACCGATTTCTTTTTCTCTTCAAAGAGAAAATATGCATGCTTTAAAAAAAAAAAAAAGTCGTTCCAGGGGGTAAAATGAGAGAACTGACCCACAAAATAAGAATTCCTCCCTCAGTGAAATTTTCTTTCTGTCCTCAAATTTCTAGCATTGCAGAGAGTGAGACATTACAAATCATTCGTACCCAGAACTCCTCCATTCCCCATATTTGCATTCCCTTGGTGATTTTGTGGATGTATGCACCTTCAGCTCATTGGGCAACTTCCCACAAACCTGTGAATTTCATAGGATTTTCTTAGGCAAGGAATGCTCAGCCACAGTTTTGCTAATTGCTTCTACCCCTATTATTTGGATGCCTAAGCTGTATTTCTAAATGCTCAGCTGGAGTTTTAAGTTACTGCAATACTAAAAAATTTGGGATCAAAGGAAAAATGTCATGGAGGGTGGAACAGAATTCTTTGAGAGGGCAATGCCCTCGTTTTGCACCCCCCCCTTGCTGAAGCAGAAGTCTTACCAGCTGTGTATCCATTCATATTCTTGAACCATGAAAGTAGTTGGCTTGATTCCCTGAAGCAGCACTAGAGCAAAGCAAAGTGAACGGAACTTGGAAAGATGCTTTTTGAAAATAATTTGTTAAATAAAATAGTGTTTGCTGCCATTTGTGTTTGTTTTGTGATTTGATGCATTTATTAGCCATTACTTTAAAAAAAGCTCTTTTAAGACTGGATAAGAGAATGGAATGAAATTTGGAAAATTCCATTCAAAAATGTGAGTGTAGTTCTGAAAAAACAAATCAAGGCTGAGTGAGAATGATCAACATGCCTCTAAAGATTCCCATTAAAAGTAACATTAAAGGTAGCTAGAAAACTCAAGACACCAGACATTTTGCACTGTTCCTGTTTGTTAGCTTACCCTTTAAATTGCATGTGATTATACTACCAAAATACATGTTACTTGTTACGGGTAACTATGATCTTTGTGACTTATTACTCACAAGCTGTTGTGAGCAATGCATGGTGTTACCCTGTTTACTGGGGGTCCTGGGAGGGACACCTAAATAACCAAACAACAGCACAACTTTGGGGAAAATTAGCTGGAGCACTCACTAAGACTAGCGAGAGGCAGGGTAACTTAGCAGGATCTTGCAACCCAGTGTCTACAGGGTCAGGTCAGTCAAGCAGTCAGATGGGTTAAAGTAACGAAAATGATGTTTATTAAGTACAGACAAATATTAAAGACACCACAGTCACACAGATAACTAAGGAATCAGAGAGTGACTTGGAGTAGGGATTTTTAGAGGGAAATGGGTGATACGACACCTGTCTCGTAGTCCTGGAGAGGTCTGAAGATTGAGTTCGTTGGTATGGAGTCTCAGTACATGGGACTGAGGGGACAGCTCGCCAAAGCGGCAGCAAGGCGGTCTGGAAGTTCAGAGTGATCCAAGGAGAGTCTCGGAATCAGGGGTTTTTATAGGGTGAATTGTGACTACAGGCCATGCCTTACTCGGTGAGAACAATGCGTTATAGGCGCAGGACAAAGCTTTGGAAAGGTCAGAATTTAGCATGATTGACTTAGAGCCGAATTAACGATAGTGTAGCTAGTATGCAAATGCGGAGCACTTAGTACAGCTTTGTTAGGTTGCCTGCTCAGGGCAGGGAGCCTTTGTTAGTATTGCTCATAGGTAATGAGGTGTTTGCCGGAGAGGTCCTTGAAGCGACAAACCGGCTGTATCTGGCCTGCCTGGGTGGAGAATGGAATGTCCAGCAATTATCGGCCGTGCCTGTCTACATGCTTGTCCAGTGACCTCACAAACACGTGGAGCGGGGTGGCAGAGGAAAGCCGAATTGTTTGATATCAAAGTGAAATCGAGTGCTATCTCCGGGTAGGCCTGGACTGCAATAACAATGGGTGTGAGTACAGACAAATGCACACACATCAAGGAAAAGACATAAAGTGAGCTGCATTGAGGGTCATTTGTGCTGTCTAAGGCAATATCCACACTAGACTGTTATAGTGCTATTATTCCACTTTCAACATCCTATGGAATCCTGGGTTTGCAGTTTAGGGGGGCCTTAAAGGCCCCATTCTCAAAGGCCCCTCTCAAAACTGCAAACCCCAGGATTCCATAGGATGTTGAAAGTGGAATAATAGCACTATAACAGTCTAGTGCAGAAATGGCCTAAGTAATTTGTTGTGGAATGGCTAAGGGTGATACGGTAAGCAGTTAATAAATAAGTAATTAATAAATTAATAAAAAGAGAAAATAATTGCCTACCTCGGTAGCATACCACAGACCACATCATCACACCCAGTGACACAAAAGCACCACACCAGTTCATACCTGGAAGGTTTGCCCTGTAACTGTGATCCAAGCTCCCAAATTCAGTAAAACCCAGCCATTTTTTAAAGGGGGAAATTACTAGGCAGGTGTGGGGAGGACATGAATACAATAGTCTGAAAGAAAAGTCTTGGGGGAGAAGAAGTAGTAAGCAAGTTTGAATTCCTTCTGTTTCACTTTTATACAGCTTCCCTTGGTGCAGGCCTAAGTCAAAGATGTGCCGCAAGTACTTCTGCCAGCAGAAATACACTTCTGCCAGCAGAACCCTCTTCCACCTGAAGATCTCAGATATCTGCTGGAAGAACGATCTGTCAGCAGAACTGTTCTGTTGGCTCGGATCTGCTGTCAGAAGAGCAAAAAAGAAGCAAAAAAAGAGTGAGGCAAAGAAGGAAGCAAGTTAAAGCAGCTCTAAACCACCTGTAGCTCTAAAATACAACCATGATGGTTGCATAAAGTTAGATCATTCCTTGAGGGCAGAGTCTAGGAAATCCTAAATAATTTTCCAGCACACCTGGGCTGGGAAGAGTTTGGATTCAGCACAGTTTTGGCTGACTGAGGGCCTTTCCTTTTATAGTGCTATTATTCTACTTTCAACATCATGTGAAGTTCTAGGGTTTATAGTTTACTGAGACCCAAGAGCTCTCTGGCTGAGAATTCTAAATACCCCTCCCTAAACTGCAAACAAGAGAATTCCATAGGATGTTGACAGTAAAATAATAGCAGTATAACAGTGCAGTGTGGAAAGGCCCTTCATGTCAGCTCAACTGGCTGTGAGCCCTCTTTGCGGGTTTATATATCTCATATTCACACGCAACCCAGTACTAGTTCTAGTTTAGTTTGGAGAAACCAATCAAACTAAGGAAAGTGCTCCAAAGTGTTGTAGTGATAAAGAACTCACCTGCAGAATATGTACCTGGCTTCACAGGACTCTTCTGAGAACATAGTCAAACTATCAAACCATTGAGGCTTTGAATTGTGAGGCTTCTGATCTTTGGTCACAGAGAGTACATAAACATCCAAAGCAATGCAGACATTTCTTTCAATCCTGCTATAGGGGGATAAAACGGCAAGGAACTTCTTTTTTCCTCATAGCAACTAAGGAGCATGTAGTGTTAATATGCAATTATTGGGATTCTGACAGGGGACATAGATTTCCAAAAGGAGAAGCTTAAATGCCCACCTCCACCAACCTAACCAAACAGTTTTGATTAAAGAGAGAAAGAATAATGAAAAATATTTTGAAAATTTGTTTAAAATATGTTTTTGTGTGTGTCAGGAAATACTGATAAAGAGAATCCTGGTGAGCTGAGAATCCTCACAGTTTGGGACTTATTTCTACACAAAACCAACACATGGCTCCTTTTTTTTTTTTTTTTGCACATAAAACACAATTTTTCTGCACAAAAAATGCTGCTTTCTGTCAAAAATCCGTGTGCACATTGTGTTTAGAATAAGTTCCCCGATTATGTATTTTCTGCACGGAAAACAGTACAGAAAAACAACAACAGTGTTTTCATACAGAAAATAATATTTCTGCATGGAAATATTAACTAAGAATAGTTCCCATTGCGAATTGCAATGGGAGGATAATTACTAAAGTACTTTCTTTCAAGAATGAAATTTAAAAAGTATTACGTCCCTAGGATGGACAAGGTGAGAGACACAGAAGGAAGCACTGAATATCACTTTGTAACACGCAGTAGTTGGTTGAAGATAGGTGGCAGCTGTGACTAAGCTGTTTGGCTTAACTCTTAGCCTTTGCTCACAACACTGATGCTGAATAAGGGGTTGTGGTTCTGGTAAGATAATCATCAGCATATTCAAATATCAGTAACAGAACGGATGAGAGAACTTTTCTCTTGCTGATCCCATCCAAGTGACAGGAAAGTGATGCACCTTTGCAAGAGCCAACATGCCTTCTTCCCTAAGACGGTACTCTTAAATGCCTAGGCTCATATTGCACCGACGAAAGATTACAGCCACCTTAGAAAGGATAACACTCCTGAGTCACATACCATAGCATTTCAGCAATTTTCTCATGGGAACAAAAATAGCCTTTCAGTTCAAGGAACTGAAAACAGGTTACATCCCCACCCACCCAGACCCTGGAAATGATTAGTTACAAATAACAATGTATTTGTAATTAATTTCTCCCTCAATAACTAAGGTGTAACTAAATTAGATTATGGCTGAAATTCAGTAAACAAGTGCATCCTTTTTCTGCAGTGTAACTTCCTGTGAATGTGAAGCTGAAACATAAAGCTGCTCTTGTTAAGGACTGTTTTTGTGTTCCTTTGTGGACTACCATAGTTGTCATTATTGTTGCTTCTATTACAAGGAAAGAGAATTTGCTGTCTACGCTTACTCTTGTGTAAGTAGCCCTTTTTCCCCTCAGTAGATAATCTAGTCCTTTTTAGATCTGAGTAGGTACCACTAAACTGGATTGTTGTGCTGTGATGCTTTTTACTATTCCTTTTGACAAGAGACACGGAATAAGAAAGTTTGAGGAATGTTTTGTTGATGTGCTTTTTCTGTGAGATGACTTACATTTGAGTGAAATGCTAAAGAGTGCCAAAAAAAAAAAAAATGCATGGCTGGACAGACCATTATGCTTTTCTTCTCTTACACTTCGCCCCCGCCACTGACTCTAGAGACCAGAGTTCAAATCCCTGCTCAGCCATGGAAATCCATTGGGTGACCTTGGACAATTCATACTCAGCCTCAGAGGAAGGCGAAGGCAAATCCTGTCTGAACAAATCATGCCAAGAAAACTCCATGACAGTTTCACCTTAGGCTTGTTGTAAGTTGGAAGTGACTCAAACACTCACAACAATAATGGATGTGGAAAAGTAGCACAGATACTGGGGTATAGATACAACATGAAGACACTGCCCCACTTAAGAATGATTGCTTGAAACTTATGGAGAATGATAAGGATGGGTATATAAGGAGAAGGAGACATCCCCAAGCCTCCCCAAAGCAACAAAAAAGAAGGGGAAAAAAGTCAGCCAAAATGGTGGCTGGAAGTGACACATCATGTCACTTCCAGCATGCTGAAGCTCACTGGTGTGCCCCCCCCCAAATGGGCATTGGAAGGTAAAATGGTTCCCGCCCTTTTGCAGTTGCCCACCCCTGTTATATATAGATATTCAGACCTGAGAAAGTGCTCAGCAATGCAAGGTCCAGGATCTGTTGTACATTTTGGTTGGTTTTCTCACATATATCTTGAAATACCTCTCTCCAAACAAGTGAATTCATCTTTGTGGAATACCATTGCTTGTCATGTGAAAATGTATGGATAACCATTCCTGCAGTGATAGCTATACAATCGAAAAGACAAGCATCTGTTGAGGCAATTTCTGCTTATTTTCACTGCAGATTTTGAACTCTTTTAGGGGCAGAGACACTGCAGACTTGCCTGGTTGATATGCACGTACTCTCTGTGCGCACTGTAAGAACGTTTCTAATTTGACCCTTCCAAGAACATCTTAATCATGAGCCTTTTGCATATGAATTTAGCACTTGGCAAAATAAATAAAGCAGCAGGATGTTGCACACTTCTACAGTGACCTAAGTAATGTGATCTCTATTCAGGCTGTTGTATGTGGATTCCAGTATTGTTCCCAGGCATCTCTTCTTTAAAATGCTATCCATGTCTCATTTAGTAGAAAACAAGGAGGATCTTGTGAGAAATTGCAGATTGGAGTTGTTGCTGCCTGTGTGGAGAGACAGAGCTTTAGTGAAGGAGAGTCAAGAAAGAAGGCGGTGACTAATAAAGGAATGGCTGCCTGAAGTGTGTGTGTATGTATATACCTACATATGTATGTATGTATGTATGTATGTATGTATGATAAGTGGAAAAACTAAAGACAACTTTCAGACAGAACATCAAGTGATAACTCTATCAAGTGATGATTTTATGTGTGTGAACCTTAGAGACTGTTCAGATTTCAGAGACAGAACTCCACATCACTTCATTTCATCTTAACCAAAATTCTTTTCAAATGAAATAGTATACAGTACTCTCCCCACATTCCCGGGTCTGACCTTCGCAAATTTGATTATTTGCCTCTCCCCCAATTCTCCCCCTCCCATTCTCTTGCATTCCTCACCCCAGGCTTGTGAGGCTTGTGTTTAAAATAGATTTTTTTTCCTTTTGGGTGAGCAAAGCCCCCTCTACTACATGGCTGCACATTCTGCTGTGTAATGGCCACTGATTGGTCAGGTGTTCTCTTTGCTCCTACCCCTCCCTCTGGGAGGAATTTCCCTTCTCAATATGGCAATGGGAAGTAGCTAGAACACTAGAACTCAGTTCTCTACTCTTCTCCATCTGAGGGGAAAATAGTGGTAAGGCCTTTACTTTGTCTTTTCTCTTCCCTCTAGGACAGTGCTTCTCATTCTTCCTAATGTCATGACCCTTTAATACAGTTTCTCATGTTGTGGTGACCCCCAACCATTATCATAGTGTCAGAAGCTCAACCTGAGAAGGGCTTGAAGCGAGGTCTTAGGCGACCCCTGTGAAAGGGCCGTGCGACCCCCAAAGGGGTCCCGACCCCCAGGTTGAGAACCACTGCTCTAGGAGCACCTGGGCCAGAGGCAGGGGAAGGGGAGGGGGAGCTCTGGAAGGGAAGGGAAGGGGGATCACAGGGAGAGCTATTCACAGTTTTTCCACTTTCATGAGGGCTCTGTGCCCTGAACCCTCATGAATGTGGACAGACCACTGTACATCCAGGCCTGATCGAAGCACTCAGTCAAATCACACTGTAAATTCTTTTCTGACAAACCATTACTTTTAAAAAAATTAAATTCAATTTCATTTTCACATTTAGAAGAAGGGTTTTAAGTTACTCTGATGTGCTACTTTCCTATAAACTGGAAGGCTTTCCTCTATCCTCTCTATGCATATGTAAGAGAACATTCAAAAGGATATCCTTTCCTGAAATATGAAATAGTACTCTAGAAAGTGGATTTTGCTGAATATGTGCTTTGGCTGTCAGCTGCAAATCACTGAATGATGTTGTCAAGTGCTGATGCCATACCCCCGAAAATTTCACAGATGAAATATGAGACACAGGTAGCCAAGTGGCGTCTGAGAATCATCAAGATGGCAAAAGTATTAATGAAGAAGAGCACACAAGCCAAGAGAAGCTGCAGTGGTTTCCTTTTGCCTGAGACTACTAGGAAAGGAAAGATTTCACCCTTCCTCTCTTCTTCTCTTCTCCCTGCTAAGTTAATTGAATGCAAACTATTTTGCAAACTTTAAACTCAGTTCAGAGCAATTGAAGTAAGATGAGAATAAAGGGGCAAAGTGGGAGCAGGAAAGGAAAAAACTGGGACATTTTAAAAGCAGCTGAAAAAGTAGGCCAACAGAGGATTAATCAGAAGTATTCCTGTCCAGTCAAGATAGTTGGAAACCATGTTATGCGCATGTCTGAATCATGAATTAACTGTATAATTATAAGAGTATAATGCATTTTCTTTCTAATTTGTGCATTCTGCTAACAGCAACACGTGTGACTTCCTATGCTTCCTTAGTATTCAGTAGTCATGTGTTTCTCTTAACTCTGCTAATGAACATATACCTTTTTTTTAACGAAACTCACTGAAACAATCTTAATATAATTTTTGTTTTAAAAGGGTGTGTGTGTGCTGATGAGAAGGAAATCTCAGATGATCTATTACATGATTTTGCCAGTACCCATTCATTCATCAGTAAAAGGCTTAAAGATAATAAACTTTTCTTGTTGTTGTTGTTGTTGTTTAAGGCAATTACTTAATCTCAGCAAACTCCTGTGTTAAGCACGGCTATTAACTGAGCAGGCCATAAATCAACGCCTAACCAGGTGGGTGATTATTCTGAACTGCAATCACTCTTCAGGACCTTCTGAAGACCCCTCACAGTCTTAAGCACCCTAATTGCACAGGCAGCATGCTAACAACCAGCATTTTGCATGAACAGCAAGGAGGATGTGCTGTAAAATGCACCAGGCCCATTTTTAATACCAGTCAGAACATTTACGTACCCAGGCAGAATGATACATGGGGGTTATTAGCTAGCACCAGAACCACAGCTGGGTACAACTGATAACTCTCCCATTTACTCCTCTACTCCAGGACCGTACCAACTTGTCTTGCACTCATTGTAAAATGGCCATCCCTCCTGTGCCTATTGTTTCCATATATTTTCCAGGTGTGGTGGGGAGGAACAATACAGACGTCTTGGTGTAGATTTTCAAAAGACTGAAATGGTTCTGTATGTGTGGCTGTTTCAGGAACCATTTCATGGCTATTCAGCATGTCACTAAAGGGGAAGGGATGGTACGGCATGGTGGGCAAAGTGGACGGCAGTCTTACCTCTGCCAAAAAAATTGTAAATTATCTTTTCCGTATGCCAAGCAACCAATAAAAGGTTTAAATATTATTAAAATGGGCCCAGCCTAAGACATTTTGCTGCCTGAGAGAAAGATAATGCCACACAGGCACACGCCCTCCCCCTACCAAAACCTGCAGGACTGGCCTCTGGATCTTTTTTCAGCACTGAAGATCAACATCTTCTGCTACTCCTGTTGAAGTCAGCTAGCTGAGATGGTGCAGGTCAAACTGCCTTGGGATTATTACTGGT
Source organism: Ctenosaura bakeri (assembly GCA_948474755.1). NCBI lineage: Eukaryota > Metazoa > Chordata > Lepidosauria > Squamata > Iguanidae > Ctenosaura > Ctenosaura bakeri. The sequence continues at coordinate 331,358 of CAOLHI010001422.1, forward strand.
TGAATTGGCCACCTCACTTTGCCTCTTGATACAGCCAGCTCTCGTTTGGAGGGGTTTTAGTAAGAGAAAAAAAGATACATAAGGAGGAGGGAATTGTGAATGATAATGTGGTATTTTTTCCATCTCATTATTAGAAATTAGAAAAGTGTTATTCAATGAAATGTGTTGCCACTAGGTTCAGGTAGACAAAAGAAACTACTTTTTTATACCGTGCAGTACAATAAATTACCGAATTTGGTGCCAGAACATGTGGTTTGCTTTGATGTCATCAAAATCGAATTGGACAGATTCATAGCCCATAGTCCACCATGTTAGTTAAATAGTACTTTGGTGTTCAGAGCACAGTTTAGAGGCAAATAGTTACAAATAACTAGTTATTTGTGATCAGTTCCCTTTTTCCATTAGCAAAGTTTTAACTAAGCTGCATTACGGTTGTAACTTCACAAGGAATTCTTTCATTCATTTTGCAATATAACAATAACTTTTACTTGCCTCAGTTTGTGGTGAATGAAGAAATATAACAGAGTTCAAGCACTCTATCCTGCTATAGCCTTGTGTTTTTTGTCATGGATGTTCAGGCAACAAGGACACAGATAGGAGGAAAGAACACCTTAAACCACCAGCTTCAAGTTTTTCAAAAGTAAATACAAAGTAATTATTTTAGAAGGCAACCCTCAGTAGTGAAGATGCCCAAGGGACAGCTAAGTTAACACAGAAGCTATGCCAGATCCAAACCCTTCTTAGCCTGGGGGCTTGGAAGTTACTTAGGACTACTTTTCTTATTCTTGTGTGCCTTCGACTCATTTCCAACTTATGGCAACCCTAGACTGAATTTGTCATAGGGTTTTCTTGGTAAGATTTGTTGGCGGGTTGGAGTTGTCTGGGCTTTCCTCAGAGGCTGAGAGAGTATGACTTGCCCAAGGTCACCCGGTGGGTTTCTATGGCTGAGTAAGAATTCAAACCCTGATCTCCAGAGTTGTAGTCCAATGCTCAAAACACTACATCAGTCTGGCTCTCCTAGGACTACATCCTTGCCTAAGTTTGGCCCAGCACTGTGACTTTGTTCCTGGACCAGATGAGGTTTCAATCTGGCATAATTCCACTCCTCCCTTGCCCCACGCTTTCTTTTAGGCCACAGAAGAATTCTTCCAGACAGTTGCAGATTATTTTACGCAGTCTGCAAGCCAATTGCAAATTTTGTTACATAGATCTGGGGCCCATTCACACTACACAATTAGAATGCTATGTTTTCTATTTAACAGTCATGGCTTCCTTATGGAAACCTGGGGTTTGTAGTATGGGGGGCGGTATTTAGAATTCTCAGCCAGAGAGCTCTTCTACTGCCTCTAAAATACAAACCCCAGGATTCCATAGGATGTTGCTATGGCATTTAAAGTGGAATATAGCACTATATTTCGGTAGTGTGAATGGACCTCTAGTGTAGCACAGGTTGTCACTGGTTCTCCACCTCTTTTTTGTCTCTCCTGCCAGCATATCATACATTGATCTGTCAGCACATCTCTGAGATCAGTCTGCAAAAGAGAGTTCAGCAAAGAGAAGTGCATTTCTGTTGGCAGAAGAATCTTGTGCCTAATCCTAACTCCCTACCTTTTTGAGTCAGGCTTGCTGTGTCTGTCATGTTTGAGAGACTGGAAAGAAGATAGATCACTTTTTATTGCTTTTACTATAGAGGTAAATGTCTTGAAAGACTGTTGGAAACATAACTGTAACTAATTCATTTTAGGAGTAATTTTACAAGCTGAGGTTCAGAAGCATCAACACTTGGAATACTAGGGATCAGAGACACAATAAGCAGGCTGTTGATTTTGGTGTTAATCCTGTTAGTTAGTCCCACCTAGAGCAGACCCACTGAATCAATTGCTGAATGGTGATTTAACACTTAGGTAAATCCAGTTCATTTTGTGGGTCTGTTCTACCTGGAACTAGCAGTAGGATTCAGTCCATTATACCCTGCTTTGTAATCTTTCTGGAAGTATATGCTTGGCTGCAGCCAGAAATAGAGTTGTGGACTGCAGTTTGTGGTCAGAAGGAATGGGGATTCCATGTTAGCTCTCAGCTGGAACATCAGAAGGCATCCAGTCCCAGTAGAAAACTGAAATGCTCCTCAAAGCTTCACCTGAGGGTGGATTGTTACCTCTCCAATCTTTCTTCATGTGGGGACAGAGGAGAGGGATAATTGGCCCTTCATGAAAATGGATGGAGAACATTGGTGATGTGAGGCAGAGGGCAAGGTAGGTAAAACCAATGAACTTTCAGGTGGGAATGTGCCTATCCTAAGGATGAGATTTTTAAAGGAGTAGGGGAAGGAAAACAAGTAGACATCTTTGCCATCACTCCAAATAGTAGCTTTGCTGCTTTCGTTGTGTTTGAGGCATTTCCTTTGTCATTTCCAAAAAAAAAATACAAATAGGAGTAGCCATGCTGGATATGTATGTAGCAAAAGGCATTGTAGTGCCACCTTTATTAGGCTGACAAAAAGGAACAAGATATATTGGACTGGTTTTTGAAGTTCAGAGATTCCTTCATCAGGCAAAGATGGTTAAAAAAAGTGAGAGCTTAGAAATAGAGCTTGGAAGAAAAGTGATGATGTCAGAGTTGTGGTCCTGCATCTTGTTTGAGATGGTTTTTAAGTTGGTGTTTAAAGTGGCCTTGAGTAGGGGTTGTACAGGTACAAGCCCTATCTTGGCCATGTGGGGACAAAGAACAAAGGCAGTGAAAAGCCAAGAAAAAAAATTTCTGTTTCCATTAGCAGCAACAAAGTAAATTCCTTTGAGATCTTGGCCATCTCTATCCTGCGCAAGCCATAAGCCACCAGTGCTGCAAGCCACTTTGTAGGTAAAGTATTTTTGTCCTTTGGGTAAGAATGCTGCATGGGAATGATGCTATATCATGATGTGGTATCTTTCCTAGGGACATTCTTCAGGTGGGAGGACACACTTTGCATACCCTCCAACATGTCACAGATGAAAACCAGGGCACATGAGACCAAGCAATATAAAGAAGGTGATCAATATGGCAGAAGTTATTAATGAAGAAGAATACAAAAGCTAGGAGAGGCTGTAGCAGTTTTCTTTTGCCTGTGTCTACAGGGAAGGGCAATATTCTACCCCTACTCTCATTCCCCGTGCTGAGTTAAGTTGAGTGCACTTTGAACACATTTTAATGCATCTGAAGTAAACTGAGAACAAAAAGTGAAAACAAGGGAAGAGAAACAGACATTTTGAACATAGCTGAAAAAGTAGGATGACAATGGACTGATTGGGATTGTCCCTGCCAAATCAGGACAGTAGGAGAATAGGCAACTGATTTCTTTAGCCATAGTGGAAAAGCTTCCTCCATCCACCCTGATTCAGATAGGTCTCAATGTACAAAGAGTTAGGATTTCATCTCAAGTTATCAAATGATAAGAGACACACCACTGGAAATTGATTGTCTGTATCATCCTGCAAATGAGTAATAATGGTCATCATCTGGATACCAATGGGTGATAATGGCTATCTGTAGCCACCCTGAAGCAACCCTATTTTAGAGTACATCGTTTGACTCGGAAGTCTGCTAATTTAGAATGAAACCTTGATGTAGCTGAAATAGGCTACCAGAAGCACGATAGTGTTCTCAAAAGGGGAAAAAAAGATTGCGTTTTAGAGCAGGTGCTATTATGAGTACATATTATGAAGACATTTTTCTACATTTTTGTTTACCATATTTGAATCCCACCTTTTCTCCTTGGAATTCAAGGCACCGTATGTGGTCCTCTCCCATTTTTTTTATAACCCTGAGGGATATGTTCAGCTGGGATATATTGACTGGCCCATGGCCTGTTGGGGACTTGAACTGGGTCTCCCCAGTCCTAAGCCAACATTTTAACCACTACATCACATAGGATCCCAGGAGTGCAAATTTTCCATGATCTGTTTTGCTTAAAAAGTAGTGCTGGATCTTTTAAAATCTCAGTGCCAAACCACAGCAAATAAGATTGCTTTGCTTTCTTTATGACTTAGCATATAGCCCAAGACTAGTAAAGATACCAAAACAAACTTAAATCAAAGTTTCTGCTATAGACATTGGCCTTCATACTTGGTTTTAGAGAAGAAACCTCTTCATCTATATTTTCTTAGTGTGGGTAAGATGAGAAAGCTGGCTTGAAAATCTGCCTTGCTTGAAGGTGTGCCATTGGCCTAGAGTATATGCAAAAGCCTACATAGATTCATGCATGATCTGAAAGAAGAGATTTCATAGATCTGAAGAACAAGGCACTGGGCAAGATTACTTTTAATACAGAGTAGTAAATACATTTTGTTTTTTGTTTTTCAGATCAGTTTCTTTCTGTCCCAGTCAAATACTGATGTAGTTCTCAGGCTCAAAAGCACTGTAGCCTATTAATGTTGTAGTATTTAGGTTGTTTAGTTTAAAAGTGCCCCATGATATCCATCATATAGCCCTCACCAAAGTTGGGAAATTTTACTTTTGGATACTTCAGTTGCCAGAAGGGACAATCTGGTTAGGGGATTCCAGAAATTATAACCAAAGGAAATAATTTTTCCTAAATTGTGGTCCCTACCACAGATTACCTTGGGCACTTTACAGTTAACTGCATAATGAAGGCTTATAAGGAAAAAAGTCGATTGTGTCCTATAGATTTACAATTGCACAATGAAAATACAAAATTTAATATACTGTTTGCAGGAATTCATCATCTTCACTATCTCAAGTTTATTTTTCTTAAAGAAGAATTGTGAAGACTTATGGCTAAAAGAATTGTTCAAAATGTACAAAATAAATGCCTTGAGTAATTTCAAAAGCTGAAGGAATCTGAAAATGTACTAAGGTAGTCAGAGGTGGTTTGACAGTGCATCCTGGCAGCTTTATAGAGATTTTTAAAACGACCAGAATATAGGTGCAACCTCATCAGTTTTGTGTTTGATGTTAAAAAAGGTAAAGAGGAGTTGAACTCCATGCTGGAGACTCTGTGGAGCTGAACATTCTCAGTATCTAGAGGTGGCTGTCCTGGTAGAAGAGGAACCCAGTAGTCAATGGTGGCTTCCATGTCAATGAAACGATGATCCACTTTTTGGTCTGAACTTCAGATGAATTGGCCAGGCAGGTTGCTTAGCCTTATTAGCAAAATAGGTTCCATGCCTTGAATAGATCCTTTAAAGCTGGAATAAAATCCAAAGTAAATTCACCACCCCACCAATGTGGAAGCCACCAAATGCCACTGATGGAAGCACTACAGAGCAGTTTCCCTCAGTATACAGCTCATGACACATGAGGCTGAGGTGGTGGCTCAAGGGAACAGGCTCAATTCCCCCTGCAGGAGCAGTGGCAGCTCTGTTGGAGCAGCTGCAGGGCAAAACAGGTGAGAACACTGGACCACTTTTGCCACCTCTCCCTGGGGCCACTATGTGCACACAGGAGGGAAAAGAAGAGACAGCAGCAGAGGAGGATGGACGGGTGTAGCTCTGGGCCAAGATGCAACAGTGGCAGCAGCCAGATTTGGCCATAACCCCACGAAGAAGAGGACCTGGTGGAGCAGTGGCAGCTTCCACAGTCAGTTAGCAGACAAAGGCAGCAAAGCTGGGTGAGGGGAGGCAGGCAAAGGTGGCCCAGTTCGGTCCCTTTGACACAGTGCCACTGCCCAGTCAGGAAAGAACAAGAGAAGGGACTGTTCAGGTGAAAGCAGGCCTCCATTTGGGGGAAGACAGGCAGGCGCACAGTGCAGTGAGCTATGGGCTCACTCAGAAGAGGCACTAGCCCATGGGGCTGTCTTCTAGTGAACTTCATCCCTCAGGCATGGGTGTATGGGAGCCCCACTACTACTAGTAGTAGAAAGCTCTACTGCCCCACATTGCAGGGAGGAATTGATGGAGAAGAAAATTTGCTTTTTCAATACCTTCATCACCAGAGCCCAAACTTTTGAACAAGCTCTTAAGTTTCATATCTCAGACACCTACACTGTGTGAACCTTCCAGGATCAGTCTCTTCATTAGGCAGAATGAGGCAGACACTTCTGTGGGTGCTGCACACCCTATCTTGTGCCTTCTGACCTAGACAGCTGTTCTCACTTGTGTTGGAAGACTCTATCCCACTGGCAGAGTTGAATAAGATTCCAATTACCACCCTAATTGGTTTCTGTATATGGAATGGGGGCATGATTTTATTCTCTGACCTCAGGTTTCAAAAATTCTGCCTAGAATCTTCTATGGAATTCATGAAGAATTGCACTAATGACAAAGACTGTGGAACTTCATTCACTGAGCTCCTCTTCACCCATTTTGCCCCTCAAATAGCTGATTTATGTTTCCTTCTATTTTACTAGTGATCCTGCAAGGATGTGTTGAATCATTTCCCTGCGAGACTGCGTTGACAAATGGCTCTGCTGAAAAAAGAAAAAAAAGTTGGGGGGGATGGAGTTTTCAGGGAATGTTTGAAATTGTGCCCTCGAAGTGGGTGAGCTAGTCATGGTAATGACTGAAATTTCTACACACCTCTATTCATGAAGTTATGCTTGGCTCTGGGGCATTCTTGCAAGAATGTGTTCCTTGGCGGCCCATGCTCCTCCACTGTAAAAGTCATGCTAGATCTTTTATAAGCAGGTCATTGATTTCAATGTTAGCCACACTGGAGCAAGAATAAGAAGGGGATTGTGGCTTAGCCCATCTGAAGAGGCCCATTGCAAGGTGTAGATGACCAGGTATGACACTTGCTTTGATCCAGACATGCAGCTTATTTTGCAAATGGGTTCCAGGAATGCAGCTTCTACCATGAAGAGCACTGGGGCATGAAATCCCAGGAGCCTTTGTCAGTGAAATTCTTGATCTTTTCGACTCGGTTGGTCAGATTATTTTTTCCCCAATAGTAATCCAGAAACGTCTTTCAAAGATATAAGTAGTAAAGCCTCATACCAAGTAAGTATGTTCCAGGAACCTCGGTGCTGTATCTCGCCTGCCTATTGAGAAAATGATATTGAACTCATTTGTTGGGTTTATTAGTCAGACAGAAAGTGACCAGGCACAGAAGAAATGCATTCAATGAAATCAAATCTTTATCATGAGGTGATGGCCTGGAAAAAAAAAAAAACCCGGACAGCTTGTCCAATCACCTAAGAAAAAATAGTCCTCTGAATTGGTATGACTTTTGATGATTTAGGGCAGGGATGAGCACTTTAATATGTGCTAAGGACAAATTTTATACCCTATGAATCCCTCATGAGCCAACTCATTTGTGTATTTGCACACATTTGGGATGGATTTCCATGTGATTTTCAGGCATGTTTTACCCAAAAATCACACTAGAAAATCTTTTCAAAATTTTTGAGGGATTCAGGGTGCTTTGGAGACTGGTGGGGCTGCATGTGGATCACAGACCATACTTTTCCCACCCTCATTTAGAGGTTGATTGATGCTTAATATATGGACAATGTTACCAGAAGTGGTATTATTATAATCCCTTCATGTGGAATGTGTGGAGCTGATGTATAAATAGGCCAGAAGGCTGGTCCTACCTAGCTTGGCATTGTCTCCTCTGTCCAGCAGCAACTCTTCTGGATCTCAACAAGAGGTCTTTTCCACTACTGGCCACTTATCTTCTTAACAGAAGATTTGGAGACAGTGCCTGGGGGCATCTCAGTGCAAAGCCTGTATACAAACCTTGAACTATAGCCCTTCTCCCAAAGCAGCAAACACAAAGAGGCAAGTCAATAAGGGGAAACCAACAATGTGTGCAGAGTAATCCAGGGTCAACCAGGAATTCTTCAGGGTTAGAGATATAGGATTGTCACAACATTTGCAGCCTCCATGAGGAGAAATATATCAAATCCCCCGAGCTTGCATGGCTTCTCAAGCACACCCAGAGCCTCTCACACAGGGGGAATAGTCTTTATGCTAGGTTTAAAGAGTCCAATGATAGGGCAAATGGACAATGCACCACTGAAAGTAACTGCAGAATGAGTGTCAATGGGGTACACATTTAAGTGGCTTCAGGAAGCAGGATCCTGGTGAGTAGTTACAGAATGAGGAGCCCAGGAAAGGACAGAGTGTCAAGGGACAAACAAAAATACAAACCAGTAGAGAGAAGATATCTGTCAAGACACAAAAAGATGCTTCACATCAGCCACTTCTCTTGGCCTCTTGGGTATCTTCCCAACTCAGGCAGTCAAGAAAGGCCTCAGCCCAGCTGTTGCACAAGTCTTTGTTCACAACCCTTCATTTCCCTACAACTCTGGTTCAAGAAGACATCTGGAACTCTTCTCCTGTCTTTCAGCTTATGCCTTTCAGCTCCTCCCCTTCAGAGAGGGTCAGTGGTATTTTATTGGCTTTCTTGCCCTGTCCTGCTGCAGAGGTTTTAACCGAGTGCAGTAATTGTTTTCCTTCCTTTCAGAGTCCAAGGAGCTGAGAACAGCTAAGGTGATGCCTCTGGTGTGTCCTGCTTTTCCACAATGATATTCTTTGCTGCCAATCTTTTTTTACTTGAACGGAGGAGTGCTGATGGACTAGCAGAAATAAATCTATACTACATGATTTTATAAAGTCTGTGAAAAACAAAATAGCAATGTTTTTCTTTTGAGAAGATCAGCCCTTTCCTTCAGTATTGTTGTTTACATGATTACAGGAGTTTGAGTTGGTTCCCTGGTTTTCCAGCCTGCTCGTAAACCTCTATTAATGTGGTGACCTGTTTTGGACAACCACCTGCTTTCCCTTTTTATCTTCTCCTGTATCTTATTTTTACTCCAAGAGTTTTACTAGCCAGTTGGAACGTCTTTCTGATTGTTTTGAAGCAGCTGTTGGAAGAATGGACCCAAGATTCCATCCGGCTCTTTAAGTTCAACAGCTTAGTGCCTTAGCTTTCTCTGCAAAATTGCATCTTCTCTTAATACAATAGTGGCATTATATAACACTAACTTCCCAGCAAAGCAAACTTCCTTTTATTGGATTGGGCTTCCTCTCTCTCTTCAGAATTACCACAGCAGTCAAGCCATAGTACATTTTGAGATCTGAGTGAATCTTGAGGGCCTCCCTCTCTCCCCTTCAGTTGCTTTCTGGAAGAGTTGGCAGAGGCCTGTATGATTAGGAGACAAGCCAACTTGTTCTAGTGGAATTTCCTGTCTGGTTTTAATCCCTCCCCCCTTAATTTTCCCCTCCCCTCCTTCAGAGTGTGATGATAAAAAGAAAGCTATTCAAAATTACACTGCCATGGGTAACTCTTTCAGGATATTATTATTCTGATTAAGTACTTCCTTTTGGGAAGAAGCTAGAGAAGCAGAGCCTAACAGAGATGGTGGTGGTACAGTCAAGACTTGTGGCCTTATTGTTCTTTAATAACTTTCAGATTGCTAGGAGTGGTTAGATGTAAATCTTGGCATCCAAAGCAAGCAGTGGAGTAGTTTCCAAGGCTCTTAGCACTTTGCAGCTCTGAACCTGCAGAATTAATGACCTGCTGATTTAAAAAACCCTCAAGGTTGAGTTTTCTGCTTTCTTGGATTTGCAGTTATTTAATAGCTTAGATCCAGCACCACAACCAGTGATTAATGCAGACTGTTTCAGAGATCTAGTTGCCAGGTCATAACCTGGAGCTTGGGCTGTCTCTTTAAGGATCTAACTGCCAGAGGAGCAGCCTTTTGCTCCACTTTGGAACCTTGCTGGATCTCACAGCTGTTCAGAATGCCTCTAAAAATGTGCATGCCACAGGGCTCTCAGGCACAATGTGCTATGATGGTCATGGGAAATTGTAGACTGCATGATATCACTGTTCACTTGTAAGAAACTGAAATATGTATTTGGACGAGCCTTCCTGTGCTCATTGTCACTAATGCTTCTCTTGACTGAGCCTATAGTGTGTAGGGAGCTGGACTAGAATATCTCCAAGGTCCTTGTTGATTTTGTTGTGAAAGGAAGCAACAAGTAATTGTGTAAATTTTCTTCTTTCAGTACAGAAAATCTTTGAGAGACTATTTATCATTTGGGACTTAACTGTGCACAAAATTTGCATTTGGGGTTTTTGCACAGGAAAGAACATGCTGCTCCCTGCACACAAAATGCTGTTTTCTGTGCAACCAAAAAAATAAATAATATATATATTTTTTTAAGACTTTGCACAGAATAAGTCCTGAACTGTGAAGATCCCCATCAGTCTAGGATTCTGCTCATCATGGTTTCTTGACACTCACGAAATATATATTTGAACATTTGTTGACCATTTTTAAATAGCCCTTCCATCCCTACTGCGTACATCACCATGAGGTAGTTGTATAAAAGCTGAGGTATAAATGCAGTTAATAAATGATAGAAAAACATACGTTTTCTTTTTCTTGGGGGTAAAGATACATATTTGTCCTTTGATTGCACCCACTGATTTAACTCTGTAAATAAAAGAAAAGGCTGCAGAAGTTGCAAGAGAAACTTCTTCCAAGGTTTTGTGTGCTGTTGCCTAGTGAGCCACAAGAAGGATCATAGCATAGTTTTTGAATATTATTACAATGGGCAGAACCATTTGCAAATGCTTTTTTTTCCCCTTTCATGTTTGTCCCCCCTCCCCAAAATACGCATCCAGAGTTTTTGACAGAACAATAATGCCCTTGTATCTCTACACGTATTTCCACCAGAAGATGTTTGAGAAGCTTATAGGCCTGAGTTAATTTTCACCAGTACCTCAAGTGAAGGTTTTATGACCCCTGTTTTGCTGCTGGTTGCTCAGTGAGCCAACGACACAGCTGGGGACCAAAACCAAGGGGTTTGAAAGCAAAGATCCAAGTTTTAAGAGAGTAATAACCATTCAATTTATAACAAATGAGTCTGAATTAGGGTGTATCACTGACTTCCAACCACAGGAGATGTTAGGAAACTGTTTAATGAGCACATTATTCCATCATTATTCATGCTGGTATTTCCTGTGTCTTCATCAGAAGCAGCTGGCACAGCCTACCAAGGCAGAAGGACGGCTGGTTAGTCTGCCTATTGCTGATTTCTTACAAGACAGATATGCTTTGCTTCTAATTTCAGTTACACTCGTACAGTTTGATCGCACCCTCTGGTGTGCAAAGTTCCATGACTCTCCACACTTCCCCAGCTAAACTTGCCTTAACAAACATTGTGCCTTCACAGCTAATGCATAGCCCCATGTAAGCTAACTCCTTGAGCAGCTGCGTTCAGAATAGCTGTAGAGGGGAACCACTGTTTCAACATTGATGAAGTCAGTACTGGTACACTATAGTAATACTGCTATAAATATATAAAGTGGGTGTGACACAAACAGATACACATCAGGCCTTGGCAATGTTACTTTTGAGGACTTCAGACCCCAGATGCCCCCAGTCAGTATGGCTATTGGCTATGTTGGCCAGGGAATTCTGTGCATTTTGGGGGGTGGTATTGGGGAAGGAAAAGAAGCAGTGATATATATGCATCTTTTGTGAGAGTACAGCTCCCATAAATTGGTTCTTCGACTCTTTTAAACTGTGTGAAGGAAAGACAAGCCAAAAGCTGAAATCTTGCACTTTCTTACCTGGTAGTATGCCCCGTTTAGTACAGTGGAACTTATTTCTAAGTAGGCATGTATAGAGTTGCACCAACAGTACTCCAACAGTATTGGAGAAGTGACTCTTGCAATCCTTTGTTTTTTGGATCACCAACCACATTAACCTTTAGTTCAGCACAGATTACCATTCTGGTATGTTGGTGGTCTGTTCTGTCTTGCTATCTGTTTTTTGAACCATGCTAGGAACTTGTTTGAAGTTGAGGAATGAGTTGGATAGAAATTCCCAGGAAAAAGAAAGGAATTAAAAGAGAGATAAAGAAAGAGAAGCAATCAAACAGCGAAGAGTATCTTAAGAGAGTAGAAAAACCGTGACCATTCCTTGGAGGCAGTTGGTGGCATCTATGTCAATGGGTCAGTGAACTGGATTCTAGGTTATAGTCTGAACTTTAAAGAAACTATCAAAAGTGTTGAATCTATTTTGGAGAATGGGACTCAGTACCTTGGATAACTCCTTTAAAGTTTAGACTAGGAGTGGATTCCTCACGCCATTGACAAGGGAGCCATCAACCACCAACAACTCTAGGATAAAACAAAGAGACTGGCTACATGTGGCTGAAACATGCATAATCTATTTTGAAAAACACAGAATATATCTCACATGGTTTTGTGAGTTCCTATAGGTACCTTTGTTTTGTTTGGGACAGAAAGGGTGATGCAGCCCAGAAGGGGGAGGGGGAAATCTCTTCTGAAAAGCCATTTCAGTGAGACCTTAAAAAAAAAGAAAAAAAAAGGTCAAATAACACATTCAGCTCTGGCTTTAAAATGTGCAGACAAAGCGTAATTAGCAACCACATAATTACCCTCTTTGGAGGAAAATGCATACATTTTGCGCTGGGTGTATTTTGTAAACTACTTCCAATAAGTTATGTTATTTTAAACACTATTCTCTGTAATCCCCTAGCTGAGTTTTGATCTTGCAGATTAAGGCAGAGCTACTGTATATTTTTGTTTGCTTCTGAGCTCCCCAACCCAGTCTCTTTTTTCCTTCATTCTGATGCTTAACTGGAGGAGAATCCTACAGATAGCTTTCCCAGCACATGAATAGTCAGTGCACTAACTGTGACTTCATCTGTGGAGAATCCCACAGGCATACCAATGGGATGTGCTCTGTCATGCTGCTGTGACCCAGTTTCCCCCCACCCTCTTTTGTCTTGGACCTCCTCTGACCCCTTGCCTATTCTCTCCTCTGATAATTCACCCCAGTCCATTATTAACGGTGCATTAAGTTAGGTTGCGCTTTCAAGCAAGATATTTGTCTCCTGTTCATTCAGCTTGCTTAAAACAGCAAGGTCATTATTCAGATGACGTCATAAAAATAGGCAGAAAAATCTTGCTTTCCCTTACAGAGGAGCCAGGGTAATTTGCTACCCAGGATTTTGTTTCACTCATGCGAGTTTCTGAAGTCTAAGGAAAAGCAAAGGAAACCTATACCACTGCTTAGTGGACTTCAGGAAAGCTGATTTAAGTCTTTGATCAAAATAATGCTTATTTGCTCTCTTATGTGGATTCCTCTCAATATAATGTCAAAGTAATTACAGTTGAAACAAGCCTGTACAATGAAAGCAAAGGTCCACTTTTTGCTGTGCAAATAAACCAATACACTTCCTTCAACTGAAATGCCAAAGCACTGTTTCACTCACTTAGATATTCAAGTCGTATCAAAACATATCTTTGCAAGGTGGGGACCCAATCCCATGCAGTACAATATCTCTTTCTTGTAGAGGAGGAGTTAGGAATCATGCAAGTCTCCATATGTTTTTGGACAACAACTCCTAGCATCCTTAGCCAGCATAGGTCATGATGGGGAATGCTAGGAGTTGCAGTCAAACAACATCTGCCAAACCGTATAATTTCTACCTCTGTAGGGTGTGGCTACAGAATTCACATATAGATCAGAGTGGCAGATGCCTTTTCATAGAATCAAAGAATCATAGAAATGTAGAGTTGGAAGAGACCACAAGGGCCATCCAGTCCAACCCCCTGCCATGCAGGAACACCCTCTAAGCACTCCTGACAGATGGCCATCCAGCCTCTTCTTAAAAACCTCCAAGGAAGGAGACTCCACTACACTCCGAGGCAGCATATTCCACTGCCGGACAGCCCTGACTGTCAGGAAGTTCTTCCTGAGGTTCAGGTGGAATCTCCTTTCCTGCAGCTTGAATCCATTGCTCCTTGTCCTGGTCTCTGCAGCAGCAGAAAACAAGCCCTCTCCTTCCTCTACCTGGCATCCCTTCAAATATTTAAACATGGCTATCATGTCCCCTCTTAACCTTCTCTTCTGCAGACTAAACATCCCCAGCTCTCTAAGTCTATCCCCATAGGGCATGGTTTCCAGGCCTCTCGCCATTTTGGTCGCCCTCCTCTGGACTTGCTCCAGCTTGTCAATATCCTTCTTGAATTGGGGTGCCCAGAACCGGACACAGTATTCAAGATGGGGTCTAACCAAAGCAGAGTAGAGTGGTACCAGTACCTCCCTCGACCTAGACACCGTACTCCTATTGATGCAGCCGAGAATTGCATTGGCTTTCCTGGCTGCCGCATCACACTGCTGACTCATGTTCAGCTTGTGGTCTATGAAGACTCCTAGATCCCTTTCACGCATACTGCTATCCAGCCACGTGTCCCCCATCCTATATTTCTGTATTCCATTTTTTCTACCTAAGTGTAGGACCTTACACTTCTCTCTGTTGAATTTCGTTTTGTTCGCCTTGGCCCAGCTCTCCAGTCTATCCAGGTCATTTTGAATTTTGATCCTGTCCTCAGGCATATTAGCAACCCCTCCCAATTTGGTATCATCTGCAAATTTGATGAGCATGCCCTCTATTCCTTCATCCAAGTCACTGATAAAAATATTGAACAGCACTGGGCCCAGGACAGAACCCTGTGGCACCCCGCTAGTCACTTCTCTCCAGGATGAAAAGCAGCTATTCGTGATCACCCTTTGGGTTTGATCGGTCAACCAATTACAAATCCAACTAACAGTAGCCCTGTCCAGCCCACATTTTACTAGCTTCATTGCAAGAATGTCATGGGGAACTTTGTCGAAGGTCTTACTGAAATCGAGGTATGCTACATCCACAGCATTCCCTTCATCTATCAAGCTAGTAACTCTATCATAAAAAGAGATAAGATTAGTCTGGCATGACTTATTTTTGAGAAATTCACGTTGACTTCTCGTGATTACCGCGTTTTTACTTTTACCGTGCCAGAGTTTGAAAAAATAATCCTTTTGGACTACAATTGCCAGAATCCCCTAGCCAGTTATCCAAAAGCGTACTGTCCTCAAACACTGTGGCTTGATTTGTAGAAGGGGTTCCCATGAATCAACAACGTGAAGGATGCATGACGGCAATAACATTTGTAAGTGGAATTGCTGCCTTCCATACTGATGTCATTTCTCACTCACCTCTTAGTAACCTTCTCACTTACCTCTTAGTAACCAATTTGTTCTACCCTCAAGTTGGTGCAAGATCAGAAAGTTAGACTCAGGAAAAACTGCTGTATTATTGTATTCTGGAGGTAAAGGGAAATTTCAAGAAAATCTTGTCCTTTTTTTTTAATTCAAACATTGCAGATGTTTCTGTCACTTCTTAAAAAGCCATTTGTTTCGCCTTGGTTCAGTACTTCAGCAAGGACACAATCCTTGCCCATTCCCTGCTGGATTACCATGGGAAAGCACGCACATTTGTCCATATGCATGCGCCATTTAAAAATTAGGATCACCCATAAACTTTCACTGTTTGTATAGAATTCAAAAAGATAAAACAAGAATTGCACCTAGGAATATTGCTCATGAGAAGAAGTCACAAGAATGGCTAACTTCTCTGATCATTTAGAGCATGCTCCTAACATTGTTTGTCTTCAGTATCTTCCATTCTAACTGTATGGGAATCTACTGATATATCCCAGCTTTCACCTACATTTGCTTAAATACCTGGAAATTACTGGAGAGACAGTGTTCTATTATCTACTCAGGAGTAAGCCCCCTTGAGTTGAAAGAGATGGGCAGTCCAGGTAAATGTATATAGGATTGTGTAGATGCCCAATATGATCCCATTTGTTGCAGTAACATGACAGTATTTACAATACTCTAGATGTGAAAATGTGACTGTTCAAAATTTGCTTAGAGCTTGCCAGTTCAGTCTTGTCTTTCATCATTATCTCTAAGTAGGATTTCAGGATTTGAACAGCCTTAGAGAAACAAAGACAAACTACCAAGGACAACTTAAGAAATGCCTATTCCATTCAGTCTGCCCGATGGGAAATATTTCTTGAGATGTATGTTTGCCCTTGCAGAAATCCAACAATTGCTTCTACTTCCTCACAGCTGTCCAATTTTGTTACTTGCTCACATTTTGTGATTGGTAGGACAGGGATATCCTCTTTAGACTTGCCTTGCCTTTTATGTTTCTTTTCCTGAGGCTAATGTTTATGTGTTGTTGGAAAGTTACAGGTAACAAAATTGGCATCTTTCTCATTCAGAAAATAATAATAATTTTACCAGGCAGCTAAGGACAAGTTGAAGAGGCTTTCTTGCATTCAGACAAAATGCCCACATTTTCAAAGAAGGAGAGGACAACAATCATCCCATCCTTCTTTAAATAAAAATACATTGCAGGCTCTTCCCATTCCCTTCTTTTACTGTAGTGATAGAGAACTTCTCCCCTCCAGATGAGACTGGATTCCAACCAAGCTTGACAATAATTTGTTACAAATGTGTTATCCCTAATTTGTTAACTCTTGTTTTGAATTCATTACTCTAAATGCCAGCATCATTAATTTTTGAATTAATATTTTGCATTAATGCAATTCATTATTTTGGGGGAGAATTTGGGAAGTTTGGGACCATTGGGACTATTTTTAGTCCTTTATACTGACTCTGCAAAAGCCAGATGGTGTAGGGGTTTGAGCACCGGACTGCAACCTTGGAGACCAGGGGCTGATTCCCCACTCAGCCATGGAAACCCACTGGGTGACCTTGGGCATGTCACACACTCTGAGCCCCAGAAAACCCCATGATAGGTTCACTTTAGGATCACCATAAAGAAAAAATTTGAAGGCAGACAAAAACAACTGACTTTGTAAAATTTAAAATTCATCCGTTACTAATGCATTAATAACAATTGACACAATTACTTTTCTTAATATTTTAACATTGAAAAATTAGTTTTCTTTAATTGTGTAGTGTCAGTGTGTTAGCTAATACATGAAACTGCATGAGCTCCAGCCAATGGCTAGTGCTGATCAAAGCTGGAGTCTGATATTTAGGATACCAGAGTTTCTCACACCAAGTTTAGCGGCTGGGAACTCCTGTAAACTCAGCAACTGCTCTATCCCACAGCTTATTTCTCCTATTTACCAACTTGCCCAGTATCTTATTAGTAATAATAATATCCATCTCATGGTCAGGCTCACCACTTTGTAAATAAATGTGTGGCAGGAAGTCTAGACTGCTTTCTTGAGAGACTGCCTCTATGCAAGCAGATATAAGACTCTCATCTAGAATAATTAAGCTCCCAGGGCCAGACCCCAGTATATAGGAACAAAGCCAAGCTTGAGTGTGCATTCATTTATTCCAGTATAGTTTATTCTGACTGTAAGGAGCTCTCTGGAGTCTCCAACAGAGGCTTTACCCATCAACTGTAACAAAGACCAAACCTGGGACTTTCTATGTGCAAGACTCATACTAATGACTTCTTCACATATTATATGATTTTAGTGCACACTGAAAGTATTTTGCTTATTTTACAAGGCAAGATAAAGATATTGCCCAATATGAATTTCGGAATTGTTATAGTGCCTATCTTTAGTTTTCCCCATAACTGTGGAAACTTCATCAAAGGAGGCAAACAAATCCAGGTTGGATGTTTTGGATGGGTTTTATATTTTCAAAAATGAGACATGAGCCTTTGTGTGTTTCCTCATCCCAGCACTGCCAAGGGCAGTCTGGGTGCAACCTGAACCCTGCATTGCATCTCACACAATTGAATTTGAATGCCTGTGTCCTCTTCTCACATTCTGTCTTAAGACTGTAGTTCAACACAGACTCACTGGCTTCAACTTTCTTTCTCCTCCTCTACCCTATTTCTAGTGACATTTGGTAGCTCCCATGTCACTGGTGTAGTGAATCCATGGTGGGTTTTAGCCCAGAATTTGAAGGAGCTAGCTAAGGTTCTGAACAGACTTCAGCGGGTAGGGTTCAGCACTTTGGATAACTCTTTTAAAATAATGTGAATTCACTGCCCCACTGATATGGAAGCCAACAGCAATCACTGCTTACTTCCTTTACTATCTAGTTTGATGAAAAGTTCTGGAGAACACAAAAACATGTGTTATATTTTGTGAAATTTTAGGTGGCCCAATAAATATATTTCTCTAATATAGCTTTTGTATTGGATTTGACTCCTTGTTGAACAGAAGCAGCTGAGGACATTTGCTGCTCTCGGAAAAGCAGCAAAAGATACAAACCACAACTCACCCAACTCAAAGGGCATAGTACACAAAGTCAGCCCAATTAATTTGACCCATGAGGTAGAAAATCCTTCAAGCATCATTCACCACCCTTGCCAGTAAAAACTCAGTAATAATAACATATATCACAAGTATCCATTCCTATCCTTTCATGACACGCAGGACCTGCTGCCTGAAACCTTCACCACATGCTGCCTAATGGTAGGGCCATATCTGCTGCTGAATATGATGTGAAAGTCTGCTTTGCTCTATAAGCACATTCATATCCATTGGGACCCAAGCCTCAAAACCTATCTCAAAGGACACAAAAAGTGGGCTGTGTTCCACCAAAGCACCATATAGTCCTCCTCAGCGAGGCACAAGTAAGCACAAGTGCTCCCCACAGTTTTGACTCCCTTAAAGCCATGCCTTAGTAGGTCTATTCTAAAAGCAAATCAGTTCACCAGTAGGAGCCAAAAGGCCTTTTTTTTCCGCATCACTCTCCCTTACCAATGACTCTATGGTTCACTTCACTAGGAAGAGAGATGTTCTCTCCATACGTTCTCAGTTCATAGTTCTTTCATGGGTAAGCTCTGTGCTGAAAACCGTTAAGCACTCCTTTACTTGGCACTGAAGTGGGCAAAGATTGGCACTGCAGAGCTCAGCAGCTATAAAACTGGAGTGTGAATGAGATTTTGTTTTTCTTTGAGACCAAATAGGGTCAGGCTGCATTTTCAGCTTGGGTAGTCACTGGCTGCATCTTTATTTAAAAGATTCCCACTACACAGGCCCTTTGAGTGGTGTCGGATTAATGTGTAGACAGAGGCTGGAGGTGGCATGTGTAGCTGTGCACCCGTAATACATTCGTATTAACCTTGTCTCTTTTCTCTTTGCCCCGTTTCTTGATGGTTTAACAGTTACTCTACTGTGTATTGACACTGGCCAGGCTGCAGAAAAGCCGTCCCTGTATTTGGATCAGCAAGCAGCCTGGATTTCACTGCATATCTTAGCACAAGCCTGTTGAGGAAACGTCTATCCATTTTCTACCCCAAAGCTTCTGGACTAGACTTCTCTCTGTCTCTGCAGGGTTTCCCCCCACCCCACCCCACCCCACCCCACCCCTCCCCTCCCCTCCCCTCCCCTCAAGCTGGCTGATTTTAGATGGGAGCTGTTTGGGTATGTCTGTTTTATAGTCCAAAAGTAAGTTCTCAGAGCTCTGAGGCAACCACAGCAGAAAGAGAGTTGGTGAAGAGCTGCAGCTGTGTTATTCTGTGATCCAGAGACACCGTCAGTCCAAGGCTTTGGGGAAGATGCTCAAAGCTCTAATTAACAGAGCTGGAGGTCTGAGTATCTACCATTTGTGATATATATTGCTATCTAAAATATTTGTCGAGGACATTAGGTATTTAGTCCGGATTGGGTTAAGTGTGCCCCCAAGGCTGTTTTTTTATTACCTCAACCCTTCCAAAATTCCCTTACCTCTCTTGTTTCAGAAGCCTTCAGGAGTGGCAATTCACCTTCTAAACAGCTTGAAGCCCTCCTTCTCATTGCAAACTATTGATAACGTTAAGAAAATCAGTTTTTCAAAATCAGAAGTGGACTTTCAGCCACTTCTGGCTTTATTTTGCTGGTTTTCCCCCCATTTTTTTGGCAGTCCACACCAAAAAAGAATGTGTAGTTATCTCTTGTTAAATTACAATCATAAGGTGATGGAGGTGTTTGTGTGCCTGCCTTCCAGTCATCTGTCGATTTATGGCAACTCCATGAACTTCATAGGGTTTTCTTAGGCAAGGAATAATCAGAATTGGTTTGCCATTGCCTTCCTCTGAAATATAGCCTACAGCACCTGGTATTCTTCAGTAGTTACTCATCCAGGTACTAACAAGGCCTGGCCCTGCTTAGCTTCTAAGGTCAGATGGCATCTGCTACCTTGCAAGCTCAGGTGGCATCTGACACCTTTGTGAGTGGGCAAAATAATTATTTGGAAGTTATTCATTGTTTTAAACTAGTTATTTTCTGGCCTTGTTCAACAAATCATCAGGAATAAGTAATGCCACAAAATATTTCATTTCTCTCAGTATACCTTGTGCAAGACCAGATGTTCATTTGATGTAAGAAGAATGTTCCAAAAATCAAGGCTATAATTATTTCTCATGATAAAATACTCTTAAAGATGTATTTGCAACTTTGCTTCCTTACTAAAACTGGGCTGTGGGCCTTTAGCATTCATTATGGAGGATACTTGCTTGCCACCACTTGAAAATGTATTTTTAAAGTTCACGGAGAATTTCTAATTTTTATTTTAAGACATTGCCAGGTACATCAATGGAATTAATCAAAGCTGGGGTTTGCTGTAAACTGAAAGAATAGTGATTTGCAGATGCATTGATACTATGATAGTCCATGCCATTATCATTCCAGTGCTCACTTAGTCTACACAAGTTGTCAAGAAACCATCTTTTTCTCATTAGCATCAATTAGAAAGGCTCTTGTTACAACAATTTAACAAAGATGTTATGTCAGAGAAGTCACTTGAGTCGATGCTGTTGAATAAGCTTTTATGATATCTGTAAACCGTATCAGAACTTTTAGGCCATTTCCACATGACCTGGTTATCTGGCAACAGCAGTGGGTTGTTTCTGGTCCAGGAGTTGTGGTACCGCACGATCCAGCTGCTATCCCATCCCCAAGTGTTACCAAACCACCATGTTCTATTTCCCGAAAAAAATCCGTTAAGAGCCTCCTTTAGTGCTTCAATCCAGTCAGCCAGGTCCGTTCGGAGCCGTAATAGCAGTTGATAGCACTTCCTGTTATCCAGCTTTCTGGATCCAGCAATGGGCACACTGTGGGCATGCCTAGCTTGTCCCTCCCTCAGTGACTCTCATGGCACACCTCTCTGTGTTTATCTTAAAGTTCTCCTTTGAGTTAAAAACTTTTTTTAAAAAATACATTTTTAAGCATCATAGCATGAAAATGCAATGGTGTACTGGTGTGTCCTGCCATTACAGCATTGCTGGGCTAGTACAGCTTCTGAAAGGGAAAAAATGCCCATTCAGGGCCAGTGGGGTGGGGTATATACGAGGCAAGGGAGGGCTGAGGAGGCTGTCATGTGGCAATACTGCTACCCATCTGCTTAAGGAAGAAGAATGAGGAAAGGAGCATTCCTAACCCAATGGCATTGGGAAAATTGTATGCCACCATTGTACTGATATATTGTGCTAATGGCCTCTAGTGCAGAAATGTCACTAGACTGTAATTCTGTGCACACTTACCTGTGAATAGGCCCTGTTGACCACAGGGCAAATTACCTCTGGGTAAACATTGCGTTGTTCGAGTAGGAGTGGACAGTTCTAACCCTCCAGGTGTCTGAGGACTGCTGTTTATAATTCCTCACCATTATCTTGGGATGATAGAAATTGGAGGCCAAATGCATCTAGAGGTCCAGAGTCATCCACCCTTGTGCTAGGAGCCTAAATTCAGTGGTTAATCCCAACATAAGTACACTCATTAAAGCAATGGAAATATGGTAAGTTCTATCAGTCCAGTGGGAGTCTCCAGTGGGAGACTAACAATTGTATATGGTAAATTACAAGCAGTGCAGTGTCAGCACAGATCTAAAGCATATTTTACTCTGTTGGCATATTTCTGCTGCCTTTTCAGTTCTGTAGGATGAAGAGTTCCATGAAAGCAAAAAATGTGCACATCAGCATATCTCATTCAGTCCAATCTCTGTTTTGCATTGTATTTTCCAGGATGGAGACCCTTTAGACCTTTAGATGTTATAGGATGTCGAATCTGATCAGTCTTAGTCAGCATGGCCAGTGGTCATGCATGATAGGAGCTGAAATTCTGCAGTCTCTGGAGGGCCACAGGTTCCTTGCCCAATCCTAAATCACACTGATTCAGTGGCTGGTTCCCAAGCACCAGCTATTAAAGTGATTGTGGTTTCCAAATGTGTGGATTCATTACCCGTTTTGTGCAGTGGGGAAGTTAAGATTTTTTTTTTTCATTTGTTTGACAATTCTCAAATCTTCTCATGATTAACTTTGGGGATTGGTAATGCATATTAACACCCCTCATTTTCATAAATCACAGTGAGTGTTCAGTATCTTCAGAGACCACTTTATTAAAAATGAAACACATGAATAAAAACAGGGCCACAAATGATGACAAGTGAGGGCAGATTTAGTCTCCTTCCTCTGAACCACAGCCACAGACCCTTTCCAGCCAGCTCTTGCTACACACAGAGTTCACATTTGTTCTCTACTTGCTTTTCCACCCTTAGGTAAATATTTTCAAGCGCCATGCTCTGTGTATGTGTACACCTTTTAGGGAAAGGTGCTTCTGCTGCCATTCCTGGCAGTGGAAATTATGCCAGTGTGGGTTCCGCCAAGCTCTGTCGACTCTGATTTGCGTTGAGAGGCTAACATTCCTTGGTGCTTCCTATAATCTCTCCCAGTTCAAAGAGCCCTTGGTTGCTTGTCTTTGTCAAAAACCCTGTTGGAGATCTTTTATGTCGAAGATGTAGGATTTCTCCAAATGACTTTGATTATTTATTCATTCCACTTCTCTGGTGTACACTAGCACTGCTATCATGAAGACCCCCTTCTCTGGCTCTGCACTTGCTCTGAAATGCATGGAGCTTTAGTGCCTTTGAAACTCTGTGTGTGTGTGTGTGTTCTTAAAATAAAATGAAGAAGGATTTTTTAAAAGTTCTTTCTTCTTATTCTTTTCCCTTCTGCAGTTCCGCAGCATGTTTTTCCAGCCTTCCATTCTCCTTTGCCAATTGACATGCGTCACCAGGAAGGAAGATATCATTACGAACCTCACTCCATCCATGCTATTCATGGGTAAGTTTTGCAACTTTGCTCTTATGCCATAGTCTTCTCCTTCCTGTGTCTCACATTAATGTCAGACAAAAGTAAGAAATCTGCTACTATCTGTGTAGCAAGCAAATCTTCACTTTCTGTTATGGGTAATAAAACCATTCCATTTCTAATCTCACCAGAATCCATCCATTTTTGGTCTATATAAATTTCTGAACCTTAATATGACTGTGGTATGGACATTGGACCAGTGGCGGAGCTTGGAATGTGTGGAGGGGGGCAGGGCTACAGCATAAGGGGCATGGCCACTGTGCATGGGGGCAGGGCTGCAGTGAGTGGGGGCACAGCCAGGGCATGTGGGGGTGGGGATGCCCCAAAAACATTGCTGCCCGGGGCACATCACCCCCCCACCCCCACATCCCTATGCGACTGCACTGGATACTATCAAACCAAAGACATCACGGTGGCATATATGTGTGTATGTGTGCGTGTGTGTGTTTGTATATTTTTATATAGTTTGTCGTTTAGTTGAGTAAATAACTCCATAACTATCACTCCTATATACGCTCCTTGAATCACACTAGAGTGGAGAAATTGAATTCCAGACACCTAATTCAATATTCTAAGAATGCAACCTTTACTTTTCTTGTTAAAATGCAGGTTTCTAGTCCTTGGTACTGGGGGAAAAAAGACTGAAAGTTGAGCTTAATCATCTGTGTGCTCCATCTACAGACTAACAAGCAGAATAAATTACACACAGCTATATGCAAACAGACCGTAGTGTTAGTGTGGACAGAGTGTTGAATTTAGACTAGGAAAACAGAATGACATTTAGTGCGCTCGAACGCAAAAGAAATTGTATCAGCAGTAGTTTGTCACACAGAACACCAGCTCTGGTTGAAGATGGCTTGGGCTGTTTGGGTCCACCATTGTGGCTGTGACCACGTGTGTTCTCTGCAGCTGCTGTTGTTGGCAGTCTGCACCAAGAAAAGCTGAACTTTATAACTCACATTGTTCACGCGTGCACAAGTTACTCTGCTTTGTACAATACATTCTGCAGGTGTCTTGTGTTTGCTTTTTTGTCATTTTGCAACATTTACTCTGGATTTCCAAGGCAGATGAAGAGGCAAGGAGCTGTTATCTAGGGCACTGAACCTTGTCCTCAGCCACTGGAATCTGTATACTCGATGATCCTATAAATATCTATGCAACCATAGCACCCAGTGAACTCAGTGGGTTTTATTCCTAAGAAAGTGGACATCGAATTGCCACCTTAGCCACCTACTCCTTTAGTTTCAGAAAGTTTGATTATTGTTTTGTTTTCAAGCATACCTTTTGCTGTCAAAAAGGCTAGAAACGTGTGTGTGTGTCTTTTTAAAAGCACTAATAAAACTGAGGGCTAAAAATGTGCTATATTAGATTTATACAGTCATCCCTCCACATTTGCTAAGGTTAGGGGCACAAGACCACCGTGAAAATGGAAAAACTGTGAATGACTCTAGACCTTCCCAAACCCTATTTAACACACAAAAAAGTATAATTACCATATTCAACCCAACATGGATTCCTTTGAGGCATCTGGGTTCCTTCACAAGGCAGAAGTGAGTGGCTGATGGTGCTTACTGCCACCTCCATGGCTGCCCCATACCATTTTTAATAGGGACTTAAAAGCCTCATTCACAGTTCCTCAGTCTCACAAGGCCTGCAATCCCTATTAAAAATGGCATGGAGATGCAGCAGAGGTGACAGTAAATAATCCATGAATAATCAAATCTGCAAAAGTGAAACCCACAAATGTGGAGGGCTGACTGTAGTGTGAAGATACATCCGATTTTTCCTTTTCATTTCTGAGTAAGTACACTGGGCACAGGTAGGGCAGTTTGAAACCTCTCCTCTCAGCCATTTCCTCCCCTTTTTGCCTTTAATTCAGCACCCTGAGCATGGGCAAATAAAGGGAAGAAAACTTTTGAGGATTGTTAAAGGCCATTTCCCCTCATTTTTTAGCTCTTGCAAGACAATTGGAAGGGGAAGTGTTTCATCCTTTGCTAGCAGCATACGGTGGTGCTGATCTGAGGCCCTTTCCACACCTTACCTTCTTCCGGCACTGGGATGTGGGGATCGCGCGAGCAGCCTCTGGTGAGAGGCTCTCGTGTCCCTGTGGCGTCAGCTCCACAAGAGCTGCCTGCTTGTGTGAGAGCCCCACCTCTTCCTTCTGCAGCGCAGCCTGGGAGTTTTCCAGGCTGCACTGGGGCAGAAAGCGTGACTGGCACAGCTCCAGAGGCTCCACACGGCAGGTAAGTGTGCGTGGGGCCCAGGAGCAATGCTTCTAGCTGAAAATGAAAAGGTGCATGATTGGTGCCTGCCAGCCCCTGGAGCATCGCGCAATTATGAGTGCATTGTGCAGATTGCTCCTCACAATCATGCAACACTCCAGGCGCCATTTCGCAAGGAAAATACCGTGCGAAAAGGGCCTGAGTTGAATCCCCTTCAGACTTGCCC
Source organism: Ctenosaura bakeri (assembly GCA_948474755.1). Taxonomy (NCBI): domain Eukaryota; kingdom Metazoa; phylum Chordata; class Lepidosauria; order Squamata; family Iguanidae; genus Ctenosaura; species Ctenosaura bakeri. The sequence continues at coordinate 356,686 of CAOLHI010001422.1, forward strand.
AGAAGTAAAAAAGAGAGAAAGAAAAGCTTATCTCCATGTTACGTAGGCCATTTCCAGACTATACTGTAACAGTGCCATTATTCCACTTTCAACATCCTATGGAATCCTGGCCTTTGCAGTTTAGGGAGAGACATTTAGAATTCTCAGCCAGAGAGCTCTTTGGCCTCAGTAAACTACAAATCCCAGAATTCCACAGGATGTTGAATGTAGAATAATAGCACTATAATAGTGTAGAGTGGAAATAACCATAGTTAACATAGTCTGTAGTTTAGCTTTGGAGATTCCCAAACAATTCATTCGTAGTGTCATTTATTTGTTTTTAATCTAATTATGAGATATCTTGAGTTCTGAAAGAAAGGTGAGATATAAGGCAAATTGATCTCTCTCTTTTATTTATTTTCTTTCTTCGTCCTGCTTTATTTATTGTTCTACGTTGTGAACATAGTGAGTGTGCTTGTTGCTTCTGCTCCGGTCAAATCTGGATCTGTGCTAGGGATATCCTTCCTCACTAACTTCATTCATGAATGAAGCAATGAATAATTTTAGCAATTTTCTTCGCTATTGAGAAAGTCTTCAAAAAGTACAGTTTGCAGAGACTATTCACAGTTTGGTCTTTTTCTGTGCAAAATAGGCATGTGATTCCTCCCCCCCCCCGCAGAAGACAGCTTTTTCTGGGCACACACACACACAGAGACAAAAATCTACATGCAAATTTTGAGCAGAATAAGTCCCAAATTACAAAGATTCTGGTCAGTCTGGGATTCTTTTCATCATCATTTTCTGACTCTTGAGTGCCATACTTTTTTAACCATTTCTCAAATGCTGTCAAATATTCCTTCCATCCCTAATCTGAACCATCTTTCATCCATGTTGTAGGCCCTCCTTGGTGTGTCATACGCACACCACAATGTTTCTGATGAGGTCATTCTGGAGGGGAGGTTTTCAGCCACAAGGGATACTTGACCTGACTTTCTGCCAGGAAGGAAGATAAAAACTTTGAAGAAAAAGAAAATGTTTCCAGAGAGGGGTGTCAAGGGGCTGCTGTGGTTGTTTCCAAATCCTCCAGCAGTTGGCAAGGAGACAACTTTGTTGAATATCATAAGGTAACGAAGAGTTTTGCAGCTGAGGCATTTCCTCCCCCTTCCTCCTCTCCTGGAATGCTCTGTTTCCGGATATCCCCCTTTTTTGAGAAGGAGAGGAACTGCTGTGAGGGATGAAGGCAAGACTGAAGGTCTGACAGCTGGGCAATTTCATGCAATGAGGAGCTGTGGAGGTCTTTGAAAAGGGTATTAACCGGCTTCATTGTTGCCAAAAAATACCAGGCACTGTGCCTGGGACAAAATGTGCTTCTGTGGCTGTCCTGCATAGCATTTTCTCAGATTTATCATTGTGTGGCTAGCATGTTGATTATTGCAGCAAAATACCCCATCAAGGCAAAAGTAAGGCAATGGGGCATTTGCAATAATAATAATAAAAAACTTGACCATAGTTATCTGTGTATTGGTTTTATATATAATGCTACCTTTTTTACTATATCTAGCTAGCTAGCTAAATGACATAGTGCCATAACATAAGTATTTTTAAAAACTTAGTAAAATTAAAACTGTCCCCTGAAGATGACAGTAAAACTACTCTGGCTTCCATTTTGGGAGAAAGGTGGGATAGTAATCAAATAAATAAATTAAGATTGCCCGAATTTACATATTTAACAAAAGTTCTTTGAGTAGATTCTTTCCGCATAACTTAAACATCCAGAAGTCTATGCTGTAGATAGGGTTGCCAGGTCACGATTACCCCAGACCTTGAGAGTTCAGGACTGAAACCTCAGACCTAGGGATGCCCTTTTGTGATGCCTCAGGGAGGCAGCCCATGATGATGTCATTCAACATGATACAGTAGGCATCATCCACAGTGCATGGATTATGCCATTCAAATAAAAAAAACACCAGGTCTAGCCAATGAGGGGAGTAAATATCTGTACATTCCCTGAAAACACCATAACCTGTCTGATCTTGGAAGCTAAGTAGGGTTGGTCCTGCTTAGTATTTCAATGGGAGACCACCAACAAATACCAGGTGCTGTAGGCTATATTTCAGAGGGAGGAAGTGACAAGATCATCTCTGAGTATTTCTTGCCCAAGAAAACCATATGAATGGTATCACCATAAGTCAATAGGCAACTTGAAGGCCTGTGATAGGTTTGCCTTAGAGTCACCATAAGTTGGAAATGACTTGAAGACATACAACAGCAACACACACACACACACTTTCCAAGGTAGCACTCTCACCCTGGGATTCCTTCTCTTCACCACTGAGGCCAACTATGAGGGTTGAAGTATTGTGATCTGGGGACCCTAATTCTGGAATAGTTTTCAACTACATGTTAGCAGGAATTAAACTAGTGGTAAATAAGTCTTTCAACTGTGTCTTCTTTTCACAGTTTTGACAGAAAGGGAGCTTTCATTCTATCATTTCTCAAGCTGAGTATTGTGCAGTACAGTTCTATGCATGTGCAACCAAACACAGTAGGAGTACTGTATATAATAACAGGCAGCAAAGAAGGGTTATATTTCTGCTGACATTTCATCCTCAAGAAGCCATCTTGCACCAAAGTTTTCCTGAGTGGCAATGAAGAGACTAGTTAAATCTCAGTGAGAAGAGATGGCTTGTGCCATTGGAATCCTGCTGTGAAAATTTGCAAGCTGGGATGTAATTCTTCCTTTTTTTCATTCTAAAAATGAAAACTTTCCAAAGTTTTCTCCCCATGGGATGAAATTACAAGAGTTTTGTACATTTTTCAATGGGGGACATTTGAAGACTTTTTTCCAAAAATTTCACTAGTCTCCAAAAAAATGTTTTTGCACAGGGAACAATGTGTTTTGAACAAAAGCAAGTGTTTTTTATGCAAATACATTTTTCAAACTATGTCACAAAATTTTCCAGCAGTAGACTACTTTGTTTTCAAGGACAAGAGAATTTGTAAGTATTCTTTACATCCCTGTTTCCATGGAACGTTGAGACTAAACATATTCACATCTGTACCAACTATATGGATTAGAGCTGACAAGGAGGTGGACAGTGCACCATCTAGCCAGTTTTGCAACCGTGCTTGCTTGTTGGGGTCTGAAGATTTCAACAAAGTGCTTGGAAGTACCTGCCATTTTCTCTCTCAGTTCCTGACCTGCTTGGCTGGTAAAGTTGAGCACTAAGAGACTGACGTATATTTTCAGAAGATGGTTAATGGAGGAGAGAGTGACCCTAGCTACATTTTTAAAATGAAGAGGTATTGCCCTCTCCTTATGCCTTCTCTGGGTATAGAGGACTGTAGCAACTGTTACTGTGTGCAAAAATCCCTTTCGTAAGCCAAGTGCTCCAGAGAATAATGGCTGCTCAGGCATGTTTGGAGAATGTTGATTATCTTGACTCATTCCAGTGTGGCTTCTGGACTGAGTTTATCACTGACCCAGTTCTCAGTAACACAGATAAATGACTTCTATAGGGGAAAGGACAGGATAATATGACTATAAATTCTCCTTGGTCTCTCAGCTGTTTCTGGTCCTCCTGAACCAGTTCTGTTGGTAAGACAGAGATTGTTCCCCTTCTTCCTCTAAGGTTAGTTCCAGACAGTATCATTAAGAGACGCTTGTTTGACCCTTGTTTGACCCTATGACCATTATGCTGCTGGCTCCCTTTCTCTAAGTTTCCACTCTTTTTGCTCTGTGCCTTCTAACAACCTAAATACCCTAAAGGTAACAGATCCCATCTGATCTTGGAAGCTAAGCAGGGTCAGCTCTGGTTAGTACTTGGATAGGAGACTACCAATGAAACCCAGGCGGTCTAGGCCATATTTCAAAAGAAAGACTGAAAAATCCTGCGAAATGTTTGGAGTTACCATACATTAACAGGTGACTTGTTTGAAAATGTCTTTGAACCTGAATTGGCCCATCTTCTGGATATAAACCTCATCATTCAGAGCTTCAATCCGTGACAAAATTGACAACTAGTTGAGTTGTTGCTTTGGTTGAAAGGTCTGTTTAGATTAACAGGGCCCTTTCCAGCTCCCCCAGAGAATCACTGTACTCTTTCTTAGTAACTAGCTTAGCTCAAGGGCAAAGTCCTCTAACATGGGGTGAAATGAACCTAATAGAATTCCCCTTCTGCACTGAAACACACAAAGGTTTATTTAACCAGGTTTATTATTTAACAGCTATAAAGTGACAGCCAAGATGTTTTGAAAAGCAAAATGTTATTTCTAACTTAATACTTCCCTACGTGACATAAAATTTTACAGTTTACTTTGCTACTGGAAGGCCCCTAGCAAGAAGCAAAAGCACTTCCTGAGTTAGAACTCGGAGACCTTCTCTGTCTCCTTGGCAAGAGCTCTAGCGTGGAAGGCAGAGAGTGTGGCTTTTGCTGATTCCAGACTGAAAACAACTCAAGAACAGGCTTCCCAGTGTACTTACAGGAAAACCTGGCTGGGAAGCAGCCTGAGAGCATACCGTAGATAAAGAAATCTAGGGAGACAGTTCAGGAGAATTGTGGTTTTTTTTTCCACTGAAGAATCTTGCAAGGAGGAAGAGTGTGAGATTTCAGATGTTGTTAGATTGCAACTCCCTTTAGCCCTATCCACCTTAGCCAATGGTGAGGAAGGCCTTGGTGCAACAAGGAGGGTTGTACTTTGTCTACCCGTGCACTACAGGAAAGCTAAACCTGAGCCATTGTAGAGGCAGTATGTTCTCCACAACACAGAACACTGGGCAAGACATATTCAAGGTGAATCATACTTGAGGCCAGCTAAGTTTAGTTTGGCTGTTAAGGTAGAAAATCCCACAAGTGCCTCTCCCTGGCAGGAAAAAATACAATAATATTAAATCAAAGAACAAACTATTTGCTTCCCTTTCATGACACTCAAAATTAGATGCCTGAGGTGCCTGCTCAGTACAGAGGTGAATGTTAGAGTTGTGTTTCAGAACTGAGAAGGCTACTTCAGAAACCTTGGGCACAGAATTGCTGCTAGACCCATGGGTATGCTTGTTGAACTTGGGAAAACAAGGATAAGTAAACTTTGGTCCTTCAGATGTTTTAGCCTAGCGTTCCTATGAAGCCCACCCAACACAGCCAGTGACAAAGGACTGGGGGAGTTGTGGCCCCATACATCTAGGGAACCAAAGGTTCTCCACCCATATGATAAAGAGTTCAATACTAGAAAGAAAAAACAACAACAATTAAACTTTGGATTTATTAGCAGCCAGAAGTCAGGCTTTGGAAATATATGTTGGAAGCTGCAATGTTCCTCTCAAAATCATTCATTCTTGTGACATTATCAACTTGTCAGAGGTATCTGGCTAGATTCATGAAGAGAATCTGCCTGTGCTCTCTATCATCTCAATAGCACTTTTGCATGGTTAAATTTGGAACAATCAGGCAGTATACTTATACCCAGTGGTGCTGCTGCATATCAGAACAAATTAATATTTCTTGCAATCATTCTCATATGCCCATAATAGTCACATTTTAAATTTTGATCAAAACAAATTCTCTTCCAAAAGTTGTAACATATTTTCTCTGTGGAAAAGAAAGAAAGAAAGAAAGAAAGAAAGAAAGAAAGAAAGAAAGAAAGAAGGAAAGAATTATGTATATTCTGAAGAGAAATGGAGTCACCAAGCTTGGGCTTTATGATTAATATGATCAGTGCCTGACATAGGGTCCCCCAATTCATCATGACCATATTCTAGCTGTCTACTTTCTTGCCTGTACCAAATGTATCTAATTACATGAACACTGCACAGCAAATTAAGCGTAGTCTCATTTGTTGTCAACCACAGCGTCTTATTATCTGCCTGCTGCTTTGTGTCAAAGGTTTGTTTCCTGACTGCTCAACGTGACACGGCTCTACGTTCCCTTTCATCACTGTTTGCATATAAGCTAATGAGGGAGGGAGTTAGCTCATCACAGCTGCTGAGGAAGACCTCAGCAGGGTTCTGACAAAAGATGGAAGAGGGGAAAGAGTACAAATGAAAATATATAAAGTTGCCCTCTGTGTTTTTGTCTATTGATACAGTGACCCTATAAATCAGTGAAATACAAATAGGTCGTGTTTCACTGGGTAAAATAATTGCAGGTCCCCTTTGCTCCTGGTTGGCAAGTAAACAGATTTGGATAGCTGTGTGTCCTGCTGGATGTGAGAGGATGCTAAGCTTCCATGATTCATGAAGCCTCCCTAGAGAAGGATGAAACTGTAAAGCAGGAGTGGTGAATCTTTGGCCCTACAGATGTTCTGACTTACAACCCATCATCCCCTGCTAGCATGGCCAGTGATAAAGGACTGGGGGAGATGTAGTCCAAAAGATCTGATGAGACAAAATATCTCCACTCCTGTTGTATACTGACAAACACATTATGTGACATCAGGTAAAGGCATATGTCATAGGCACAGAAGGCACCCTGTGCAATGTGAAACAATTGGTTCATCTAGCTGAGTAGTGTGAACACTGGCTGATGGTGGCTGCCCAGGGTTTCGAATAGAATTCCTTGTGGCTGAGATCTAAGCTTGGAGTTCAACAGCCCTTCTGCTCACAGGAAAAGTCATTTGTATTCAGAGAGTCTTTGGCTTTTATACTGGCTTACTCACTGAAGTAGGTTGGGAACACAACTACACTCATCACTTAAAGAGTTAAAGATGTCTTAGAAAGAGCAGCATTGATAGGGTTAAGTAGCTTTCAGTAATCCCAAATCTTCATCTCTCATCCAGCTAGGCTAACCTCTCTAAGATGTAAACTGATACTCTTAGGTAACTTACCACCTCTTTTCTAATTCTCTCACTTCTGCTGAAAGTGAGAGAAGTTTAGTTTTGGGTCCAACTTAACACCCTTAGATAGTTTTCCTATTCTTAATAAACCCTTAGTTTGTTTCTTTAGCCATTTGTGTCTTTACTCCTTAACCAAAACTGGAAGCTGCTGAATGCATGTGCACACCCACATGCAAAGAGAGGGAGAGAGAGAGAGAGAGTCAGAATATATCCATCTCCAGAACCCAAAAATCACTCTCAATCAGAATTCAAAGACATAGTCATATTAGTCTGGATCAACATGTAGACGATACGTAGCGTCTTCGAGACTAGCTGAGAGAAAGAAGTTGGTAGCATAAACTTTCATAGATTTAAATCTACTTCATTAGAAACTTATGCTCCCAACTTCTTGCTCTCAGGTAGCCTCAAAGGTGCTATGAGATCTCTTTCATACTCTTCATCAGGTTTAACTAGCAAGCACTATTTATTTATTTTGATTATTTTTGCTTGTGATTTTATTTGTTTTTAAGTTTCACTTTTATTTCTGTATTTTATCTGCTGTCTATTATTGTTAGCCACCCTGAGTATAATTATTAGCAGAGAGAGAGAGAGAGAGAGAGAGATGTAAATTTAATTAATTATTTACCTTACCATTGAAAGAAGAGACAACCCGAAAACTAAAAACACAATGACTGAAGATTGATGATACATCCTATCTAACCCAGGCCCTTTCCGCAACGCACCTTTTCATGGAGCTGGGGTGTGGGGATTGTGTGAGCAGCCTCCAGCAAGAGGCTCTCACATCCTGGTTCCTTCAGTTCCACAGCTACTGCCCACGCACACGAGAGCCCCGCCTCTTCCTTCTGCAATGCAGCCTGGGATTTTCCCAGGCTGCACTGGGGCAGGAAGCATGAGCGCCGTGGCTCCAGAGCTCCGCACACACAGCAAGTGCGTGCAGGGTCCCAGAGTAATGTGCAATTGCGCACCATTTTCAGCTCAAAGCCGAAAATGAAAAAGTGCGCGAGCAGCGCCTGCCAGACCCTGCAGCATTGCACAATTGTGAGTACGTCATGTGGACCGCTCCTTACATTCATGCAACACTCGAGGGACCCTTTCGCATGGCAAATGCCATGCTAAAAGAGCCTCAGTGCTCCTTTCTTTGGTAATGTAGCCTTAAACAATAGTGAAATGTAAGTTTAAATTGGGGGATTGTCCATCTAAATCATCGTCATCATATTTATATCTACCTTTCCTCAAAAACTGGAACTTAAGGCAACTTGAGGTACACACTTTATACATTTACAACCCTAGCAAATGAATCCATTTATTTCCAGATTTACCAATGTGATCCTAGGAGCTCTCTGACTTCTCCCAATGCTAATTTGCTTTTCATCTCAAATGTGGTCGCCCCCTCTCCAGCAAACTTTGGGGGGAAAATTCCCCAACTCAGCTTCAAAAAAAAAAAAAAAATGCTGACAGTCCTTGAGCCCTGAGGGCTAACCTGCATTAAGCTCCACACAAGATCTTGACTTAGCAAGAGACGTCTTCAAAGCATCTGGTTAAAAGTTGTCAGACTCTATGAAATGAAACAAGAAAAGCAGCATTGTTGTTAGGTTGATGTCCTGGCATGTTTAAGGATGCAGTCTCAGCACTGCTGTGATCGTTAAACAGACAGATCTACACAGCTGTAGAGTTACATAGTGTAGTGGAGGGGATCTTAAATTCTTTCCCCATCCTTCCTCAGTCAGTAAAACAACTGTGCCAGTGTACCTATATATGAGGAAGAAAGGCAGAGACTCACCTTAATGTTCAATAGATTGGATGCAGACAGATTCTTATTGGAAAGATAGAGCTCCCCCCTCTTTTTTCCCCAGCAGTATCAGAAGTGCTTACCTTAGGAGGGCAAGGTTGCAAGAACCAAGTGGAGGCAGAAAACAAATTTTAAGATCCACAAAAGGAGGAATATTTAATTAGAGAAATCATTCTTTTGGTAGAACAAACTATCTTAGAAGAGCAAAGATAGTAGGTAGACATACCTCAGCATGTCCTTCTCCATGAAAGGAGAGAATGCACATGGGAGAGACTAGAAAGAGAGGAGAGTGGTCAGTCCCAGGTTAGTTTTTTTGTACAACAAAGGGTAGTCATTTCTGTAACTGGCTGAACCAGATTATGTAATCTGCCCATATTGCTTTGGGATAAATGACAGACAGAGGAAGTAAGTAGCCAGGAAAAGAAAGGTCAAGTTCCTAATCTCTCCCTGTCTAAGCCATGTTATACCTAGTGGACAAGAGAGCACTGAGAACCAGTGCAGAACCTGCTATATCTTCCAGCACCTGAGATGTGTATCCCAAGTGTCTACTGGTAAGAGATTTCCTATTTTCCTTGCCTAGAGGAAAATGGAAAACCAGTAGACGCTTTGCCAATCAATACCTTCTGCTTGGCCTTTTTAGATTCCATATTCCTCACTCTATAAATCTGCTTTCCTCAATGCGGTACCTTTCTTGACGTGTTGGACTACAGTTACCATCATCCATCATACTGCCTGGAGACAGTGGAAGCTGAAATCCAACACATCTCAAGGACCCCAAGGTGACAAAGGCAGTCATAAAGAAATGAGAAGGACAAACATGAGAGCAGATGAGCTCAAAGGATCCTTCTAGGTCCATCTCTGTGACCCAGAAGGGCCTCAGGATGTACCTTTCCATACAACCGAAAACCTAGTGAGTTGATCCAGTAATGCATTACTTCATCAGCACTCATGAGGCTTAACTTCCAGAACTAGGAGCCAGTTCCTATGGGTATTGCTAAGCGTTAATTGCCCCTGAGCTACTGTGCTGATGTTTAGCTATGATCCCATGCCACACCTGACTCTTTGGAGTTCAGCCACAAGTGTGAGCAAGCCTCAACGTTCAGCTGCTGGAAAGCAGCAAAATAAAATGGGTGGCTTATTCTTCCTTTAGGCAGCTTTGGATGTGACATTTCTATTCTTTCATCTCTGTAGAGCAGGTAGGGAAAGCGGGGGGAGAGGGGAAATGTTATTTGTACCTTCTTCTGTAATTTCTGACAGTCAAACGCATTGTGTCAAACTCAAGTGTTTTTGTATCTGACTAATTCCTGTCACCATATGCATTTACAGTAAGAGTAGAAAGAAATATATAACCCCAAGCACCCTCTTGACCTCTGAAAGAGGGTTAAGATAAAGTTTTAAACACATTGCAATGGAAGATCCCTTGGAGACAGTGGGGCCTACTTCTGAGTAAACATAGGATTTCATTACAAGTCATACAATGGCAGCTGGTGTTTCTCATCCCAGTATAATGGTGAATCCACTCCAAATTTTAGTCTGAACTTCAACAGAGCTACCAAAGGTGTTGAACCTATCTTGAGGATAGAATTCAACATGCTTCTGTAAAATCTGAACTAAAGCCCAGAACCCATTCACTGCCTCACTGACACGGAAGCCACTAGCTGCCATTACAGCCATGTTTTACCACCCAAGGCAAAATGTGAAAGTTAGGCATTTGTCTGCAGCTATAAGATGGACTCACACAAACCAATAAACTTGACTATATATGGTTCCACTTGAAGTTTTACATGAAGACACCCCCACCATGTAAATTTATATCAAATTTGCCATATGAAATTGAGATAGTGTGAGGTCACCATTAACTCTCACTATCAGCATGTTGTCTTGATGAACTGATTCAGACATAAAAGCAAATATAGCTTAGTGCTATGTGAACTATCCTTCCACAACTAGTTTCCCTTTTCTTCTTCTGCCCTAGCATGGCCACATCTGGAGATCAGAAGCATCTATGTACTTTCCCACTCAACTTCAGTATGCCATTTTTTTTCCAAACGATGGAATATTGGTTAGTTTAATTGTGATTCATTTAAATAAGCCAGAATCAGAAATTGCAGTATGGCCTTTGCACAAATTCCATCTGAAATTAACCATAGTTTGCCCTGGTTCAGAGAAAACAACAAACTAAGGTGGACCAAAAAGGGAAATAGATGCTCCTCATCACATGCTCACACCAGAGGTCAGGATGTGCATGAGCTTGGTGCAGTTCAGTTGTCAAATGCCATTCATGGAAGAGATTTGTGTCGCATATCTTGGAAAGTTAATCTATGTCAGAGCAGGATCTGATTTTTTTTTTTTACCAAACCAATCCTTAAAAACTCTTTTTCTCCAAATTCCTATCTGTCTTTAGAGTACATATATCTGAGCCAGTCCTCATTATATCTGGATAACTTCCAAAGTATTTGAACTGATTGCCTGGTTTGTCAGGCTGAGTGTCTCAAAATGCAGAAGCAGCACAAAACTGACGCGGATGGATCGTAGAAAATAGACTTTGGAGATGTCCTTGAGATACCTGTTTTATGATCTGTGTCAACCAAAATCAAATCAGTAGTAGACCTTGCTGGTGACACATCTTCATGATCTTGATTCGGAAGAGTTTCCAGATTATATCCCATTTACACAGGTTATTCATACTGTGTCTCTTCTTTACAGCAAGCAAGATTCACAAGGTTAAGCGTTTCTAAGCTCAGCTGATTTCAGAAGAAAGATTAAGCACTTGCTTCGTTTTTTTCCCATCTGAAAAAAAATTCTGACATGATCGTTACAATCTTTGATAATCCAATATCTGTATTGGCAGGTTTTAAAAAAATCACAAAATAAGTTTAGGAAGGAACTTTCTGTCCCAATATACACAATGTGATGGTTACTCTTTCCATCACTGGTATGTTCTTTTGTCCATTTCTGCCTACTGTGGACAGTTTGTATTGCCTTCAGTCCAGCTTACAAAGTACTTTAAAGGAGAACTAATATAAAGGCATGTTGAAATTATCAGTAGCTGACCGGGGTCCTTCTACTACTGCTCAGTTGTGAACGGATTCAGCATGTCTTTAATGTAAGTAAGTTCATCTTAAAAGTCATTACCCAAGCTCTGCTTCAGTCTTCCTTTCTGTCTGCTTCCATTTCACTGCTCTGTCTCATCCCTTCCCTGAATGTGGGTTCAGGCCTCCTATACATTACTGTTTTCAGTTTCTCATATAACTCTGCTGTTAGTAGGAAACCATCCTCTAGTAGAGATGATCTCCCAAACTTGGTGTGTGGGGATGACTAGAACCTTCTATATGACGAATAAGGCTGCTGTTAGCATATCACATGGTTGTGCACTTAGACTTTCCTAAAACATTTTCTGTCTGGAGTTTTTTGTGTGAGGTCCATTCAATCAAAAGGAGATATTTCTGTCAAAAAGATGGTTGTTTCAAGTCTCCAGTTTTATTAAAAAGGGACACACCTGCCTTTAAGATCACTTTTATTAAAAGGAAGTTCATAAGTTGATTTAACTTCATAGCACATATTCCAACAAAGCTTCAGTGTTTGCTCTTATGTACTTTCCTACAGGATTTGTTTTTTAAGTCTTTGGGCTTCTTTTGATTAATAGTTCTTTGCCTCTTCAGAGCTGAAGCTTCTTCCTGACTCAGAGCTGGTGGGTAAGCCAACTAAGTTATTTTCTCGTACCTGTCCAGTCAGACTTATAATGTTTTATAAAACACTTGGGTTTTCTATGAAGCTGACATTAGACACTAGAGATTTAACCATCTTTCCCTATCTCCTGGGAAAGAAAAGGAAAGTATTATACTTGTCTAAGGGAGACTAGAAGTTTCTGATAACAGAATTCTTAGGATCTACATTAGTTCACGGTTCCAGGATTTCTTGGAGAAAAACTTGGAGATGGAAAAGAAAATCACACTAACTGATTTTTTTTTTTTAAAAAAAATGAATCTATCCAATTCATGCTCTCTAATGCAGCTTGAAAAACTGTGCTCCTATCTTTCAGCTCCTCGTCATGGGGAGGAGGATTTCAAGATTCCCCTTATTTTGAATTACAAAGAAATCATTGAATGCAATTCAGAATGTATGTATTTGGAAAAAAAAGCATACAAAGATACTTTAGTCAATGAGGGAAATTGAAAATGCGTTACAAAATTTTTTTTAGAAGTGCATATGTTCAGAACAGTGCGTACCAAAATGTTCACAAAAATCAATGTTAAAAACAAATCACCAAGTCAAAGTCAGATGTGAAACAAAGACTGGAACGTAACACAGGTGAGATTCAGGAAAATGTTCTGAAATTCAGACTGAGAGATGTTTACATCCCTAGGGAAGCTGCAACCATTATTTTGTTAGGTAACTGTATGTGTCTGTAGCCTAGGTAGACCATCACCACAGTTCTGATATCCCTGCTTCCTTTGTTTGCTTAAAAAGAGTAATGATCTTGGAAAATTAAAGATACATAACACACACATACCTTCCAACAATCCCAATTTGGCAGAGACACCCCCAATTAATCCCGAGTTCCCTCAGTTTTAGGCTGCTTTTAAAATGTCCCAGTTTATCTCTCCTCTTTCCACTGTCCCCTTTTGTTCTCCAGTTACTTCACTTGCTGCAAACAGAGCTCAAAGTGCAAAAGCAGTTCGTACTCAATTAACTCAGCCAGAGGAAAAAGAGAAGAAAAGAGGGTGTAATCTTCTCTTTCCCAGAAGGCTTGGGCAGAAACAACCTGCAGCAGCCTCTCCTGGCTTGTGCAATCTTCCTCAATAATAACTTTTGTCATTTGGATCATACTTTGAAGTTTCCTAGCAAAATGTGCCCCAGTTTTAACCTGTGAATTGTAGGAAAGTATGCACACATATCTTTGTCATCAGCATATACATGTAGGTTAAAGGGAAGCATATAAATGAAGGGAAAACGAAGGCAGTCAATTTGTATTTTCCATTAGTATGTTGCATTTATTAAGCTGTGTTTCAGCTCTGTCATTTGTTCAGGTAGCTGTTTGGGAGCCCATTGATGGAGAACCTTTTTTCATTTATTAACTTTTATAATTCTTGCATGGGTTCAGAGTTGTTTATCATAGTTTCAAAATAATAAAAACAGTACGATAAAATATACTGGAAGCATAATATGCAGCTAACATGACCCCAAGTATTCCCCAGGAGACTAGAAGGCAGTCTAAATAAATATAATTTGCTTTGCTGTTCAAACTCAAGGTCAACGTGCAACAGAAAAGATCACAGCCACCCACCATTTGTGATGGGAGAAAACCCATTGTAGCCACAAATGCCACTGTAGTTCTCACACTGTGAAATACCTACTTATGATTCCAGTTATTCTATTTTTTTGTTCAAGGATCAGGAATATAATGGTAGTAAGAGTTACAGAGACACCCAGAAATGAAACCTGTCATTGAGTTAACAATACAGTGAAGAAAACTAGGATCCAATATCTGTGAGCTTTCATATTAACCTCTACCATGTTCTGATTTAGGAGAACCCATTCTGTACTCTTGTATTGTTTCTAAAGGTCAGTCACAAATTTTTGTGTTAAGAAATCCTACAGTGATAATCTCTTTGCCTACCTCATTAAATGATAAGATTAAATGATGGAATTGAGAAGTCACTTTTCATCATACTTACTTTTTTTTTCTTTTTAGTGTGAATGGGTATTGCACTACACATTCAGATCAACAGAAACATTCTGTTAATAATGTTGGAATATATGCAAGATAGTGTTGGTGAAAACATATTGGCAATGCAGAAGTTGAAAAACAACCAGTCCCACACCCACCCAATCACACAGGATAGCAGAGAAAGAAAGAAATTTAGTCTTCTTCATAAAATATGGGAAGTTACTTTATTTACAAATTATTTGTACATAGTCAAACACATGGTCTGATGAAAAAAGAGAGAGAAGAAAACAAAATGGCTACAGATCAGAGTGATATGGAAAGAAAAAGGTGTAGAAAAGCAGACAACCATAAAGTCAGCAAACATACAAATTAGCAAATTGTATAGTTATGAAAGGGTTGCTAATTCTATTAACTCCTCAGGATCAATTTTACCTGTATAAAATATCAAATGTTGTGCTGAACTAAACTCGTAAGAGAGCCAGAATGCTAAATGCAGGATGGTCAGTTGGGAAGCTCAACAAAATTAAAGCGGCTAGGCAGAATCAAAGTTTCGGCTATAAAAAGTGTCCAGCAAAAGTCAAAACATCCTTTATATGGAGAAATCTTCTTCAGCAATATGTATGACTCTGTGTGCATAGTACAATTTGTTCATTGACTACAGAAATATTCTATAAGTGCTGATCTCCTACCATATGATTTTTAAAAAATAGATGCAAGGCCCACTGTTTTACTATTACCAATAGGTTCACTTAAGTTTGATTATGCCCTGCATTTTCACAGCAAACTGCCCATAGTGGATGATAACATTCACAAGTGAAAAGGCCAAAATACATAACATTTAATTCCAAATCATAAATAGGTCAAGAGACAGTACAATCAGAATTACAGTAAGCAAAGGATAAATGCACAGTGTTGGGTTCCTAAAGACTTTTTCATTTTCTGCAGACGGTTTCCTAACTCTTCCTCTGATTGTTGTCAGTTACTTTTAGTTCGTAATGAATTATTCAGCTGATCCTGTTGTTTTGTTCATTGTTTCATGATGTTTAAAGCTATCAGCAGGATTATATTTGTATTTATTGTATGCCATTTTGAGACTTTTTGGAACAAAAATGAAAAGCGATGTAAAAGTGGTTTTACATAACAAATGAAGTGTTATAACAAAAGAATCCAGACAAGCAAAGCAAGGAATCCACAGTGTGGAACAGAGGGAAGAGAAGCAGTTCTGTTTTCACACACCCTGAAATTAGCAAAGAAATTTTCTCCCATTGAAATTAATAAGAGTGAACTGAGTTATACCACTTCTAGAATACAGAAGATTAACAGTTATATGGAGACTGTAGTGAAGAAATCAGAAGAAGGCTAAGACTTGGAAAGGCAGCTATGCAGGAACTAGAAAAGATCCTCAGATGCAACCACAGTATTTCCAATTTCTATGTATGATTATGAAAGCTGGACAGTGAAAGAAGCTAACAGGAATACAATCTATCTGTTTGAAATATTGTGCTGGAGGAGAGTTCAGCAGATACCATGGGTTGCCAAAAAGACAAATGAATTGGTTCTAGCGTAGTCCAAGTCTAAACTCACATTAGAAGCCAATGTTTTGCACATATCAAGAAACAGCATAACTCACTGGAAGAGATGTTAATGCAGTGTATAGAGAGGAAGGTCACTTCATAGATACGTGGACTCAATCAAGGAAGCCATGGCCTGGGGTTTACAAGACCTCTGCAAGGTTCTTCATGGAGATCTACCACTCATATAGTCATCCTAAGGCAAAGCTAACTGGATAGGAAATAACAAATAGCAGCCATGTTTGTGGTACAGGAAACCTGTGGGTCCCACCAGCCCATCTCCAAGCACCTTCTTCCCACCCTAACTGACTCTTTGGAGCTGCAGAGGTTTCTGCAAGGCCTGTGAGGATACATCTGAAGACTTAATTCCTACTTATGAAAGCAAAGCTCTCACTCCACCCCCAAAAAGTCCAATGGACCAGAAATCCTATCTCTCCCCCAACCCCACACCAACTTTAATAAAGGACAGAATTCATACAGGTTTGCAGCCTTAATAAAAGGACCAGAGCAGTCCCGCATAAATCTTATTGAGAAAGTCAGATCTTTTCCTAAGGCATATTTGATGGAAAATATATTCTTGGTATGAGGTAGGCATACATTCTAAAGTGTGATAGAAATGGCTTGACTACACCAGGGATGGGCAAATTCCATTTTATAGGCAAGATGCAAGAGGCATCCATCCAGTTGCAAGATTCTTCTAATGTGATTAAAACAAGTTTTCCTGGTGGCAGTTTAGTTTCATAAGTGTCAGGACAACTGCTTCATACACTGGAAGCTACTGGCTGAATCTGAACCAACTGTATAGAGCAGAAATGTTAGTTTATATGCCATCAGTCAAAATTCATATAGAACTGTGAGGTATTGCTACTTTAAGATTTTTTTTAAACTTATAGTGTCTGTTCTACTCTACATATCACAAATGTGTACTAAATTTATGCCTAAAACTAACTGTAGCTTACTCAGAAATTGACAGATGCAAGTAACATGGTTACCAGTAATGAGTTACTTTTGGTAACAAAGGTGCAACAGAGTTATATTTCCAAAATAGTGTATCAAGTGGAAACAATATTACCTTTTGATGTAATAGGTGAAAGCCTCTAATTTGAACACATATTTTTAAGCATTTTAAGAAATTTTAGGGGCATTTTGAGTGGGATTTTTCAAATTTTATGCCATTCTTTTTCAATCTTAAAATGTGCCATCTTCAAAAAAAATTAAAATGTAATGAAAATTAAGGAAGTAGCAAGTAATACAAGTAACAAAGGAAGTTACTTTTTCAACATTGTGACAACAGAAGATAACTAATCATTTTATAAATCCTGTAACAAGTAAAAGGAATTAATTCCCTTTAAAAGGTAAATTTCCAAACTGAGCTTGTTTGTTGTCTTCTGTCTGTTGGAGAGTGAGATCTAACAATCTGACTTGGCATGACATTCTGAAATACTGAAGATATAAGTATTTTTGGAGTGAGATATTTTGCCACGCTAAAAATGTGTACATACTGCCTGAAAGTGGGAAAATAACTTTGGATCATTGGACAGGTGTATTTTGCAGTCTCTTCTTTGACCAACAGAATGAACAGAAGTGACAGTCTCTTGAAGTCATTCTTTACTTCATTTGTATGCCACCTACAGTCAGGCACTGAAGGGCATAGTCTTCTCCAGAAGATCTTCCTACAGTTCCAAGCTGCAAAACATTTGAAGGAAGAGATGAGTCAACCCAATTAGAATGAGACCATGTGGTCTGAAAGATTCTGCATACTTCAGTTTAGTGCTAGACCACCCAAGTGGCTGTGGTTTAAAGGAGCCTGATTTGGCAGAGGTCTGGATCTGAATGCCCTGCCAGGATTTCACTCAACAAAACATGTTCTTGAAAGAAAAAGAAAAAAGGAAGAAAGAAATCAAGAGACAGAGTTGGGTGCCCATCAGACTAATCTCCCTCACATCTGCAGTATGTTTTGGCTGTTCTAAATTCTTTCAAGCGGATGTCTGGAGGCCTTTCATTTGATACTAAGCCAGAGGTGCATGATTGAACTTTCTATGTGCCAGATACAATTTTGCATAACATTATGCCTCACACTAGGTTCCTGTTTAAAGCATTGATATCAAAATGAATTAATAATATAGCAGTTGTGCATGACACATTTAAAGTGCTTTTCTACCTGGTATCAAGCCTCACTGAAGACACCAGGACTTATTTCTCTGTAAACATGGAAGAGATTGGACTATTAGTCTCTGTCATGTTATATGGTGCTCCCATAATACCAGTTATGTCATTTTAAAGGATCCCCTTTAATATGTTATTTCGATATTTGTTCTGTATAAGCCACATAAGGGTTGGGGAGCGGCTGACCAAGTCACTTGCCTGAAAACCTCTAACAAGATCCCACATGGTGACCACATGGCCAGAATTATGGCTCCTACAGTAAGGGATGCAAATTTGTGGTTACTCAGTAAGTAACACTAAAGGCCCACTTTCCAAGAGTGTTTTCCTTTCGTGGCCAGACATTTACATCTCCCCTTTTGCTTCATCTACATTGTGCTTGCCATTCCTCACAGGTTCATGTTACCTTGTAAAATGACTTTTCATATTTTAGATTTATCAGCTATCAGGATGATTTTTTAACTATTTTTAAAAATGTGTTATTTATTTAATGTTATTAAATGTTATAAATTTAAATGTATATTATAAATGTAGTAAGGTAATAATAATATTTTTTAAGAAATGTTATTATCATCAGTATGTATTGAAAGAAGGCTGTCACATGAATGCAAACATCAAGTCAACACTCTTTTCAGTGCTATTTTTGCTCCGTAACAGTGACATGGATGGGATGCATTAGAAGATGCTTCACAACATCTGGCTATCTCTCCTGTTAATTACTTCTAGCAATTTGGAGCTTTGGAACTTGGGCCAGAACTCTTTTCTTCCACATCTGGGATGCAGTGGGTGGAAGCTTCAAGTCCCATTGGGCAGGAAATCAGCAGATGGAAGGGATGGCCAGTGAGAGAAAAAGGAACAGAGAGGAGGAAGCAATCTGACCACACTGAATTATTCCTCTTCCTCTCCCTACTCTAGACTCATAGAACTGTAGAACTGGAAGGGCTATCTAGTCCAACCTCTTGCTATGCAGGAATATACAATCAAAGCATTCCCAACAGATGGCCATCCAGCCTCTGTTTAAAAACCTCCAAAGAAGGAAACTCCACCATTCTCCAATGCAGTATATTCTACTGTCAAACTGCTCTTATTACCAGGAAGTTCTTCCTAATATTAAGACAGAATCTCTTTTCCTGTAGTTTGAATCCATTGCCCCATGCCCTAGTCTCTGGAGCAGCAGAAAACAACCTTGCCCCATCTTCCATATGACATCTCTTCGAATATTCAAACATGGTGATCATGTTGCCCCTTAACCTTCTCTTCTTCAGGCTAAACATACCCACCTCCCTAAGCCATTCCACATACGGCATGATTTCCAGGCCTTTTACAATTTTGATTGCCCTCCTCTGGAGACATTCTAGCTTGTCAATATCCTTCTTGAATTATGCTGCTCAGAACTGGACACAGCACTCCAAGTGATCTAGAACCCTCTCCAGTCCCAGCTGTGTAGTGCTGGCTCCAAATTTTTGAAAGCCATAAAACAATGTGCGCCATCTCATTAATGTCACCATCACCTGTTCATTGCCTTCTTCCTTTTTGCCCAATCTGTGCTATTTTCTAGAATAAGAAAGCTGCTCTTTGCCCTCCTTATCCCATTCACCATAGACCTGGAGGGGACAAATGAACAAACACCAATAGCAAGGAGAAGAAGAGCAGAAATGGACCCAGAGGGCTCTGGAAATCAACAGGGATCCACTTGTTGGGATGTGAGCCACAGCAAATGCCCTACAACACCATCTGCTGATGACAGCTCCATAACTTGGAATTGTATTTACAGGCATGATACTTTCATGAGCAGCCTAGTGATCACACACACACGAAGCTCCCCACAAGAGCACTACATTGTCAAGGGTACCCATGGAAGATGCACACCCAACAAATGTGATGATTGAGAAAGGAAAGAGAGGAGAAGGAGGATGGGAAAAAGGTAAAGCTAAACAATCCCATTCCTTGTCATTCATCCTTTACTCTCTGAATTTCTTGTCCTCTTGGGCACAAGACAAATAGATCTGATTTTATTATCACATTGTTTCCTTGGACACAATCCAACCAGAGTTAAGTATCATAAGCATCATTGGTTTTGATGAAGAATGAAACAAGTTTTTAATGAGCGAAGCAGCCCTAAGAGTTTGTATAAGCAGCTGATGAGAAATGATTATGGACTTGCCCATAATTTATGAGTTAAACAACTGAGGCCGTGCATTAGCCAGCCTTCAGGTGTCCATGTTTTGAGTTAGTGCCTTTGTGTACTTCATTTTTAAGGCTACCAAGTTGGCTGCCTTTTGCTCTCATGTGTTAGATTCATTGTAGCACCATGTCCACATGCATCTGCATGTAGATGTGCACCCAAATGTGGACATAAGTGCACTGCTTTACTTTTAACAGGATGTGGATTGAAATTCACTGCCTTCCCTCTTTTGGGTCAGCTAGTCATGGTTTTATGCCTCTAGAACCAGACTGGGGCATAGCATGAATGGCCACTCTGTATGCAAGGCAGCAAAATTGGTCCAATTATTTCAGCAACAGAGATACTCTTCTCCCACACACACAGAGGCAGGGTGTCCTATCTCAATCCTTCTAGCACCATTGATGATTTAAACAAAACAAACTGAATTGCTCCCAGCTCATTACTTACTTTTATTCAGTAAGCACAAGGTCAAAATAAAGTCCAAAAGTAGCAAGTCCAAAGTTAGTCAAAGTAATCTAGACAATTCAGCAAGGCAGAACAGAAATAAGCTCTGGCAATCCCCAGAGGGGAGGGGTGGCAGCTATATAAGATAGAAGCCTAATGCAGCTGTTGCCTGATTAATTGCTGATGGTTATATATTCTCTGGGATCGGCATCACCTCTCTCTTTGTTGTCTAGGCTCAGCAAAGGTAGATACTGCTAAGTTATCTTCTGTGTCTGAAGGGTCAGGACTCTGCTGCAGCTGGTGCTGCCCCCTATTCTGTTTGTGGCACTGTAACCTCTTCCTGTACAGCATGTTCTGGCATGCCCTCTGTTTCAGATTCTGAGTCAGAGTCCATGTTCTGGAAGCAGGGCATGGCACAGGGATCCAATACTAGATATACAGAAATAGGCTACCCCTTCCACCCTCTGTTGAAGGTGGCATTCTAGCATTTGCTTACACTGTTGATCCATAAAGGTGATGCTTGATTTCTTCTGGCTATGGAACTCCACCTGAATTCTGCCCAAGTGCCCCCCATCTCCTCTGGCTATCAGGGTATATTCCAGTGCTTGGAAGTTGCCTTCTGCAGGGAAGCCTGTTTTGCAAGGAGATATTTGATACTTCCTTCCACAGTATCACCAAAACACACAGGTTATGCCAGTGTATGTCACCAACAACCATGTACAACTAGTCCTCAACTTCATTCAAGTAAGAAGACTTCACAGCCATGTAAAGGCACAAAAGAATGCTTGAAAGGGGGCCAGGATTTTTAAATGATTTTTTTCTCCTGCTAACAAATCTTTACAACTATTTAGTGGCTACGTCAGATAACCACCTCAGGTTGATTTTAATCTAGTTTCTTTCAGACTTTGAAATATTGGTTACAATGCCACCAAGCTGTCTTTCTTTGGGTTCCTATGGCTGTCTGTGTCTCTTTATGTCTTTCATGGAGGTCAGGCATAATAATGAATGAAATCTAGGGCTACAGTCCAGTGCATGATTACACAGGAGTAGACCTGCACACAAAATAATCATGCACGAGGTCACATGTTGATGCAGGATCACCTTCTCCCATATAATCCGCCCCACACATTAAGGTCCTTTGGGAGGAATTTACTGCAGCCAGTCAGAACTAGGTTGGCTGCGTTTACCCAGAGGACCTTCTCTTCTATCACTCCCAAGTTATGGAATGGCCTGCCAGAAGAGACCGAGCACATTACCAGTCTTGACTGCTTTAAAAAAGCAGTCAAGACTGTTCTCTTCCGACAGGCCGTCCCAGACTAGTGCTCCACTGCCTCCCACCAACTGTCCTCTTGTTAATGTGTTTTAGGGGGTTTTAGATGGGTTGGTGGGTGGGGAGGATGGGTTATGTTTTAATTGCTTTTAATGTATTTGATGTACTGTTGTAGTACCGCCTCGATCTGTCGGGAGGGGCAGGATATAAATAAATTTTTATTATTGTTGTTGTTGTTCTTATTATTATTGATGATGATGATGATGTAAAAATGCCCCAAGTTAAGTCTGCAGAGTATGAAGTCTGGTACATGTGTAGTCTCTGACTTTGGGAAAGATTTTTTTTTGGGGGGGGGAGTGCAGCAAAAGGGCCCTAGGTTTAGTCTTTAGCATCTCCAAACTGGGTTGGGGAAAAACCCAACCTGAAACTCTAGAAGACTATTTCCACTCAGTGTAGACCAGGGGTGATCCACTTGTACTAGATATTGCTGAACTACAATCTAGTATGCAACACACCAGCTGTAAAGCTCACTGGATTTAATAGGGCTTACATCTGAGCAGATGTGTCCTATCAATTCACCGTTCAGGTGCATTTCTTAAAGAGAGATCTCTACTTGTAAGTTAACAGGCAGCAACCTATGGTATTCAGCTCTTCTTTGCTCACAGCTGTCTTGAGTCCTTTAATGGCTTCCTTCCAACCACCTCATTTGATGGGCACCATCTGACAATCTTAGCATGGCTTCTCGGTATCCAAATGTGGGCTGCAAGCTTATCTTCATCTTCTTACCAGGCTTTTGCCCCCATGAGGGCTTAACATGACAACACTATTCCTAGCAGCCCACTTTATGATTCCTGGAATCCGGCACTATGTCATTATTTCTTTCTTAAAAACAATCCAGAAAAAAAGTTATTAAATCAAGTGGCAGACTCATGTGTTAAAAACAATTATAAACTGGATTATAAAAATCCATTTACTGAATTGTCAAGGGTGCTTTAATGACTGAATCTAGATTTTGCCAGTTTAAAAAAAAAGGAGGAGGAGAGGGGATAAACCCTGATCCCACTGGTGTGGTGTAGTGACTAGTCTGCAAACCACAGCTCAGCTGTACAGCTTTCCTGGCTGCACATGGCTGCTCATGAAGTTGTAATACCTTTAAGCGCCCTCTTATCTTTGATCACTGTTTAGATGCAATGGACTCCCCTCATTGGCCATATCAGACTGAATGGTTTGCCTTGCTTGGGCTAACAGCATAAGCAGGAGAGTTTTATGCATGGCATGTTCCCCCTCTGCTCGACAGCAACAGCCACAACAGTAGTCTTTTCCATAGCTTTACTTTGCATCATTGCCCCTGATGGAATCCCGGGACTTGTAGTTTGGTCAGAGGCATTAGAGAGCACTCAGCCTGAGAATTTTAGATAGTTCTCCCTGAACTGCAAACTTCAGGATTCCTGAGGGTGAACTAATGGCAGTCAAACTGGAAACGCAGTGCTACAACTGTGTAGTGTGAAAAGGCCCCTAATCTCAGCATTTTAATAAGAATCCCACATTAGCTCTTGTGTGTACCCCAACCACTTTTCCCTGGCTTGCCCTGTATATTTACCAACAGGAAACTTCAAAACACACACTTATTAATATCTTGAGTCTATGCAGCTCTATTCCTCCTGCTGTATACATCACACATACATATACACACAAACATCTGTGTTTTAGTTTTCCCCTCTCTCCAAAATGGTGTCTGCAAAAATGGAGAGGTCTAATGGAAATAGCAATCACTGACCTCCTCTCATAGCTCTGTCTCATCCTTCCTCCGCTATTTTCATCTTGTTTTAGTGTTACCCTGTCCTGGCAGAGGCCCCAAGTAACTTTAGTTGACCCCCAGAAAGGAACTAGTGGTGTTGGAAGGCTGGAGGCAAAACTAGTTATCATCCATGCTTGCATTAGGGAAGAGAAAGAGGCAATGGTAGCAGCTGCAAGAGGCTTCAGGGCATACATCTGATATTGGCTTAGGATGGAAAGGAGTGAAGGTTTTGTGCTGTTGGGTTTTTTTAAAAAACCCTCTAAGTTGGATTTGCTGTGATCTGCAAGGCAGACTGCAGCATAACATGGCTTCTGGGTGGCTGCTGAACATTATAATGTGCCTTTATGTTCCTCTCCTCCTTCCCTTCTCTTCTTCGACACTGGTGGCACACACAGATCAACAAGAGATTAGAACTGTGCTTACTCCCTTCCCTTCTTCTCCGTCTTCCACCCCATCCCATCTCCATCTCTCCCTGGGTCAGAGGGAGAGTACCTGATGCTGGGTGGGTCACTGAAGCTTCCTCTTTCCACTGCTGCTCATTCCTCTTCCTGCCAGAGCACCTTCACTGGAGCCTCACTCATGGCCCATGGTTTGAGCAATTCAGCCAAAGGACCAGGTGGTGGGCCCTTCAAAGCCAGAGACATTAGGAGGGGCTCAAAGGCCTGGGAACTCTGTATGAAACAGAAACAGTGTTCAAGGCAATATTGACCAAATGGAAAGTAGGCCAAATGAACAAAATAAATTTCAAGAGAGATAAATGTAAAGTTCTGGATTTAGGTAGGGGAAAAATCAATTGGGCAAGGTAAGGATTTCTTTTTTTCATATTATTTGGGGATGAGATAAGAGGTAGTGAAGGTCGTGCTGTATGTATGTGAGAGTCCAGATCTGAGTCACAACCAGCTTGAAGGGAGATAGATCTCAGACAATTCAGGGCCACTCAGCCTGAGTGAATATCATCTGGATTCTAAGCTTTCCTTCCATCTCTGATATCAGAGCTGTTTCTCAAACATTTAACCTATTTATTCAGTGGTGAAGGAAATTCACTTTGCATATGATCAGGGCTTCTATTCCTCTTTTCAGCTTCATATATTGCATGAAGGAGTCCAGAAAATATGTTCCAAAGTTGAACTGCCAAGTTGCAAAGTCTGCCAGTGAAAGGATTCTGATTTTTTTTTCTTATGTTCTGGTTTCCTTCTTTCTTTCTTCCAGAGCTGACTGCTAGAAAACCTGGCTGGCTCCTACATTTAGTAAAATTCTACTATATTTAGGGTGCAACTCAATACCTGCTTACCCAGGAGTAAGTCTCACTGAACTCAAGAGCCCTTACTTCCTAGCAGATGTGTAGAATTCTGCTGTGAAGTTCTTTTATTGTATTTTACATTAGTACACTTTATATAGAATCTAATTAGGATAGCTTTCAGTACCTGGCAAAAAGCTATGGTATTAGGATTGCAGCCAAAAATCTCTTTTAAAAATGAGTCATATTCTAGTTTGAATTATCAAAATGAATGTGTGTGGAGTTTTTGCTTTCTTTCTTTCTTTCTTTTTTCTTTTTGTACTCTAGACTAAGCATGCCATTTTAAAAAAAGACTTGCTGAATGCTTTATGTAAAGAACATACTTTATAATAGCTATTTGGCGAACGTAGTGGCTTACATCATGCTACATGCTGACAGTCTACCGTAAACATTATGCTGTGCAAAAATAAGCCTTCTGTCCACTGCTAAATGGTAAAAATCATATGGCATCCACTGCAGAAATTTCAGATCGTAAAGAGAGCCCCAGATCAGGCCTGTTTTCCACTTGTCTTTGAAACCGATTCAGCCTTAAGTGCATGGATTCTGGAAGGTATATACAGGGAGAGAGAGAGAGACAGACAGACAGACAGACAGAGTGACAGAGGCTGAGGCAGAGTTTGGAGGTTTCATCGTGAGGATAAGCCAAGCTCCCACCACCCTGAAGATCAGATGCTCCCTCCTCTCTCTTTTCCCAGTGCGCCTGTGAGAAAATCAGAAATAATTGCTTGCTAATCTGGCTTTTCACTAATTGATGGATTGAATTTCCACATAAACATGTACACTGCCAAACCCACAAGTGCTCTTTGAGGATATCAAAATGCTGGCACTTGAAGAACTTTTGAGGTAGGGTATATCTGCCCAGATACCTTAAAGGCACCCTATCCTGACTGATCTTGGAAGCTAAGCAGAATCAGCCTTGGTAATAATTTGGATGGGAGACCACCAACAAATACCAGGTGCTCTAGGCTATGTTTCAGAGGCAGGAACTGGCAAAACCACATCTAAATATTCCTTGCCTAAGAAAACTCCATGAAATTAATGGGGTTGCCATTAAGTTGACAGGCAAATTGAAAGTGCACATCACTTATATATATCACTGAATAAGGCACAGCTACCAGTCACTGCCAGATCAGCCTCACCATTAGGCAGAGTGAGGAGGCTTGCCTGAGGAAAGGTGAGTGCCATGGAAAGGCAGCATGATTTTTAGTTTTAGTGAGCTTCATTTACTCTCATTGCTTGTATCCTTAACTGTTAAGGAAGAGAGTTGCCGTGAATAGAATTTTCTTCATGTGCTAATCATGGGCTTTGCTGGCTTCCGGGTACTGTGTACCTCGACTTGGCTGGGGGGAAGGCTGTCATTTTAGGCTTGGCTTGGGGAGGCAACTAAGGTTGACCCTGTTACCAGTCATCCCTAAAAGTGTGTATTCCTCAGTTTAGGATTCTGAAATATAGACTAGTCTTTCTTACACAAATGCACTTCAGGCACTACAACTCAAGAATGCTCAACCCCCTTAATCATTATAGAAAGTTGCTCTAGATTGGGGTTGTTAATCAAGGGTGTGAGCTTCAGGGTGGTCCATGAACTAGAAAAAAAAATTATTTTAATTTCAATTTTGTCATGAAATTTTATATATATATAGCCTTTTCAATATAAAAAGAGTATAAATATATACTCTTTCCTACCATCAAAAGCAGTTTTTTCATTCCAGACTAGTTTATATGAATGAAATCAATTTCCGATGCAGTGAAATAAACTGCATGCACATTTTTGTGTGCCTGTGTCTATTTTTTTTCTAGGGAGGGGGTTCATAGCTTTCACCAGGTTCTAATAGGGTTATGTCACTCCTTAAAATGTTAAGAATGACTGTTCTCAATGTCTGGCTAAAAAAGCATTGAAAAGACAGAATAAATAGTATTAAAGACATAAAATTGTCTCTTATCCTTCATTCACTGGACACTTTTTTGTGTGCCCCTTGAGGAAAGAAAAACACGTAGTACTGGAAAACATGGTCTAAAACACTAAAGCTACCAGCTCCAGCTAAGCAGAGTCAGCTCTGATTAGCAAATAGATGGGTGATTGCCAATGAATACCAGGTGCTATAGGCTATATTTCAAAGGATGGAATACGCAAAACCATCTCTGAGTATACTTTGCCTAAGAAAGCCCTATGAAATTAATGGATTCACCATAACTTGACAGGTGACTTCAAGGCATATACGCACACACCACACACTGGAAAGCAGTACTTTTTGAAAAAATGAATGTAGAGTAGAAATGTTGCACCTGCTCTTTGTGCACTGCTTGATTTCACTCTGTGGTTATTTCAGTTACATTTAACCAAGGCTTATTTCCAGTAAGGTTCTGGAACTAAAGAATGTCCCCAGGCTTCACACAAAAAAGATGGGGCTGGACGAAGACTTTGAAGGAAACCAGGAAGTTGGTGCCACAAGGGGATTCTGAGAGGCCAGTATAGGCCTAGAAGCAGGAAGAGGAAGAGTGAATTCAATAATTAGATGGCCCTTGAAAGAGTGAGGCAGTTGAACTAAATGAGCAGAATTAGACCTACCATTGGCAGACTGTGTTGTTTGGCTCAGGTGACAGATGCTGGGTGCAGAGTGAGGGTGGAAAGAAAAATGTTTCATAAAATCACAGAGTTGGAAGAGACCGCAGGGGCCATCAAGTCCAACCCCCTGCTATGCAGGAACACCCATCAAAGCATTCCCAACAGATGGCCATCCAACCTCTGCTTAAAAAAGAAGGAGACTCTATCACACTCCGAGGCAGCATATTCCATTGCCGGACAGCTCTGACCCTCAGGAAATTCTTCCTGAGGTTCAGGTAGAATCTCCTTTCCTGCAGCTTGAATCCATTGCTCCTTGTCCTGGTCTCTGGAGCAGCAGAAAACAAGCCTTCTCCTTCCTCTACGTGGCATCCCTTCAAATATTTAAACATAGCTATCATGTCCCCTCTTAACCTTCTCTTCTGCAGACTAAACATACCCTGCTCCCTAAGCTGTTCTTCATAGGGCATGGCTTCCATTTTGGTCGCCCTCCTCTGGACACATTCCAGCTTATAAATATCCTTCTTGAATTGAGGTGCCCAGAATTGGACACAATATTCCAAATGAGGCCTAACCAATGCAGAATAGAGTGATACCATTACCTCCCTCAATCTAGACACTATACTCTTATTGATGCAACCAAGAATCACATTGGCTTTCTTGGCTGCTGCATCACACTGCTGACTCA